>QANY01009317.1:1600893-1935300 GCA_003255025.1 Datisca glomerata
CCCCCCCCCCCCCGGCGCCCCACACACATTGAAGCTAACACTATTATCAAGACAAGTAGCATCAATTCAAAAAAATATTCAAAAATCATCTAACACGCCCCCCAACCCAACACTCACTCACACATTCAAACTAACACTATTATCAAGACAAGGAGTATCAATTCAAAAATTATTCAAAAAGCATCTAACACGCTTGGATACATAGTGATAACCCCCCCACCCACACACCCACACACACATTGAAACTATTACTATTATCAAGACAAGGAGCATCAATTCAGAAAATATTCAAAAATCATTTAACACATCATATACAAAGTGATAACCCTCCTACACACCCACACACATTGAAACTAACACTATTATCAAGAACGGTTCTTTCACACACTTCCATGGAGGAAGGCTATAAGGTACTAATATGATTGACCACATGCTATATGAGTTGCTCATATTTTCGAATGGATTAAATCCACCCGTTGCAAGTCCTAATCTTACATTCGAACATCTTCTACAAACCAACTATATTGCTTATCAAAATCCTTCTAACCTTCTGAACCAACAAGATGTCTCAATACACTTTCAACGTTGACACGTTTCTCCTTGTGCCATCTTATATCGGACGATGTGTATTTTGACTTGAACAATCTTTGAAGTCTGGGTATAATAGGAAAGTGACGTAAAACTTTTTGGGGAACTTTCTTACCCTTCTCATCATCCATTTTGTATCATGGTTCACCACATTCAGGACATTTGTCTTTTCCTTCATTCTCTTTCTAGAATAAAACACAATCATATTTGCAAGAATGAATGGTGTCATATCCTAACCCTAAATCTCTTAATTTTTTTGGCTTCATAGTAAGAAGTTGGAATTTTTTAGCCTACAGGATGAGAACCATTTAAAACTTCAAGTAATTGGTCAAATGATGTATTGCTCCAATGATTAAGCACTTTAATATGTATCAACTTCACAATAAAAGATAGTGAAGTATATTTTTGACAACCAGGATAAATTTCTTGTTCGGCTTCACTAAACAATCAATAGATCTGTCTAACATCTCTGTATATAGATTTATTCTATCAGTATTATCCTCTCCAACTCATTCACCATTCACCTCCATCCCAACAAAACCATACATGTTATCTAACATTTCTCTCATCTCATCACCATCATCAACATCATCACCACCACCAAGGTGAGATGTAGTATTATTAATCTCCATATTTGATGAATTGTGATATATTTGTATCTCTTCATCAAGAAATACCCAACGATCATAGCTCAATGCCATTCTATATCGGCACATATGCATTTTTACTTCTATTAAAGACAATTTTCTTGAATTAAAACATTTTTACATGGACAACAAGTTTGACATAATTACTGGGCACGCTCATAAACTATGAAATACCATCTATTAGAATTTTTAATCCAACTCTTGTCCATTTTATCACTCTATAAATAAAATAACTAGTTAGAAAAACTCTCAACAAAAGATCTCTAAGCAAATAAAACCTTCAACATACTAATTCCTAAGCACTTAAAATATTTTCAATTTAAAGTCATATGAATATATGCTAATTTAACTAACTAATATTTGGAAGAGGAATGGAAATATATAATTCAATATCATAACTCTAGATGGCTAAGAAAAGGAAATCAAATGTATTTGGCTCATAGAGTTTTATTTATTTTTCCTTTTTTTACAATGTTAATTAATACTTTGGGTATTGACTTATAATGTTACTTAACATAAATATCATACTAATTAGTAAGGATGAACATGAAATTAAGAATTATATTGGGTGGTGAATCGTTGGGATTAGAATATGAATATCTCTGATCTCGTCACTTCTCTTATGTTGTCATAATCACAAGCACCAGATTTATAACTTTTACCCTTAATGTCATAATTACAAGCACATGTATTGGAAAAGATTGCCCTTAATGACTATATCTCAAGCGTTCTGATCATTCCCAAAACCAAATCCTATGAAAGTCAACTAAGTAGGTCCAATCTTCACTGTGAGGAGACAATATGGGGCCAATCACATCCAAAACATAACAATAGAGTATAAGGTCAAGTTTATTAAAATGAACAGAGTTTAGTTGAGAATTACACTTACCCTTCAACAAACACAAAATGTTTAAGCTAAGCTATGAGGACGAGAAAGTTTCAACAACTACCCAAATTATGGTAATTAATGACTAAAGCTCACTCATTTTCTTTTCATTGTCATCATCATCAAACAAGCTGCTTTATGATAGGAAATGATTTTTTTGGGCAACCGAGCTGCTTTAGGATAGGATTTTGGAAAACACTTGAATATTTTTTATGATCCCTCTCGTAGTTAGAGCTCTTTACACTATGGTCTTATCATAGAGGTAATTACCTAACTTTCACTTGAAGAACGCGACATCGGTGAATTGTCATGGTAGTCAAATATAGGTTCCTATAGAGTTTTTAGAAATTATAAAATCAGTTCAATATATTTGGTATGTTTTCCTTGCGTTTTTCTATCTAATTATTTAAGCTGAATTAAGATAATTTTGGTGGATGCATTTTAAGGTAATTTGTCAAAGTGAACACTTTTTCCTTTGGTAGTTTGAGGTGGGATAGGTTTCCATGCATGACATGACCCTATCTAATACAATGAATATTATATATGATTTACAATGTCTATTGTTCTCTTTCCCCATATTATGAGTGTGGATGGATAGTCTACAGAAGATATCAAAGTCATCTAGTACCATTGAGGTAGTGGTTTGTTGAAATCAGAGGGTCTTGTGTACATTTTCTATGAAGATTAAAGCTTTTTCAACCAACTCAGAATAGATAAAGTCAGGTGATGCAAGACACATTTCAACACAATCTCTGGGATGACAACACACTAGAGTCGACTATGTAACATATCAAACACAAGCCGAACTATGCGGCATAAAAAACACATGTCCAAGTTCAGTTGTTCTACTCATTAAAACCTAGGTGTTATAGAGAATAGAACAATAAACATTTAACGAACATAAGATATAGTAATTTTAACACATTCCAACATGTTCATTGTGATGTGAGACACACTCTAACATTTTTAATAACTAATGTTATAGGGATATGACATTTTCATTCAACAAAACACAAGGAATTGATAAATGTATACTGAAAACAGTATAAATATCCATCAGATTGACTAAAAGAATTAATAGTGAATAGAAAGCACTGATACGAAGTTGAAATTAAGAAGATTAATGGAAAAAAAATCCTAATCTAACTTAAGCATTTCCACCAAGAACACTATTTAGCTTCATCACTATTACAGGGTCAATAAAAGTGGTCTTGACTACTAAGTCAGTAGCTAAATTATTTTCAAACAATGCAAAATCAAGAATTTGGAGGCCAGGGTTGGGCTACTAAAGCTAACAATAGCAGCAGAAGTCACACCAACAACAATTTCTATCTCACAGTATTTAAGAGTGTAATTGGATAATATACATTAGAGATCGGAGCAAAATATCTGATTTCTCAAATTGAAAATAGGAAGAAATGAAGAGAATGAGCATAATCTCATATTACTCAGAACTAACTAGAACAATTTTATGAAATCTCATATTACAATACAATCGGAAAAATTAGTAATCTCAGATTACTCAATACAATCGGCAATCTCAAATGAAAACAAGATGAAATTAGTATGCATACCTGCAGATTAAGCACTTCAGGAATAAAATATCCTCAAAAATTCAGGACACCGAGAATCAATTTCTCAAAAACCATTGTAAGAACAAAACTCTAGATTTTACTCGGTGACAATCGACAAGAAAAGGAAAAAAGAACATGGTGACCAACGACAGAAGAGATTTGCTTACCTAAACCTTGGTGGCCGTTGATGGAGAAGAAGAGAAAGGACCAAGACAGTTGGCAACAAAGTACAATGAGGACTCTGTCGTGGGGTTGGGAGGGGGATATGAACTCTACGCGCAGGGGAGTTGAGGGAAAGTGAGAGTCTTTTTATAGTTATAATGAAACACCGTTTTAGAAAGTTGAACTATTGCGACGAAGATACAAATTGGTAGGCAAAAGTAGATCTTTTGTTGACCAACTTATTATTTGGTCGCTAAAACTATGACTTTTTACGATGAATTTTGAATATTCGTCGGCAGAAGATTTAAACAATTTGGCACGCCCCTCTTTTCCTTTCCCGGGTAAAATATCAGGGTCTTTGGTGACTAACAAAAATGTTGGTCGTCAAAGGACGCTTTTAGCCATGAAATTAACTTCATGGCTAAAAGTTTGGTCGCTAAAAGAAGCTTTTCTTGTAGTGGAAGTAGGGAGAAATTAGACTCCATGTCAGAAATTTCTTCGTCATTAACAGTCGATCTAGAGTTGTTCCCAAAAACTCATAGCTAAGACAAATACACAAATCATTCAGAGATTGCATATCAATAATTCAATATTGTATCCTCGTCACAGACACATCAGAACCTTAAATTCTGGCACAGACTCTTAAAATTTAGAAAAAAAAGCTTCATAAAAATTTCATCAATTAAATCAAAATTCAAAAAAAATTTCTGCAAAAACCTTTGTCTACAAAACCGTAAAACGTCGGGGAAGCTAGGTCAATTTTTTTTAACAAACTAAATCATACTAATTAAAATAATATAGTGTGGAAAACTAAATCCTTTATCAAACTCCTAATTACATAAAAAAAATTTACTTAATATATATTCAAGAACCCGAGAGTGCGTGTTTAGAAGTCTCATGATTTAACATAAATAAAACCCAACATCAAATAAACAACTACTAAGACTTTTAAATACGACTCGATGATTCTCGTCCATTGTTAGAGACTTTAGACCTCTATGACATTAAACTCCTCATCAATGTTATCATCATCTGAAAATTTATAATAAAACGGAGTGAGTATATAGAAATATTCTCAGTAAGTAAAATATCACATGTGCAAAACATAACAACGTTCTCAGTCACATAAAAATCTTGACACATGCACACTTTTCATATATTTCTTACAGAGTTTGCTGGCCAAATTTTATTAGAGTTCTCCACCATACCCAGAACATAGAGTACTTGTCGGTAATTGTTAGCTATGAGGTAAGTACAGGTGACCTTTCTCACAAGTACCACTCCGCACCTTCGAAGAGGCGGAACCAGTTGCGCTAACGCCTTCCCACAAAACTAATCAAAGCATATAACACAGACCATTTCCCTAAGGATTAGGCAAACAGAGATATTTCCCAAAGGACAAGGCAAACATAGCAGAATGGTGGGCACGTGACTCTATGATGCTTCTTTCTTTATAACATTGTTCAATTATAAACATAGTTCTATTATAAATTTTCAACCATACAATGTAAATAATTATATACGAACATTTCACTTACCCTATATAACTCTGTAAGTTCCTAAAGTTCAAGTCGTGAAAGGATAAAGAAGAAAAATTCCATTCTTAGATATTTTCAAACACTAACGAAAGAAAAACAGTTTGGATGTCTGGTTTTGAAAATTTATTATAAATTGTACCAAACATGAAAAATTATAAATAGTAATTTTTAACGTTAATACATGCCTCATAGATATTGATTTAAAATTTTATAATTTTTTGAACCCATTTTCATATTGTAAAATCGTCATCAACTTGGGTCTTTTTGGCAGTAAAATGAAATTCAGATTTACAAGGTTAACTACTCATTTAAAATACCATTTCTTATCTAAAAATTACAAAAATTTACAAAACTATATTTACATATGATAAAAAATTGCTGTAAAATATTTGGGCCAAAATGATGTAATGTAGGATCAGAAACGAAGCCATGAAGATGAAGTGGTTTGCCCCAATATTCAGATTTCTGAAGAAGATTTGAAAAAAAAAAAATTCACCATACAAATAATTTTTTAAAATTTTGAAATTTTTACAGGAGTACGATTAATGTATTATATAATACTAATAATATTTTAGAGTTTTTTATCAATAAATTCTTTGTAATCGAAAATCATTATATCTGTACTGTCATAAATTTCATCAAAATATTCAACAACGATTATTTCTATATTCACAAAACAGTAACCATTTATTATTATTATTTCTTTAGAATTTATATCGTATGGCATTAAACTGATACAATTCTATATGTGTATAATTCAACATGAAGAGAAATAAATGTACCAATAACAAGTTTAATGACCCAAGGAAGTGAAAGAGTGAAACCAATTCTTCAAAATGGAAGGTCGATAATGAAACAATTTTTCTGAAATATATAAAATTTCTTGATTTATGAGAGTAAGAGAACAAATTATCATTTTTTTTGTAGTTGATCGTTAAGGAGCAAAAAGGTTGTGGGATTTAATTATAATAGAAGAGGCAAAAAGGGAATAAGGAAGTAGAGCTTTCTTGATTAAGAGAGTATGAGTTTTCAATCTAATGAAAAACTCTGTTTACAACAGTTACAGGGAGTTGCAGTGGGAGGGGGAGAGGGGGAGAGAGAGAGAAGAGGGAGAGAGAGAGAGAGAGTTCAAATAAATAATAAAATTGGTGGAAGAAGGAAAAACCACCTAATTTGAAATACAAAGTGGGGCATACAATTATGCCCACATTTTTTGTGTTCTTATTAATATATTAATAGACTTTTAATATAATGACTTATTAAACGTGCTTCTCTTGTAGTAAAAAGGTGAGTTAAATCGAACTTGTTGTATTATCAACAATGAAATTTTCAAAGAGATTTAGATGAGGATTGAATCCAAAATCTGTTTTTTTTGTTATCATATTTTATATACAATCTGAATTCAAAATAAGAACAACCTAACAATGTTTCCAGTTTCAAATAAAATTTTGGTTTATCTTATATCTATATAAAATTTGTAATATGATCAATATATAATTCTACAGCTACCACAAACATTATGTTAACGACAAAATAATAGAATATAGCCATATAAGAATACACATACTATAGTTGCTTAAATTAGAGCAATATTAATCAAAGTAATTATGAAAGAGCAAAACATTGTCAGAAGGCTAGTATATTAACCAGAAAATTCGGGTCCTACACAGCTTCTCCAAGATCTTTCATATCAAATTATTTTGCAAGTCAAATCTTGACATCAGACAATTTTCCTACATCATTCCCAATGAGTAAAATATCATCCACGTATAAGACTAGATAAACTACCTCCCCTTCATGTATAAGCTTATACACAGGGTTTGTCCACAAACTGTTAAAAATAAAGTTCTTGACAGTTTCGTCAAATCTGATATTCCATGATCAGGACGCTTGCATAAGTCCATAAATGGATTTCAGTAGTTCGTAAACCTTTCCCTCTTGGCCTTTCTCCACAAACTCGTCTGGTTGAGCCATATAAATACGCTCTTTAAGATTATCATTCAGAAATGAAGTCTTGACGTCCATCTACCAGATTTCATAATCGAGGACAGCAGCAATTGATAGGAGGATTCAGATGGACTTAAGCATGGCCACCAGGGAGAAGGTATCCTCATAGTCTATACCTTCTTTTTGGGTGTAGCCCTTGGCTACAAGCCTATCTTTTAATGTCTTTTCATTCCCATCCAGACCAATATTCTTCTTATAAATGCATTTACACCATATAGATTTTACCCCTTCAGAAGGATCTACAAGCTTCTAGACTCCATTCGAGTACAACGATTGTATCTTAACGTTCATTTCGTCTTGTCATAGGTTTGCTTCAGGACCAACCATTGCCTGTGAGTAGGAAACAGATTCATCATGATCCTTATCTAAGACTGTCATCAGGGCATCTCCGGCCTCTGTTGTGGTTCTTCCATTATTGAATCGGGAATAGGTCCTGATTGGGGAGTCGGTGTCCTTCCACTCAATAACTCCTCTAGCACAAGTGTGCTTCTCATCTACATACTTCTTATATAGTCTTCCTCAAGAAAACATGTATTCGTGCTAACAAATGTTTTCTTGTAGGCCGGACTTTAAAATATGTATCCATTCGTTCCCTTGAGATATCCTACAAACATGCATAATTCTGATTGACTGGCCAACTTACTTGTCTTCGGTCTCAATACATGTGCCGGGCATCCCCATATCCTAAGGTGGCTTACAGACGACTTCGTCCACTCCGTCTTTCATATGGCGTGCTAGGAACCTTCTTAGATGAAACTTGATTCAAAATGTATGCTGGTGTTTCCGAGACATATCTCCAAAATGAATCTGGGAGGGATGAGTAACTAATCATGGATCTAACTATATCCATTAGGGTTCGATTATTTTTTCTGACACATCATTATATTCTGGAGTGCCAGGTGCTGTAAGCTGAGAAAGAATACCTTCTTCGTTAAGAAAGTCTTTAAACTCTCCTAACAAGTACTATCCACCATGATCGGATCGTAGTGTTTTGATTTGTTTTTCTAATTGCTTCTAAACCACAACCTTGTACTCTGTGAACTTTTCAAAAGTTTTTGGTACATTAGATAAACATGTCCAAAATGCGAGTAGTCATCAGTGAAGGTTACAAAATATTCGTAACCTCCCCTTGATTTGATATTCAATAGCCCACATACATCACAATGTACGAGTTTGAGGCATTGAATGGCTTTTTCACCTTTCGCTGAAAATGGTCTCTTTGTCATTTTACCTTATATGCATGATTCACATGTGGGTAGTGATCTCATACTTAAAGTTTACAATGGACCATCCTTTGCAAGTATTTTAATCATTTCTATGCTAATATGACCAAGAGGTAAGTGCTACAAGTAGGTTAGATCGATTGAGTCAAGCTTTAACCTTTTACTATTCCTTTGTAAATCAGTATTTACTATAGTGTTTCATATCATTGGAACAATTGGTTTTACAAAGTATATGTTATTAAGCAAGGGTGCAGTAGTGATCAAGCAATTTTTTTTCTAAAAATATCAATATCATTATCAATGAAATTTAAAGAAAATCCTTGCTCAATCAAACTAGCTACTGAAATAAGATTCTTCCTAAAAATTAGGATATAATAAATATCTCGTAAAACTATAAAACTGTTATCAAATGACAATTTAATAGTTCTAACTGATACAACCGATATTAGTGCTCCATTTCCCCAATGGAAGCTGAGCTTGCCCTCCTCAAGCCTTCTGGTTTCCCTAAACCGCTTTGGATTTCAACTCTTTGAGATAATTCGGGAAGTTGCATTTCCAATGGCCAACGACTCCACAATTATGACACTTGTCTTTTGACTTGTTCACTTTTGTAATGCCCTTACCTTTTGAATCCTTCGAGTTCTGCTTCTTAGCCTTCTTTGGACCTCTCTTGTGTTTCTTTTTAGTGTAAAAGGTGGAAGGCTTACTTTCAGTAAAGTTTGTCTCTTCAGTCTTCCTCTTGCCCTTCAGAAACAAGGTCTCAACAACTTACAACTCCTTCATAAGCTCCAGAAGTGAGTATCTCAACCTATTCATCGAATAGTTAAGTTTAAAGTTCTTAAAAGTGTCAGGCAAGATCTCAAGGATCATATCAACTTGAGTCTCGGCAGCTATCTCAGCACCCATGATCTCCATCTCATTTAGATAACTTATGATCAACATCATGTGTTCTCTCATATGAGTTCAAGGTTTCATCCGGTAGCTCATGAAGTTTCACATAGCAGTCTGTTTGGCTTGACTACACTGATCCCCAAACATTTCAGTGATGTTCAACATCATATCAGTGGAGGTTTCCATGTTCTGATGTTGTTGTTGCAATACATTGCTAACTGATGCCAATATGTAACACATGTCGATCTCATCAGAACACAACCAAGAAGCATAGGCATCAATTTTCTCTTGAGTCGATTCAGTAATAGGCTTAAGGGGACAAGGGATTGGGAGCACGAACTTGTTCTTTTTTACCGTCAATACGATATTAAGATTATGTTTCCAATTCACGTAATTTTTATCAGTCAGTTTGTTCGCAATTATGATCGTTGAGAGTGGGGATAATGACATTATTACTTAATAGAATAAATAAAGCGGTGTAAATAATTACTTAATTATTTAGGAAGGTATGATGCATGATGTAAATATTTAAATATTAAAAAATCCAACAAAACATATTTCTTCCATGATGTTATGCTCAACAACGATAGCTTATCTCATCTAAGTACAATGCTCAAGTTACCTTCTATCATATCGAGACTCTTCTCGTCTGGTTAATTCTTGTCATAACGCTACATCTTACTCAACCAATAACCAATGGTTTTGGTCACATTGGGCCAATTGTTTAACCAACGCATCGGCTTTAAATGTTGCTATGAATTAACTGTTCATCTCGGAACGGTCCTGCCTCGTCACTTCCTTTACAAGTCTTAGCTTCTCAAACAACTTGATGACTCAAAGTGACACAATTCCCAAGTTTCTCCCGCTAAAGAGAGGATCGCTAGAGCTGCTCTAAACCATTCCTCGTACCACGATCAAGTTTGTGTTGGGAACCTTGGGAACGTTTCAACATAAACGACCCTCCCACTTAGTTTTTGGTAAATACATTTTTCTTTGCTTTTTCAAAAAAAAAACTTTTTATAGATTTGAAGAAACAAGTTTTGAACGTTATTAACTTCTATAAAATTTAATCAAATTTAAAATTTATAACATTTATAAATTCGCATTGTATTTAAATTATAACTCATTATAAATTTAAACTACAATGATCCATGTAGTGCTATGATGATACAAGATTAGTCGTCTTGTATTCTTTATTCTTCGCATGACTTTAAATAATCTACACATCAACAACCACTCGTAGGATTCAGAAGTATATCTCACAAGGATGTTGTCAGCAACTGAGTGTGGGCTCTCAAAACAACAGATGAAGAAAAAATAAATTTTTCTTCTTCCTCTATAGAAATCGGCGGCAACTTTTAGGGGGAAAGAAACATTTCCTTACTCTATGTAATCACATACTGCGATTAGGGTTATGTCAACACACTTAGAGGGTAACCCCAATGCCATCTATTATATAATGATTATAGAATTTACACATATACTCTTATATTGTAAATTGTCGAAAATCTCCTCCCTACACTGCCCTATGCGATTTTTATGTTCCCTATCAATTAATTTTCTTATTTACTAATTATCCAATAATTAGAAGATCACCAATTAATTAATTTGAACATTGATTTTGCTCACGACTTTAATGATGACACCCATCACATATGGGTTCGGGAAGTGTACCTTGGTCTAAAATATATTTTTGGTCCAACTGATGTTGTTTCTCATTCCTGTGACCGAATGGACCAATTTAATTCTGACATCGTACGACTCCACTACAGATCTGATGCCGAATCAACCTTCGATTCATGCGTGCTACATTTTCTGTTTGTGAAAATAAACACTTTTTATTTCACGGTTCATAAAATATTTTATTATGTTAACCTTCGTGAATATCACTAACAATAGAGAGATGTCAAATTATCATTTTACCCATCTAGTTATTACTTCCTTAACTCCTTTATTGACTGTGAATAAGAAAGGCATAGCAGTGAATTATCTCACACAGTTCACCATGTCTTATTCAATGATTCATTTTGTTGAGTACCTGACCAGGTTTATTTATTCACACGCCAATCAATGAAACATAAGGTAATATTGTGAATCACGTATCTCCAACATAGTTGAATCACGATCCTTATAGCTAATGTATTGTCTGGCAATTTGAACTCACTCATTTAGTGTATTAAAAACTGTAAGTAACTAAGTCAAGTTTTGTATTCCCCTCAGGATTAAGAAATCATGAAAATACCCTTAAATTGTAACAATTAGATTTAGAGCTAGATAAACGGTTTTGCTCGAAACTAATTTGTTACTGGTTTATTCTACATGTTGATAATATGTCTAGGTCAACCGTTAGAGTCTCCACTCTCGTGCTCCAATATTAGCATCGTTTGGTTCAATCTAACAGTCGTAATGAAATTCGATTGCTCAGTCGATCCTTAGACTATGAATAACATTCTGAACTATTTCAGAAGAGTTTTTCTGGAAGACCCATTCTGCCTTTACTCTTCTTAGGTTGATAATAGTTCTAGTAATTAAATAAATTATAAACACATTTTAATTAAAGAAAAACTGTCATTGACTCCTAAAATTCAGTAATACATAAATATCAGAGAAATAACTAAATACTCATAAATAGTTATTACACTCTACTTTATGGACACAATTTCAACAGGTATAACTGCTTCAGCCCCATACACTAGCGAAAGGAGTTCCGCCAGTTGGTTCCCTAGGAGTTGTCCTCTAAGCCCAGAATATCGCGGTTAGTTCCACAAACCATATTCTTTTAGAAGACTCCAGCCGTTTCATCAAGCATTATAGCAATGTCCTATTTGACCTTTCCACATGACCATTTTCTTGCAGATAATAAAGTGTGGACAACCAATTTCTGATGCGGAGACCTTGGTAAAATGTTTTGACTATCCTTCTTGTACATTGCATGTGATTGTCTGAGATTATGCCTCCATGTATCCCATATTTGCAAATAATGTTTTTCCATATAGTCTTTCGCTTCTTCCTTACGCATAATTGTGAATGCTTCCGCTTCAATCCATTTAATGAAAATAGTCAGGCGCAACTAGCATGAAATTCCATGGGCTCGCCAAAGTTTTAAGATCTCCTGGAACCATCTTTAGGACATGGGCAAAGCTTTGGCACTTCTCATATCTCTGCATAATGTTTAGCTTCTTCGTGCATCTTAGGCCAATAGTACCCATTCGTTTAATATCTCATGTACAAGTGACCTTCCTCTGATGTGATTTTTGTAAATTCATCCATGTACTTCAGCTAGCACGTACTTGGCCTAAATTGGTTTGAGGCATTTTAGATATGACCCTAAAAGTGACATGTGATATAACCTGTCATTGATTAATGAATAGCTCGCACTCTGCTGTTGAAGTTTCCTTGTCTGTATTTTATCTTTCAAGAGTTTCCATCTCTTAAAATATTGGATTATGTCATCTTGCCAGCTAGGTTCTATTTCCGTTTCAGCCTCCCCAACAGTTGGTGATGTTTGTTGTATACAATGTACTTTGGCTAGCCGTACTAAACCTCATTTGGTTTGAGGTACTTTAGATATGGCCCTGACAATGACCTGTGATATAACCTGCCATTGATTAATGAATACGTCGCACTATGTTGCTAAAGTTTCCTTGCCTATAGTTCTTTCTTTCAGGAGTTTTTCGCTTTCCAAATATTAGATTATGTCATTGTGCATTGAGGCTCACATCTAGAATACATTTGACGGGCTGGTCGTTTAGTTCTGTACATTGATTCATAAGATTTCCCCATTCTTCCAGGTTAGTCCGCTGACTCACTTCCGCTCGTGACTCTACCACATCTTGTTGTCAAGCGGTAATTTGTTCCTGCACAATTTCCTACTCGTTATGGAGGGCCTCGTTGTTTTAGTTTTCAATGCTCTGCGTTTCCATCAGTATGGCTTGTATCATCCCTGGACCTTATAGGCTGTGAGGGCTAATCAATGTGATCAGCCTTGTTGTCATTGTTGAGAATCGTATTTGATCTACTTCTAGGCATCTTACTTCGCACTCTTGTCTTTTTACTATGTCTCTCAATGAAAGCAATCATATGTAAAGGAAGAGTAATATAGAATGTAGAAAGTAGAATAAAAACTAACATTTTTTCAGGGCAATCAATTAATTGACAAAAGCATATCAAACGGCCTACAA
Source organism: Datisca glomerata (assembly GCA_003255025.1). Lineage (NCBI taxonomy): Eukaryota > Viridiplantae > Streptophyta > Magnoliopsida > Cucurbitales > Datiscaceae > Datisca > Datisca glomerata. The sequence goes on from QANY01009317.1 coordinate 1,614,591, forward strand.
AATAAAAGACAATTGTTTCAGATTTAAAAAAATGAGTTTGAACATATTACCTTAGTTGAGATCAAATGGTTACCTTAAGCCAGTTTGCAAGAGAATGTACTTATTTTCTTTATTGGTACTAGAATACCAGTCTTTTATCAATAGAGATTTCAAGGAGGTATGAACGTAAAGAATTGATCCGTACTTGAATGGTTTTTTTAGATGTTTAAGAAATTTCGGGTTTAATCTATATGGTGGAGTAATGTATTGTTTACACTAAGAGTTTTTTAGGTAATTAAAAAAGGTGTCGGGTGTATGTGCAATTGAATACTTTATTGTCTGGAGAATTTTTTTTTCTGTTAATAAATTTTAGAAATGACTTCTCAAACCCTTAAAATTTTCAACTTCTATTAATTTTGACATTAACTGAATGACAAATCTTAAAATCTTTTCTTAATGTTACACGATTGTATTAAGATTTTCTTAATGTTAAAGAGATCCACACTAACAAAAAGTGTGTTGTTACATGTTTATTAAGTTTAGAAATTTCGAAAATCATTTGTAAATTTTAAAGTATGTACTTAAACAAAGTTAAGATAGTTCTTTAGGTATTTTCCCAAATAACAAGAACACTAGTTGCCCACGTGATTTCACTTTTTGTCAAGTATGCCTTATGATTTCATGACTAAGAGCAAGTTGAATGTCTGATCTTCCCACAAGTACTCTTTTTTTGTCAAACCCCCATAATTACTCTCTCTTTTTTGTCAAACCCCCCATAATTACTAATTTAAATCCAACTAATAAGTTTAGTAAAGTAAGCATCTAAAAATTACGGAGAAATTTTTTTCATAACAACTTGCGATCTAACATCAAAAGAACAAAAAATGAGATGCAGAACTCATTTACATAATTTTATGCAAAAAGTTTTGAATTTCTGGAGCTTTTTTTTCAAATGAATTTCAAGACTTAATTAGTTTTTTATGTCCAACTATCAATAAGATTATTTAATATAAATGATAACAAATCATGAAAAATAATACTAAATCCTAGAAGATTTTAGAAGATTTTTAATACTAATTTTGTCACTTACACAAGTTCTTTAGGAAATGTTTGATTATTTCCATCTAGCTAGTATACTTGTATATTCTAGTGTAAAAGTACCTAAAACATGTAATGGATAAGAAAAGGATCTCAAAACTAGTTAAAAATCTTCTAAAATCATCTAGTGGTCCATCGTTTATGAAGTTAAAAGAAGAGGAAAATCACTTCAAAGTAAAAGATGATTTGGCCCTCAAGAGGCTGAGTTTGATTAAAATATAATTTGTTTCGAGCAACACGTCCACCATCAGAGTTAGACAAACCTTAAACAAGTCCACACTCCACAATAAAATAGAGCTCAACTAGACTCTTTGACCTCTAGTCACTCTTTCCAAGCTGTTTCAAATTTATAACCTAATGTGCCGTTTCTACTTATCTACTGTATATAAAATCTACCTCTCATCTATAATTTATAATAAGATTATTTTAAAAATTATACCTTTTTTAATTTGATTAAAAATATTTATATTATTTTTGAAAATAAAGAATTTTATACTCATCATCTATCAACTTCACATCACTTTTTTCTCTTATCATTTCTTTTTTTCTCCCGTGTACATATCAAATCAATTTAATAATCATTTTTTTTAACAAAACTTTTTATTCTACTTGAAGGGCTCAAGTAGTTTTTTATGACTACTTGAACCCTTCAAATAATTATTTTTTTATCAGTCAACACTCATACACCAGATTACTACTTGAAGAGGTTCAAGTGGTTGTTTATGACTACTTGAACCCTTCAAGTAGTTGTTTTTTTAATTGTCAGTCAGCAACTCAAACACCAGGTAATTACTTGAAAAGCTGAAGGAGATTTTTATGACTACTTGAAGGGTTCAAGTAGCATTTTATAGTTGACTAAAAAAATAACTATTTGAACCCTTCAAGTAGTCATAAATAACCACTTGAACCCTTCAAGTAGTCACCTGGTGTATGGTTGTTGACTGACAAAAAAATTATTTGAACCCTTCAACTAGTCATAAACACTACTTGAACCTTTCAAGTAGTCAACTGGTGTTTGGGTTACTGACTGACAAAAACAAAAACTATTTGAAGGGTTCAAGTACTCATAACAACTACTTGATCCGTTCAAGTAGTCACCCATCCGTATGGGTTGTTGACTGATAAAAAAATAACTACTTGAACAGTTCAAGTAGTCACCTAGCGTATGGATTGTTGACTGATAAAAAATAACTATTTAAAGAGTTCAAATAGTAAAAAAAACCTATTTGAACCCTTCAAGAACTCAACGTTCATTTTCTCCTATTTTTTTAGACTTAAAAAAGGCACAAGTAATCATAAAAAGCTACTTGGAGGGTTCAAGTAGTTATAAACAACTATTTGAACCCTTCAAGTAGTCATAAACAACTACTTTAACCCTTCAAGTAGTCTGGTGTATGTGTTGATTGACAAAAAAATAACTACTTGAAGGGTTCAAGTAGTCATAAAATACTATTTAAACCATTTAGTAGAAGAAGAAGGTTCGTTGAAAAAGAAAGAAGAAGAAGAAGAAGAGATTATTAAATTGATTTGACATGTGTAATGGGAAAAAAAAAAATAAAAGACGATGGAAGAGAAAGATTAAGAGTGGTGATGTGAATTTGATGAGTCAGGAGTATAAAATTCTTTATTTTTAAAAAGGGGTATAAAACTCCTTAACCAAATTGAAAATTGTATAATTTTCCAAATAACCATTTACAATATATAAAAACATAAAAAAAATACACTTTTGACTATTATATGTTAGAGTTAGTTTTACTTTAAACTTCGAACATAAAAAAAAAAAATCAACCTTATATTTACACAAGCATCTTACATTATACCTTCTGTCCAACTTCTATTAAGATTTTTCATATGAAAGTTAGACATAAAGTATAATATGATACATTTGGTTAATTCTGAGGTCTAGTTTGAAATTTTTTAAAGTATGAAAGTCTAAAATGAAATTGACCAAAAAGTATAGGAGTCAAAACGTATATTTCTTTCTTAAAAATGAATTATTCTAGTCCAGTATAAAGTTGCATTAAAGTGAACTCTGATATTTTCTTGTCTTTAGAAAGGGATGCAATTGGTTATCAATTTGGATATAAAGTGAAGTCTTTATTGTGTCAAGCTGCTTCATTTGTTGGGTTATACATAATTAAACTCACTTGTCGCTGTTACTTCTTAGATTAACAAGGTTGGAGCTGGAGTTTTTTTTATATTACATGTTTATCACACTCTATTTGTCGTTTGATTGTCTGGGAGAGAGTTGTTATGAAAATGATGTTTGACACTTCTTGATATAACACTTGTCTTCATGTTTTTCAAATAATATTCTAACTTTTTTTAAAACAATCGATGTTTCAGTTCAAGAAAGTTAGAAACGGAGGGAAAACGTGGGTAAACATAAATAATTAATTGGCGAACCATGATGTTATTTTGTGTTTAACTGGTCATTCTGCGAGTTTGATCTTTAAAGATCGCTAGTTTGATATACATTTAAGGCCAATAAGGATTTATCAAGCTAATGTTGTGCTCCAAATTGTGGTTGTGATCCGAGCTGCACTAGTTGGGCTCAAATTTTGTATTTATTCTCAATTTTGTATGTGTAGGGCTTAAAGTAAACACATATATCGATAGTTAATTTTGACTGCCAATATAGGATTGAGTAATCAAGGAATATATTAAATGAATTATTGTTGTCAAATTTGTATGATCTTTAATTTATAAATTAGACAACCTAGTCTATGTTATAAAAATCAATCTAGACATTAACTCTAAGGTGTAAATCTAATAAGTCTTTTTTTTACGTAAAGATTCAAACCTCGAACTTCACACCAACTGTCACCTCGATTAACGCACGAACATGGTGAAGTCGCGTCTCATTGTCGCCGTCCATGCCACCATGTAAAATCAACGTTCAAAGTTGTTATCCAACATCCAATTGATTGAATCATGTGAATATCGAGATCATATGATCTTCCTTGATATTCATTGGACCGTCAACCAATCACAGGTGTGGGGGCGTTCAAAGAACAAGAAAATTCTCTTTTCTCTCTCTTAATTTTTTGTTAAAAAAGGGATCATTTAGACTTGTCTCCTCTTTCAACTAATAATGTCAAAAGACTTAGACCTAGATTGAGAGGAGTCTTCCATTTGTAGTAACATCCAATGGCTAGTATTGAGATCAATCCTAGAAAATACATAAAGAACTTTTTCGTTCATTCTTCATGTGAGTCTTCTGTCTTAGAACAAGTCCTAAATTGATGAGACTGTGGTGATACTTGTGCCTTGTGGTGCACTCTAAAAAGATGAGATCGAGATCTTTTGTGCCTCAACATAAATATCGAGATTGATGAGTATGGTGATTGTTTGTGCCTCAAACAGGATTCAAGATTGACGAGCGGGTATCTCTGAGAAGCTAAGACGTTGGTATCAGAGATACTTGAGACCTTTGCAAGTTTGATTTTTGTACTCATTTAAATTTTTTGGTAGATTGCTTCTGGACGAGTAACCCATGTGTTTTCCCTGTTGGGGTTTTCACGTAATCTCTTGATATTTATATCTTTATATATTACTTATGATAAAATGTGTTTTGATATTATTAATATGATATTTTTTGCTGTGCTCCTTGATTTAACTTTGAATTTTTAGATATTAAAATATTCACCCCTCTAGGTTATTTTTGCGTTCACATGTATGTTTTTCCATTTACCATACAATGTTCTTTTTTTAACTGCATCGTTGATCGTTGAAAAACAATTAAGCATAATTTATGCCTCCTAATTACAAGAACTTTGCCACTTTCAATCAACTTAGCAACATTATAAGGTAATCTAATAACTTCTCCCTAATACAACTCTGATCAATCTTTGAAGTTCCTACTAATTCAGATAACATTAAAACTAAGAAATTCATGAAACTTTCCTCTAATTTCATCAGAAAAGTTTTTCAGTCTCCAATCTCCACTATCCGTTTCCTCAACAATTCTTTCCCACCCAACTTACTGAGCAATCTCTAAACTTTCATTTACTGTTGTCAACTCAGCATTTTCCACACTGTCGTTGTAACCTTCCTGCCAGAGTATTTTATGATAAAACCTTCACTGTCAAGAGCTACTTTAATTATACACTTTTCTGAATATTCATTATATATATAGCTACTGATACTTTTGGTTTACTAATATGATCTTACATACACATACAAATAAGTTGCATTTATATGTAAATTTTGTCATATTTATAATTGTCCACCTACAATGCAAGTGTTGTAGAACTAGTTTCAAAAAGAAGTTTCTACTAACAGTAATATCAGTATCATGATCTCACAGTGAGTGATTTTATTATTAGATACTCGTTCTCTACTTGTTATCTCCTTACACCAAACGGGGCCATGTCTCTGCTGGTACTCTAAACCCTCGAAAGTCAGACAATGGGAGCCACTACTTCAATGGCATTCTTATTAACCCGATTCTGATTTAAGATTCGAACTCAAGATTCAAATTTAAAATTCAAATTCAAAAATTTAATTTAGGATTCGAATTTAGGATTCAGATTCAAGATTCGAATTCAGATTCAGAATTTAATGTCTAGTAACTGTCAGGACTCATAATTTAATGTTTACTAACTATCAGTATTTAAGATTTTTATTCAAAAAAATCAGTACTACAAAATAGGGTTTAGATGACAACAGGGTATTGAATTTTATGACAATTTTCTTAAACCTGTCATATAAAAAAGGCTCTAGAGTATAAAAAAATTGATATTTAATTAACATGACAGGTTTTATATTAACTGTTGTAAATATTGTACCTGATATGATAGTTATTCTTTTCACTGTCATTAAATTTTCTTTAATGACAGCCACTAAAATAACTAACATAATTATATGTCCAAAAAATGTTCTTTAATTACAAAACTACCATTATATATACTCCCCTAAATTCCCTAATCCTTTCGTCTCTCAAACTCGCGAGCCCAGCTTTCTCACATTCTCTTGAATTCCTCAACTCCATCTCCCTTCGTCCTCGTCACTGACCATCGTCGCCTCTACCTCTCTCTCTCTCTATCTATCTATTTATGTGTGTGTGTTTCTGGGCTCTGTAACCTTTATCGCTCAGTGTTAAAAGTATTTCACTTTTTTCTTTGTTTTTATTGCTAATATTCTAGAAATTTATGATTCAGACATAAATTTTATTGCATCTTTCCCAGTTTAGGTTAGGGTTTTCAATCTATTTCATTGTTTCTTCTCACGAATTTGTTTCAGATTCTTTGTTTCTTGCTTTTGTAGGGTTTGGTTCAATTTGGTGTTGGTTTGTCTTTGTTTATGTGTGGAGGGCTTTTTATTAGAGCTAGATAGTTCGTGGTTTGGGATTTGTTCTTGTGTGCGTAGTAGTTTTTTTAGATTTGGGATTTTTTTCATATGGTATTTATCACGTCTCCTTCTATTGATCTCTATCAGATCTTCTTTTTCACGAAGAATCTAAGGTGATCGTAGATGCTTCTCGATTTTTCTTAAAAGTTATGGCATTTCTGACGTATATTTTAGCTTAGATGATTTTTCCTTTTTTCCTACTTGGTTTGTGGATGAGTTTTGTGGCATTTAGGATTTCAGGATCTAGACATGGTTTTTTGAACGGCTCTGATCGAGGTTAGTTTGTTATTTTTTCATGTTTTAGACTTCTGAGATTGCTAGGTTGTGTAGTGTAAATGTGTAACAATAAGGAAATCTGGCTATTTGATTTAATCTTAAAAAAGGTTACCACCTGGTGTGCCTCATTTTAGTGATAGAGAACTGAGCGATTTCTGGTTCTGAAATTCTGGTCAATTGTTCTAAAATTTCACTAATCCACAGACAGACTCATGCCATGTTTTATGTAATTTACGTCACGATTCAAATACTTTGAGATATTATATGATCAGTGTTTTCTTCATCTATGCACATGTTTATGGTGCATTTTTCTTTTTATTCTTTATTCCATTCTCAGGCCTTGAAAAAATAGTGGAGAAAATGATCAAGGATTTGAGAAAATGTCAATGAGTGTATGGTGATTCCCATCTTTACAACTTATGCAGCTTCTTACTCAACTTTTGTGGATGTTAGTACTAACCAGAATTCTGATAGTTAAGTTATATGTAGGTGAGTTAGCTTCATCTACATCTTGTTTGAAGGATGAAAAAAATCCTCAATCCTGGTTGCTTTTTCTTATATATCATTATGCACTCAAATCCTAAATATGCATTATATGGTTTATCAATTGAATTTTCGTATTTGTACAATTGTACTCATATTAGCCTATACTTGTTATTTTTAGTTACCGATAAAAAAATATGAAGGATGAAAAAAATCCTCAATCCTGGTTGCTTTTTCTTATATATCATTATCCACTCAAATCCTGAATATGCATTATATGGTTTATCAATTAAATTTTCGTATTTGTACAATTATACTCATATTAGCCTATACTTTTTGTTTTTAGTTACCGATAAAAAAACATGTTTTTTTAGTTGTATTTGAAATATGAAGTTAATTAATTGCGGTGCTTGAACTTCTTGAGCCTAGTGGGCAATATTATTCAAATCACATTAATACATGTGTTTGAATTTGGATTTTTAGTTTGTTGAAAAACAATTTTATGTATTTCTAGACTCTAATGGATTGTTTTGTAGTGTAGAATCCACCTTATAGGTTTGAAAGATTGGTGAAATTATATGATATCTGTTATACATGTTTGACAGGGAGAGAGGAATAATGTATCATTTTTTGGTACACGGATGTGGACCAATTTGGTATATATAATATGAGACTCGATTAGAATGTGTAGATGAAAAGCACTGAAAGGTTGAAACCTCACCCTAGTCCAATTCATCTAAGTAACTGATTTTGACATTGAAGATATTAAACTGAATTTATAAGCTTTTCTCCTTTGTGAATATGTCATTATAAATCAAAGATTCTTAATAGACCTTTCTACCATTCTTAGTGTAAGTCAGATTTCACACCCAACCCCACTCATGGGTCTCATCAGATGGTTACCTTTTCACTTGTGTATTCATTTTTCTATTATTTGGTTCTTTATTAATTGGCAAGATATGAAGCTTATTCAATCTCTTTTTTATTTTGCATTTCAATCATTCCCTGCATGGAAGAGCCTCTGGAGAAAGGAATACTTTGTAAGAGTTAGACAATATAGAAATTACCTTTTCATCACAGAAATGTTTTTGTTGCTACAGATGGTATAGATGTTTTCAATTGTAATAGGCTAATATATTGTTGATGAAAGTGATATTGATTTCCATCAATTTAGATCATGATTCTTTTAGGGTATTCTTTTAAGGTTATAGTTGCAACAGTGGCCAGTGATCTAGTAAAATATTCCGAAGCATTCCTTGAAAAGTCAAATGAAGAGTATTGTGCTTGGATTCTTGACTCATAGAAGTGTGGTAACTTTTATTGATTGGGGATTATTAAATGGAAAAAGTTTTGGTTGTGAGTTTGTTATGAAAAGATGGTCGCTAATGCATGATAATCTTCTGTTATACTTTTTCCCTCATGTTTGCAAAATGGAATAGTTGTGGAAATTAGGGAATATAGTATTAATTTTTTATCTTTTCTTTATTCAATTCTCTCTCATACTTTAATCTCTATTACTTTAGGGAATATAGTATTAATTTTAAAGCTAAGAATTTAGTAAGAATCTCTAATGAGGTCTTATTTTGTTCTAGCTGGGAGAACGTGTGCAGCATGTGGTTACTCTCTTTCACGTCTTTAAAAAGAAGCTAGATTTAGACCATCAATCATGGTGCGTTAACATTTCTCTAGTCATTAATTAAGTTTGATGTAAATATACTGCAGTAATGATTACTTGCCATTATTCATTGAGAATGTATAAGTATGTTACTTGTATTATCTTTGATAATTCTGTATGATGTAAATATGTTGCAATGATGATTACTTACTCTTATTCATTGAGAATGTAGAAGTATGTTACTTGTATTATCTTTGATTATTCATTGAAATAATAGCTCTAATGATTTATAAGCGTGAAATGGTTGTTCTTGTTATATTTGAGTTTTATTTTTTTCTTCTTTCTGATCATTTGAAAGCACTTGGTACTGCTTTATAAAAAATTTTAGGCTATTGATTCTGATAGTTTTTGCTTGGGGGGTGATTGATGACCTTTTTCACTGACTAGTTTTTGCTTGGTTCTTAAGGATTCAACAACACTGGAAGAAAATAAAGTTGTTGAAAATAGTTCTATTGTCATCATGTTAATTAAGGTAAGTTTTTTTCCTAACATTTCGCTCCGCTGTTCTTTTTCCTTTTATTCACCTTACTATTGTTATTTTGTCTTTTTTTCTAGTTCTATACTTTACAAATTTTGGACAACAATAAGGGCCCTTATCATTTTTAATTTTGTTCGAGAATTATTATAGGGTGTTTGTTTCAACTACTAATATGCACATAGTCATCCAATGTAAAATAAGGTCTCATCAAGTGGAGCATCAAGTGTGTTTACTGCACCTATAAATCAAGAAGCATAAAGGATATATACTGTGCTATTCTTGATTGTTGTGATTTGTACTAACATTATTGTACTAGTTTCTTTCAGCACCTTCTTAGTACTTTATGTATTACGTAATCCATTATCATTGAAACGTGCAGTTGTGGGCAAAAGTTGTTATTTGTAATAACTTTTAATCAACAACTAATGAGCTAATATGTTATTTTGTTTCTTTATTTTTCCATCTTCATATCATTTTTTTTTCTAGAGTACTTGTCTTGGTCAAATTATTCTAACATCCTAATGCTTTTGCGTCCAATCCCGTCCTTGATGTGTTGGAATTTATTCCTTTCAGTTTCCCAATAAAAAACCTGGTTTTAGGCTATTGATTCTGATAGTTTTTGTTTGGGGGGTGATTGATGACCTTTTTCACTGACTAGTTTTTGCTTGGTTCTTAAGGATTCAACAACACTGGAAGAAAATAAAGTTGTTGAAAATAGTTTTATTGTCATCATGTTAATTAAGGTAAGTTTTTTTCCTAACATTTCGTTCCACTGTTCTTTTTCCTTTTATTCACCTTACTATTGTTATTTTGTCTTTTTTTCTAGTTTTGTACTTTACAAATTTTGGACAACAATAAGGGCCCTTATCATTTTTAATTTTGTTCGAGAATTATTATAGGGTGTTTGTTTCAACTACTAATATGCACATAGTCATCCAATGTAAAATAAGGTCTCATCAAGTGGAGCATCAAGTGTGTTTACTGCATCTATAAATCAAGTAGCATAAAGGATATATACTGTGCTATTCTTGATTGTTGTGATTTGTACTAACCTTATTGTACTAGTTTCTTTCAGCACCTTCTTAGTAATTTATGTATTACGTAATCCATTATCATTGAAACGTGCACTTGTGGGCAAAAGTTGTGATTTGTAATAACTTTTAATCAACAACTAATGAGCTAATATGTTATTTTGTTTCTTTATTTTTCCATCTTCATATCATTTTTTTTCTAGAGTACTTGTCTTGGTCAAATTATTCTAACATCCTAATGCTTTTGCGTCCAATCCCGACCTTGATGTGTTGGAATTTATTCCTTTCAGTTTCCCAATAAAAAACCTGGTTTGGCAGAAAGATTGTTTTCTTCATGCTGTGAGGTGGGTATTATCAAATGTATATTACTGATAAATGATTTTAGTTTATTTATATATATATATATATATATATATATATATATTCACTTATTTGTATGTATTTATTGCCTGGATGTGATGCTAAAATTTTTTTATGCTTTTAGAGGTTTCAATTATATGATTTTCCTGTCAATTTTACTACAGTGTTGCAATGAATTTGATTATGTACTATATACTTAACTAAAGTATTATTTTGATCCATAGTCATCCAATGGAAATTCCCGTCATCTATATACTTTTTACGGTGACTAAGATGACGGGGCATCCTCGTCATCTATCTACTTTCACGGTACCTAAGATGACGGGGATCCCCCGTCATCTAAAACCTACGTGGAGTAAGTTTAGATGGCGGGGAATCTCCGTCATCTATATGCTTTTTACGGCCACTAAGATGACGGAGAATCTCCGTCATTTATCTGCTTTTCGCAGTACTTAAGATGACGGGATTTTCCTGTCATCGTACCTCCTTATAATGATGGTTTTTTCAAAATGACTAAAGATAACAACCCGGTAGATGACAATCGGTCACCCGTCAATATAAGATTATAATGATGGATTTTACTCATCTAACTCTGTTTTGTAGTAGTGAACATTGTCTTACAAACTTATGAACTCATAAATTGGATTAGATTAAATTTATAATTTACTAGATTGTCCTATAAAAAATATTTTTTTTACAATATCTATCTAAGAAAGTTATTTTTCCACGAACAATTGAAATTACTTTCTCATAACAAAGTAGATATAATAAAATATCACATAAAAACAATAAAAAAATCATAAGAAATAGATAAAATAAATGGATATCTTCAACACATGTGTGTTTCATTTACATTTATTTCAACAAAAAAAAATATAAGAGAATCATTTGCTTATTAGTTTTGAGATTAGAATATCGTCGTTAATCAATAATAATTTTTTAGATTTTAGTTATTTACTATTTTACTAATTTAATTTTATACCATTACGTATTTGTTTATTATGTTAGATAAAATCTTTTTCGGTATAAACCATATCTCTAATAAAACTCAAGAACTAATGCTGAACAAACCAAGAATTAAATAACTATAAAGCGGAAGCGTACCTGAATCTATAGCAGTAGATCACAGTTTATAGTCGAGCAGCTGACTTTTCATATCTATATGATTCTCTGTCTGAAAGTGCATTTTGATTAAGCATCTCTATTTTCTCTCTAACGATGAGATATTAGGGAGAATGTAGTGGTTTTCCTTTATCATGCGGCCTGAGAACTATAACCACTTATAGATAAAAATAAAAAATATCCTAAACTCTCTACACATTAAAAGTTCCACAACTTATTATATACAATAAAATCCAAATCACCCAAAACCTTAGTCAATCACTTTTAATGGGGTTTATCCTTATTCGACAGTCTGCGACACATAATTGTTCACATATAAGTTCAATGTTGGATTAAGGATTCAACAATCTCCTACTTGGACTATATGTGTAACTTTATAATTATGCTTTGCATAAAATAACCGAAACGTGCTCAACTTTACTGTCATTACTTAAATGTATTTAGAACTAATTCGGTTCATCAATCATACCAACGTAGAATAAAAACGATTTTTGTCACATCGATCATAACTCGACCCATCAATGGTCACGTATGTCAGTACAACTGAATGACAAGGATTATGATGTGGATGTGTAGCATGAAAATTTCATGTAATGTGATCTTGACATGCCTATTTTCAACCGAAAATCTTAGTGATATCAAACCATACCAGAATCAGAGTGAGTTAGCTAAAACTTTAGTTCTACATAAATTACCTTAAAATATTCATAAACCGAAATAGCTGAAAATAAGTTTCTAAAGAAAAGCATCCAAAATCACAAACTCCCACTAAAATCGAATATCATCAACCGATATGACACTCATAAGAGCAGTGTGCTCATGAAACTGTTTGGGTGACAATCCCTTGATAAGTGGATCCGTAAAAGGAGTTTGTTCCGACGTGCTCTATAGACAACTATCCATTCTGAACTTTTTCTTAACAACCAGGAGCTTGATGTCTATGTACCTCGACGTTGTTCGCCTAAACTATCATTCTCTACAATAGTACTCATCACCATGGTTAGGTCTAAAGCTTTTTATCCTTCTGTTGAGTTGATTCTTAACTTTAGCCTCAAAATTTTTTTAACACGTTTAATAACTGTGACTTTTCCTGAATGAGATATATGTAGCCATATCTAGAAAATTTATCTACGAACATTGTAAAATATTGTTGACCATTCCAAGCAACCAAAGGGAATGACCCATAAATATCCATATGTATATTTTTCAAGACGTACTGAGTCATGTTGACTTCAAATCTCTTTTTATCGGTTTGTTTACTCTTTATACAATTAACACAAACATTAGAGTCTGTAAAATCTAAGGGACCGAGAATTTCGTCTGACACAAGTCTCCATATTTCTTGTCTGGAGATATGACCTAATCTCGTGTGTCATAACGCAATCGAATTCTCACTGATTAATTTTCTTTTAGCATATTGTGTACTTACTTGCATGGATTCCTTAATTGGAGTAATTATATCAAGTAAATAAAGATTATTGTAACCTGACAAATAACTGGAACTTACCGAATTTGAGTCACGAAACAAACCATAGTTTTCATTTTCAAATGAATAAACATAACCAATTTTGTCCAAAACAGAGACAAAAATTAAATTCCGTCTAAATGATGGTACAATAAATGTTTCATTATGATTCAAATAAAATCCAATCTTTAACAATAATCTAAATTTACTTATTTCTTCAATTTCAACTGCCTTGAAATTGCTCACATAGATGTATCTTTCAACATAAATTGACCTTCAACAAGTGAAGCAACCCTGTATAGACACACTGATGTGATTTTTTGTACTAGAATCTATCCACCACGTGTGTCTAGTAACCGAACTTAAAATAACTTCAAAACAAACCAAATTAAGAAGTACACGTTTCTTAGTACGCCAAGTGTGATAATTGGTGTATTGCTTCTTCCTATTCCCTTCAGCTCCACAGAAGTGACAACTATTGCCTTCTGAGTCAACCGATTTTTTTTGTTGTTCCTTGTGCGGTGATGTATCCGCAACTATCTTATCATTTTTCCTTTTATTTCCCTTGCCCTTATCCTTAGAGGTAGAGGCCAGGTAAGCAATCTCTGTCTTTTCATGTTCCACTCTTTGCTCTTCCTGAACACAGTGTCAGATGAGCTCATTCAGAGACCAAGTCTCTTTCTGACAATTGAAGCTCACATTAAACTAGTTGAACTATGCTAGATGGGATATCAGAACTGGATGCATAAGAAAATCCTCAAAGAGTTCAAACCTAAGTGCTTTCAACCTTGAAACAAGATGAGACATTTCTATGATGTACTCCATGATGTTGCTTTTACCCTTATACCTCATTGAAATTAGACATGTCAAGAGCGTACCATTTTCTGCCATTTCGTTCTTGACAAACCTCTTTTTAATATCCTCAAGGAAACCCTTAACTGTAGTTATCTTTCCCGATATAGCGCTCTTGAATATTTCTGGCGTGACCTTCTTCATGATCAGCATACATATACGATTTGATTTCTCCCACTTTCCATATCCCTCTTTTTTATCAGAGATACTCTTATCCGTAAGTAGTGAAGAAGAAGCAATCATTAATGCAAGATCAAGATCCATAACTCCAAGAACTATTAAGAGATTAATTTTTAGGACTTAAAGTTGGAGTCATTTAATACTTTATTTACTTGATGTTGACATTAACTTGAATAACAACTTGATATAGAATAATTAACCAACCTACAACCTCATATAAAATGTCAAATAATAATAATAAATTCAAACAAAAGTAAACCTCATCTCAAACATCGGACCTCCATTAGTATTTTGATTTTGGTCAAAATTATTAATTTGTAAGTGATACCTGAGTGTAGTAATCAAACACTGATGATAAGAATATATCGAACAATAAATCTTCCTTTGGGCAAATTTGTTGTTCACATGTAAAACTTTATAATCATCACGCGTTTATTATCACAGATATACATGTAATTTTGTCAAATATTTTTCTTCATTTGGGTCGGTAAATATTCACATAAGTTACGCACACACAACCTTTTATATTTCAAGACAAATTAATTTACACAAGAGATGTCACTTCGACGACATGTTACTTTAACTAATTCATCATAAAATATACAGCATACAAATGTTTGAATTTAAAATTGTACCGAATTTCAACCATAAATTACTTGATAAACAATTAATTTTACGGTCCATAAAAAAATTATTTTAAAATTATTTTAACCCAAAATCAAAATCCTTAAAAATTCAAAACAATTTATTTGATAATCTTTAAAAATATTTTTGAAATTATTTTAATCAAAAACTGAAAATAATCAAAACAATTTATTTAAAAATCCTTAAATTAAAATTAATTTTATGATCCCAAAATTAATTTAATTAATAGATTAATAAAATTAATTATAAATTAATTTAATTAAATAATCCTTAAAATTAATTTAAATTAATTAAAATATTTTTTAATTATTAAAAAACATCTGTGAGGGTTGGGATCCCCCACAGCCTTCCCAGAATTTTTTTTAGTCTTTCAACTGTGGGCGTAAGCCCACAACTTGCCTTCATGTTCACGGGTCAAACCTACATAGTGATTGGCGGCCATGGCTGATGCTCTTCTCACCACGGTCGTGGCCACGTTGATCCTTACTTCGACAGCCAGTGGCCGCTGCACTCCTCATAGTGGCCAGATTTGGCCGCGACTCTCTCCTTCTTGTCACGACCAAATCTGGCCGCCAATCTCTCTTAGCGACTGCGGCCAGATCTAGCCGCGCCTCTCTCCTTCTCGTCGCGACCAGATCCGGCCGCCTCTCTCCCTTAGCCGTCGCGGCCAGATCTAACTGTGGCTCTTCCTCACACAGCCACGACTGAGGCTGTAGCTTTCGCTGGTAGTCACGGCTTCCCCTTACAGTCACGGCCAAGGCCGCGATTTTTCATGGCAGTTGCAATTAGGCTGTGACTTTTCCTTAATCGTCACGGCCGGACGGCCGCGGCTTTGCCTTGTTGGCACGGACAGTCCGTGGCGCCGGTCCTCTACCACCGTTGGCCACCAACGCTGACCAGCGGTCCGAATTTAAACAAATATATACCGAAAAAATACCGTAGAAAAAATATTGTTCTTAAATCTAATATAACTGTCAAACAATTATCAAAATAATTATCAAATTGAAGAACTCCAAAACATAAACATATATCACATATAATCATGGTTCTAAAATTTAGTTATGATTCTCAATGATTCAATATTATTTGCTCTGATACCACTTGTTACATAAAATCATTTTCGGTATAATCGTATCTCAAATAAAACTCGTGAACTTATGTTGAACACACCAAATCAAATAACAGTAAAGCGGAAGTGTACTTAAATCTATAGTACTATATTATAATTTATAGCCGAACGGTTGACCTTTCAAATCTACACGATTTTTTATCCAATTTTTTTTTATTAAATCTTTCTGTTTCCTCTCTAATGATAGAATATTAGGGACAATAAAATGATTTTTCTTCATCGTGTGACTTGGGGATTATAATCATTTATAGATAATGTATTTTTTGATATTTTTATTTTAGCTAATCATAAAAATAGAAATTATCCTAAAATTCTACGCATCAAAATGTCAACAATCTATTAGATATATTAAAATCCAAGTTACCCAAAACCTTAGTCTATGATTTTTAATTAGGTTTATCTTAATTTAAAAGTCTGCATTACATAATTATTCACATATAAGTTTAATGTTGAATTAATGATATAATATGCTATTATATTTTTATAAAATAATACAATAATTTATTTCATAATATACTTTCTACATTTCTATTGACTCATGCTAGAGTAACGCAATAACATGTGGGATGACCCGAAATAAGTTAATTGTAAGATGATATTATAAGTTAGCTAATGGGACATCGATTAATTGCATCGAGTTTGACTATAACCAGTTTTGCGCTCTTGTACTAATTTAACATGGTAGAGCGGGAAGTTTTTTATTTATTTAAAAGAATGACTTATTTATAGGTATGGTTTTGCGTTTTTGTAATTAAATTAATATATGATGAGTTGTCATCTTAATTTGATTCTGGATGGCATCTAAATCTACGATTGGGAATCCGAACCCTCCCTCTGGATTCGTAATTCATGATTCATGTCCATCTAATTCAAGTAATAATTATGAGTCTCATCATTATGAATACAGATCTGTCATTTACTAAAATTTAAATTCGACATGTGAATTTAAATTAAAATATTAATAAACGTTATCTTGAATTCAGATCAGCCATTTATACACGAATCCGAATCTTGAATCCGGATAGCAAACAATGCCCCAAATTAGCAAACAATGCCCCAAATGGATTAAAGGTTTTAGGCCCAATGACCTAAAAAAAGGTTCTCTTCCAACCCGATAATCATCTTGTTAATGACTTTAAGTACATAGGAAATGCTTAGACAAAAGGTAAACCATAGTGAATGACCCTATTTTAGGTTTCAAATGTATAAATGCTGTCATGTTTTTCAACTGTAAAAATACCATTTAAAAAAATTTAATCGAATTCATCTTATTCTTTGTTAGATAGAGTGAGCAAATTGTTTACATGAAGAAACAGTCAATTTACTAAGTAAATAAACTGTTTATATCAAGTAAATCGGATTCTTGGTGGCATTTTCTTCACATGGTGAAACGTTGTTTACTCAGTAACCGACTTGTTTTCACATACTAAGTAACGTAATTACATATAGTAAACAAAATTTTAAGTCAAAGGGAGTTTTCCGGGAGTCACCACCATGAAACGGTGACAACGACGCCAACTATAAAATCACAGTATAATGAAGACCCATACAAAAATCTTAGAGTGAGTAAGAAATCAATGTAGATGAGGCATGATGACGGAAAACCCGAGCTCCAACTCTGACTCGGGTAGTTGAATAGATTGCGAAACAACTCACGAGGAAAGAAAAGTTGGGTGATGATGGTGACACGGTGGACGGTTGCGTTGTGTCATGGTCGATGACGCGCTGAAATTTGATTCAATAAGAGAGTACCATAATTAGTGGGAAATGAGTGATGGAGATAACGTATTTTGAGGTTTCTAATCTGAGTTATTTTCAATATATTTTTTTATTGTAAAGTATCTTTTTCGCTTGGTACATATAATAGGTGAGCTAGTTTTTCAGTTTTCTTTTATCATAAATAGGTCGTTTGGTTCATGCAATCTAAAATGATCATTATAATTCAATTGATGACAATTTAATTGCTGACAAAATATGATTGTCATGTTTGGTTGTGCATTGTAATATATGAAATGACGTGTAATAATTTAAGACTACTATGTTTGATATTAGTTAAAATTTTATTGTAAATTTATATAAATAACAACAAAATTACCATCAATTGATCAATATTTAAATAAATTAATAATGTTACATTAAATTTTAATAAAATTAATTTTAATTTAATTAATAAAACGTGAGATACCATGAAAGACAAAATTGATATTTGCTTTATTTGATATGAGAGCAAGAAAGTAATTTCGTCTTATATTAGAATTATAATTACATTGTAAATTATGATGGTTCACATTTTTTGTTATAATTCAATTACATCAAAAGATTATAAACTAAAATTATATTTAATTTAAAGATTAATCTGAATAAACATGATTATAAGAATATTAGAACTGGTATAGTGGGAACAAAACGGGGTAAATTGTAATTGTCGCAACTGACTAGACAAATGGGTAAACCTTTATGGCTCTATAGAGGCGTGTGATTTGGGTTTAACAGAATATTCTGGATCGACCATTTAAGGTAGTATTGTTCATGAGTCAGTCAGGCTTCTATACGGTCAAAGGAAAGTCTATGAGGCAAAGTTTTATCATCTCACCAAATATTTGGCCTGATCGCACCAAATACTTCACATAATGAAGAATACCGATTTTTAAACTATAACATAATATTGCTGCTATAGCCATAAAAGCGAGAAACAAAAAGATCTAGATTCTCTCTCATTGTTACTGAAATAATTTTTAATCTGGTTGTTCAGAAAGATCGTAACAGATCAGAAGTGTTAAAAAATAAAAATTAAACTAAATTTAAAAATTTGATATTTTAATATAAAAATTGTTGGGTTATATCTGTATGTTCAGATTTAATTGAACAATCAGATCTAATCTAATTTCAGACTCTGCATTTTCTGAAACAAAGTCACGCATAACATTATAACTTGATATAATTTACTGTTTTTCAGTGCCCTTTGTTGGAATGAATTCTTACCATTTACTAATTTAGCAAATAAACAAATAAAATGAGATTATAAAAAAACTTATGGAAAGATCTAACAGGTGTGTCATGTGTGAAGTGTGAACATCAAGACACCTGTACTTCCCAGTATTTTCCTTATTCAAAGTGTTGTCCTAGATCGACAGACCCATCAAGTTTATGATCAAACGAATAATCAATGTCTTGTAAGTGTCTACTGTTCTTTATAATTTCTCATTATTAATTAAAAAATATTCAGGAAAAGATACAGTTTGATCTCGTTTACTCTCTCCTCCTTGTCAATTTAGTCTCTCATTTTTTTTGACATTTTTTTATTTATGAAATTTTGAATCATGAGCAATTTAATTAGTCATTATGTGCACCTTACTTGAAAGGCCTATTGCTGTAATAATTTCTTTAGAAAAAATCTATTCACACCCTAAAAAATTGTCCGTGTATCTAATTTATAAATACAATCAAACGAGTTTATAATTCTTTTAAATTCCTCATCTTATTATAAACTAAAAAATCTATTCACACCCTAAAAAAATGTCCGTGTATCCAAGATGGATATTCAGCTATACGATTCTTAATTGAACAGTCTAATGCATACTTTCAATATCCAGATAAGGCTCAACTATCCTCTTAGGGAGCCGCTGTTAGGATCTATAAAAATATTTATCAAACTAAAATAACTCAGAATAGCATAGTAGAGTATCTTTCTCAGATCATAGTCTGATTCTTTTCTGATACACAGGATCCCTCTGTTAAGGGCAAGTGTAGAGCATACTTGAATCTCAGCAGTCAGAAATAAACTATTATAAGAGCAAGGTAGCAAGGAGAAGAAGAAAGACTTAGAAAGCCATCAAAGAAAGACACTTGTATATTTTTATTCTGAAAACCTTCTGCTTACAATAAAACAAAAACCCTCCTTATATAGAGATGGAGGAAGAAAACGGACAACTAGCAGTTACAGACCTAAACAGTCTGAAGTAACAATTATTACAAAAAACAAAAATTAAAAGTTTACTTTTACAAATAGTCTAAAGTAACGATTATTACAAAATTTTACAAAAAACTTAAAAGATGACAGCAAAGATAAAGCTAGAATTATTACAACACGACAAAAATTAGTGGGAGATAGGTGGCAGCACTATCAATTGCTTTTGGAAATAGGCTCATGATCAGACCCTAGGTTGGCATAGTCTTCATCATACGGTGGGTCCTGAAGTATGTGGAGCTGAAGTCATCAAAATCGTAAGGGTCATCTGGTTCGAATGGTGGAACATGAAGTTGGCTAAGTTCGGGGGGGGGGGGGGGGNGGGGGGAACAGTCAGGTTGGAATTGGCTGTCCAGCTGATAGGGATCTTGAGACTTAAATGGATATGGATCCTGAGGATGAGGAGAAGACAAACCACTGAAGATAAATGATCGTTGGTACTCATGTAAAGCCGAGGAGGAAGCTCCAGAAGATGCTTGAGGGCTAGAAGGGAAAATATTTATAGTCCATATCGGCGGTGGATTCATTGAGACGTGTTAAGGTTCGACCCAATTGATCCATGAGCCGTTATTCATATTTGGGCCAAACAGGAAATGACTGCCAGAAATTAATATAGTTACACATATACAGGGTTCCATCAACATAATGATCTTGTTCACGGTGAAGGGTGAAGAAACAGAAAAAAGTCAGTCTCCGTTTCCTACTGTCCATATATTGTGTTCGGTGAGAATCTTGTGAAGCTGGATTTGCCAGTATGACAGTGGAGCAAAAAGTTGGAGAAGAGTCACAATGTGCATATGGGTATTAGCAGCATCACAAATATATTGGTAAATAGGATATGGAGGAAATCAGAGGCACATTAATGAAGGACAGAAAGAGCCTAAAGATACCAGAGGAGTTCTTCTAGTATGACACCTTTAATGAGAGAAATTGTGGTATAAGGGATGGCCATATCAAAATGATCTGGGAAAGGGTGTATTTGGGTTTTTACAAGTAACAGATGGACCCAGTAAAACAGAGTTTTGTGGCAAGATTGTTGATCATTATCGAACTATCAGGTTTAGGACCTGGAGGGAAAATGGCAGCAGGTATGCTGATCGGCATAGTGGGATTGGATTTTAGAGGATCAGCAAGAGTAAGAATAAAGAGGGTCTGAGAAGAAGGAAAGGCTAAAGAGGAGCTGTCTTTCTGAGGTCAAGAGAGATAATCAGTAATGGTATTCTGATGTCCTTTGAGATGACGAACTGAGAATTTATAGCGGGAGAACCAGTCTTTCCATCGGAGGAGTTGTTTACCAGGAAGAATTTTTCCTTTTGGATCAAACATATTTGGGAATGACATGTTGTCCATCTCGATAGTAAATTCATACGGGCTGAGATAAAAGCTGAATTTTTCAATCCCATTTTTAATCTCCTTATAGGTTGCATGATAATGCTTCTCAGAGTCTTTAAATTATCTACTAGCATGCCCACAATAAAAATGTTTGCCTTTATCCTCTTCAATGAGGATGGCCCCCCAATGGTCATCATTGGCATCCGTCTGTAGGATATGTAGTCATGTGTCAGGAATCTTTAATGGATACGGATTTTGGGTAAGGTCTTTAAGGGCTTGGATAGCCTTAGTCTGGGCAAGGCCCCAAGATGGGGGACTCTTTTTGAGAAGTTTGGACAAGTGGATGGTGTAGGTGGCTACATGAGGGATGAAATCTCTAAGATAATTAATAATGCTAAGGAATTGTTTTATTTGTTTGACCGTTGAATCAATATTTGGAAATTTGAGCAATTCCATGGCAATATGAGGACCTGGTTAGAATCGGCCATCTTCAAAGATCATACCCATAAATTCAGTACAGGTAGCACCAATTTCAGCCTTCTTGGCAGAGAGTATAATCCCATACTATTTGATGAGATCAATAAACTGGGATAATATGAGTTGATGAGAAGGCGAATCTTCAGAGAAGAGCAGAATGTCATCAATGTAAACCAAGGCACTGTGCAAAATGGGCTCAAACATTTGGGTTATGGCCTTTTGGAAAAGAGAGGGTGTGATTTTTAGTTCAAATGGCATTACGGTCCACTGGTACTGGGCATTAGGTATACAGAAAGCAGTCTTATACCGATCCTTTGGATGAATGTCTAACTGCCAAAATCCAGCTTTAAGGTCAAACTTGAAAAATATCTTGGTCCGTTTGAGATGGAAAGATAAAGTATTGGGCTTGGGAAGAGGAAACTTATCATCTTGGAGAAACAAGTTGAGATGCTTGTAGTCTATCACCAATCTCCTTTTCCCACGTTTGAGTTCAGCTCATTTTTTTTACATAAAAGGCCTGACAGGCCCAATTAGATTTCGTGGGCTCAATAAGTCCTTGCTGAAGAAGAGAGGCGCATTCTTCACGGGTCGATGCAAGATCATCGGGATTCATGCCGGGATGAGTGGCCTTGGTAGGATTGAGGTCTTCATTGCGTTTGAACGAAAGACGAATAAAGAAAGCAAGATTTTTCCAGAGAGGGAAAGCATGGGAAGACTGGTCATGCCTATCAACACAATGAGGAAGAATCTGGTCACGGAGATAGGTATGAGTAGGAGGAACTTGTTGGAGCTCGAGGAGACTAGCAACAGGGGTATAAGCACGAAAGAAAATTTTATACTAGATCCCACTGGATAAAATCTAGAGTTTCTTGGTGCGGGAGAAAGCATCAAAACCAATTAATATGTCTTTACCCGGAAGATCACTGCCTAACACCTTAATCCAGATAATGCAGTTTGGGAAGAATTGAAGACCAATACGTCTCTTTGTAATCCACTCAATTTTGAATAATCTGCCATTAGCAGTAGAGAAATATTGATTATAAGGAACCCAATCTTCAGAAGGTAGAAGACATAATTTCAATGACTGTTCTGCAAGAGCTAGTATCTAAAAACCCAATGGCTGGAACAACTTTGGCAAATTTGTGAGCAAAAAGCCTAATCTCAATATGTGGTTTCATGGACACAACCTTCTCTTTGAGAGGGTCATGTAAGACCCCAAGAGATCCCAAGCAAAGGATGGGAGTAGGATTATCTGATGTGCCTGACTCTGAGGAGGTGGTGAACTCAGATGAACAGCTGGCCGCGTCGGAGGATTATGGTAAGACATATTGAGTATACTCATTGTGGTTAGCTTGTTCTTCCACAACAGATTCAATATCTTCATCGTCACAGAGGAGAAGCATTGTTTGTAGATGTTGCAGTATTTGAATATCTCTTTTGGTTTTGTAAAATGTCATTTTTGACCACAGATGTAGCATGTATCTGACTTGCGGGAGGAATGATGTATTTTCTTAAAATATCAAAGAAAAGGCTTGGCAAGAGAGTGACGCCTGAAACCTTTTTTCCAGGATGGAAAACGATGGGTCTTTTCTTGTTTGTCCCGTCTGTGCTCCTTGGAACATGAACAACCCTTTTGGGCATGGCATTTGAGCTTGAGATAGGATTTGATACACGTTAATCGCAGTTTGGATTCCCCTTTGAGCATCCCCTTAAAAAAACTTTGTTGTTCACATAGTTTATCAAGGGTGGCCGATGCAAGTTGATAGATTTCACCAAGGGAGATGTCCGTCATATCACGATGAAGGGCATTAATGGTTCGATGTAGTTCAGGTTGCAATTCTTCTGGAAGGGAGGCAATGAACGTGTGCCGGAGGTTAACATCATTGGCTCCATTCAGCATATAATACTTGTCGGACATACGTTGAAAATGTTTTTTGTAAATCACGACGTTCCAACGAACAACATTTCATTTCAAAAAAGTCTTGACGACTCCGTTTGTCAATGAGTTGGAAAGCCCCAATGAATTATTTATGTAACATTCCCAAAAGGGTGCCAGCATCAGGGCTACGAGCTGCCGTCAGCCTTTGATAAGGACTAAGACTTTGAAGCAATTCTCGTAAAGTCCCTGTGAATCGAGATAAAAACTCTGAGAGGACATCTTCGAGGGCCACATCTAGTTTAGACAGTTGTAAGTCAATCTCAGCACCAAATTGATGAAGACGATCACGCCATTTATTTGGAGGAAGATCGTCAAAAGTAAACCAGGAGCTAGTCGTTGGTTTATATATGTACCAGGTTGGACCATGACAATTGTAGAAATATTAGCTTGGCATGCCTCGGAAGGAAGACTAATGGTATCATCAGTGCTGGAGGTATCAGTTTTTGAAACTAAACTGGAGAGACTTTGTAACGTCTGGATTGTGGGATTAGAATCCAAAGGAGCCTTTAATATCTGAGATGGAGGAGGAGGACGGACTGGTAGAGCAGGGGGTTTCGTCGTATAGGAAGTTGAGGCCAGGGGAGTGGGATGGATCTTATCACTAAGAGGTATAGAAGAAAGAGGAGCAGGCTGTACTAGGGGAGCTACGACTGTCAACCGAGATTGTCTGAGTTGTCTTAAAATAGGGCAAGACATTTTGAACAGATTATTATAGTCAAAAGCTTTGAGATAAGGCATGGGAGATGTTAGATACCTAGGAGTTTGACTGCTCATGGGATAGGAAGGATATGGATCATTAAGAGTTTGAGATTTCTCATTAGCCATATCTGTCTCTATCTTATAGAGATCTTATTGAATCTAGGAGAGTTCTTGCTCCTTTTTCTGGAATTCTGTGCCTATATAACATTTTTCAACCAATTGCTTTAATTCATTATCTAAGTGCAGAGCTTTTGAAGCTAGCATATCCCGAAGCTGCTGAATTTGGTCAGAGATCTACCCGACTTGAGTGGAGAGGGTTTGCAGATGTAGCTGATCTAGTTTAGCATCAAGCTTTGTGAGAGTCTGATTTTGACACACAACATTTTAAGACTGCCAATTAAACACCTCTTTAGCTGCAGAGAGAGACCTAGGTTCTCCTGCAGGAGTGATCTTGGTAGGAATGGAGAAAGGTCATGTTCGTATGATTCCATCATGGAAATGCAGGGGATGGTATTAGGAACAGAATGGACTGGAAGCACCGATGTTGGTTGCATGGATGGCAGAAGGTCTGTATGGCCAGTTTCATGGAGCAACTCATATAGAGAAAGTTGTTGAGAAGGGACTGATGGCTGAAGGCAGACCCAATGAGTGATAGTGCTAGAAGAACCATCATGATTACTATCGTCATAGTGATTATGGGATGCCTGAGAGCGACAAGACAATTTGTTGGGCTTCTTGCGGGTTGGAGGAGCCCTTTGATACCACGAGTCATCATCATCAGTATCTGATTCCTCCCAAATAGGCTCATCACAGTCGCAATCAGGGTCGCATCTGTCTGAGGAAACATCCCAGATGAAATGTCCATTTATATGGGACACATAACAGGGTTGTGCCGCATGATCAATCCAGGCTATGGGAGGACAACTTCACGAAGGCGTGTAAGCAGGAATGATAGTTAAAATACTTCCAGAAAACACATGTCTGGAAGAAGAAGGCTCTGTTGTGCCAGGTCTGGAAAAAATAAAGCTAGAATTATTACAACATGCAAAGATTAGTGGGAGACAGGTGGCAGCATTACCAATTGCTTTTGGAAATAGGCTTATGATCTGACCCTAGGTTGGCAAAATTTATTTTAAACTTTAACACACTAAATTTAAAGTTTATTGGTTTTTTCTTACTTAAAAGATGTTCAATTCATATTTCATCAACATAAAGAAATCCTTTTTAACTAATTAATAAGGAGGAAAATAATCGGTTTGCTTGCACCCAGGCCAGACTGAAACAAATGGTTGAGGTTTATTTTATTGTAAAGAATATGATGTGTTTCAGCCAAAAACTATAACAGTACACAAACGTTGGCTTCCCGTGCTAAGCGCAGACGTCCTCCTGATTTGAGGAATCTGCAACGGTGATGTTATATGTGTCCTTCTCTGGCTTGAACTCCTCACGATCTCAACGTCTACAAAAGACAGATAAAGAACCCAAAGTGCGTGGAACTCTAGAGGGGAGTGCCTCGCCTAGGGCCTCCAATGCCTAAGTCAATACTTGATCGATATTTTGACATATTTCCTTAGGGGAGAGAAGGCATACATCTTCTGTTTATCGGTAGATGCATTTATACCTAGGTCTTTAGTGGGAGGAATCGTGTCTAAGAAACCTCTCGGAGGCGTGCTGGGGAAGCCTCACGAGACACGATGCCTGCTTTGATTGGACAGAAGGGGGCGACCTTGGCATAAAGCATTTTTCATTAAATGTCGAAATGATTGGACGAAGACTATCATGACATCATGCCATGACGATTGAACCTGTTGAGTGTTAATTTTGGTGGGCAATAATGATCTTGTGCTCGTGGTTAATGGAGCTCTTCTCGTGAACTTTGATCTTTTATACGTGCTCGGGTCTGTGCAACTTGAGCTTCCTTAAGGTTGACCAGTCGAGGTTGGTCCTTTTCCTTAGAAACTTTCTGTCGTCATAGGCTTATCAATCCGACATGACACGTGTTGTCAAATTATTGGAGGTCAGAAAAATACTCATAACGGTTTTTTTATCGCGGACTTGGGTGGCTTCTTATACTCAGGTTTGAAGACCCCATCATCTGAGCTAGAATTTACCTACTGGGCATCTCACCCTCATACCTTAAGTTTTATTCGTTAAGGGAGACTGTATCGAATGGGATTAATGGCCTCTCTAACCTTTGCCGCGACTTGCATATGCATTATTTCATTATGTCATTTCATCTTCCAGATTATTCGCATCGGTGTTTGAAACAGTTGTTCATTGATAGTAGAGTAGTCCTAAAGGTTGCCATCATGACACATTTTAATGCCCATTAAATGAGTGGGTTTTCCTTTCCAAGGAATATAAATGGACAATTATCCTTCTTATTTCCCTCATCCTTTCCCTCTTAACAGAGATGGAATCCTCATTCATCTTCGTCTCTCCTCTCGATACCTTTGGGAGACCAGTAATCTCTCCCCCTCCAGGGGCTTCTTCAATTTTAGGGGTTCTCCTTCACTACCCCCTCCTTTCATATGTCTTTTGCATCCCTCTTTGTCATCTCTTAAATGTCATGCCTAGAAGTCATTGATGTTTCATTCACGATGATTTCATTACCGTCGATAAGCCTATTTAGTGAATATTTCGTTCGCGTTGGCTATCTGCCAATGCTGGTAGAGAATTTACCCTTAACAAAAGCATGTAATCCGGCTGGTGGCCTTGTCCTTCACTTCATAATGAAGCACATTTACTGGCCATAACCTGTCTCTTTCCTCCGTGCTGCCCTTCCTTTTGATTTTTCATCAACTTACTCCACCGACCGCTTGGGTGGGTTGATGTATCAAGAGTAGGCCGAGGGCGGGATCATTCGAACCCTGGGATGGGTGTCTCCTTCATTTATCCCCTTAAGTGGAAGAGATTGAAGCCCTAAGAGCATAACAATCGAAGCCGTCGAGACCTTTGAGGAGTTCAAAAAACTGTGGAAGTTTTATGACCGCCAACCCAATCATGGGGAGGGGGTCTTTTACTTTTAAGTTAGCCTAGGAGCGGTTCGCCCTTTTAACTGAGGAAGTTTTTGTACTTGCTTGTACTTGTAGTCATCTATCTATTAATGAAAATAATTTTCCTTTACTTCTGGCTCCTTTATTTATCTCCGTTTTTACTTATTTCCTATCACAAACATACCTCAAGTTGATAGAGTTTTGTTTTTCCTCAGTCCAGCTTTAACTTAGTCCAGATGAGACTTTTATCCTGAGCGGCGTGGTTATTCCGACTATTATGTCCGGCATTATTTCTCTACTAACTTTTACTGACCCGATCTTGGAGTGGGCCTTAAAGGGTTTTGATCTTTTTTGGTGGACTTGATATTGTCAAACAGGTTGCCCCCTTTGTAGGTCAGGGTCTTACAGAACTTTCGTGGCCCTTATGAAGCCTTTGAGTGTGCTCCCATTCAGGAGGTCTGGTCGAGTGAATCTTTCTTACATTGGGGGTTTACCTTTTTGACGTTTAGTCGAGCATGCCTTCTCCTAGATGAGTTTTTTCTTGATTTCTCGATCTAGAAACTAAGTTGAATTCCATTGGTTGTTAGCCAGTGGGCCTTTCTTTTATCACCTATCCATACATTTTTTGCTCTGGATAAATCATTGAGTCAAAGCGCTCATCAAAGGCCCTTATCTTTATCTTTCAAAGCTATAATGCTTGGTAGATACCCTTGTCTCTTAATGTCTAGCAAGGCATACCTATCTTGGATAGACCCTCAATCCCATCTTCAAGCCAGGATGCTTGGTAGACATCTCTTTTTGCCTTTATGTCTAGCCATGCGTGCCCGCTCTAGCTAGACTCTTGAATCAACTGACGAGCTGTAACGCTCGGTAGACTTTACTTTTTACCTTGATGTCTAGCCAGGCATGCCTGCTCTGGCTAGACCCTAGAATTTCGTCTGACGACCTGGGATGCTCAGAACTTTTTACCTTGATGTCTTGCCAGGCGTACCTATTCTAGGTAGACCCTTGAATCCTGATATGATGAGATAAGGTGCTTGGCAGACATCACTTTTTACTTTGATGTCTAGTCAGGCGTGCCTGCTCTAGCTAGACGCTTGAATCTCATCTCACGAGCTAGAGTGGTCGATGGACGTCACTTTTTATCTTGATGTCTAGCTAGACGTGTGCGCTCTAATTAGACCCTTGAATCCCGTCTGAAGAGTTAGAGTGCTCGACATACATCACTTTTTACCTTGATGTCTAGCTAGATGTGCCTATTCTGGCTAGACTCTTCAATCCTGTATGATGACCTGGGGTGTTCGAAAGACATTAATTTTTGTTTAATCTAAACTGGTGGGCTAGAATACCTCACCAGTCTCTACTTTGTTTAATCCCGACTGGTGGGCTAGAGCACCTCACCAGTTTTGTTTAATCCCGATTGGTGAGTTAGAGCACCTCACCAATCATCACTTTTTGTTTGATCCCGACTGACGGGCTAGAACACATCACTTTTTTATTCTTTGTAGCACGTCGTAGAAGATTCGATCCTTGTTGACTTGTAGGCTAGCCAGAAAATGATTAGAAAATATTTCTACTACGTGTTCTATTTTTTCATAAAAGTAATGTCGCTCGAAAAGGACCTTATAAGAGATTAAACCAAAATAAAAATATTGTTTAAGTAGAAGAAGGAACCTCTTATCTGACCAATGTCGACGAGCACACGATCTTTGTTGTCCGTTTCACCGAGGTGGAGGACCAAAGACAACCAAGTTTTTGTTTCACGAGCTCTTGCCCCTCAATTTTTTTGTAGGAGCATCTTTCCTTCTGAGCTTCATCTTTGCCTTAACGGCAGGTTCCTTTGAGCCCCACACACTATTACAGGTGGCTTCGACTCTTCCTTTCTGGCTTTCTGGGTGGGAGTATGGCCGACAATTCTGATCGTTAAGGTGTTCTCCCAGAATTGCTCTTTGGGTGGGACGCCGATTACAGGCTCTTTTCTTGTCGGTTCAGGCACTTCATGCGGAGGTTTGAGAGGAACACGCCTATGCATTTCACTGTGAGAAGCCTGGTTCTACCGTGGACTGGGGCAAAGGGGGTCTCATGACCGTCCTTACCCTCTCATTGAGGCTTTAAGTCCTTGCCAGCTCGTAAGCCAGTATACAAATTTTGGCATGGTCATTGTCCTTCCGTTTTACCCACGGTGGGATGTGGGAGTTGGGAGTTGTCCATCCCAGATTCGTATTTTCCATCTGAGGTGGATGATTGGTAGGGGGCTCTATATTTCAACTGCGAATGTTCTCAAACTCGTTTACTCGTGTAGCGTGATTTTTCTTCACCTATGGTGAAGCTTTGCCAAATTGTTGGTTGCTAAAAAAAGGGCCCCGAGGAACGAATCGAGGGTGGTCCAACGGTACTTTCCTCCACTTTTCGATGTTGCTCATATACTGCCCCCGGAGGGTCCTTTAAGGGCCTTCACCTTCATTCGCTACTTGACGGATTTATTTTCCTTATTCATCTTCCCGTGATGACCCTAACCAGAACCTTACAATAGAAGGGTCTGGTCATCTACTGTCTAGTTTTATGTTGGTCCCAGTTTCCTCAAGTGGTGTAATTTCTTCGGTGAGCCTTTTTGAGTCGCAGTGGAGGGCCATTTCTGTACAAGAGACTGTTGTGACCTTGGCAGTGACCAGCGTGTCTTTCCTCCCTTTATCGATTACCTCAGAGATTGCAACCACCGTTTCTTTCCTCCCTCTCTGTATAATCCTTACGATGATAGAAAGTTCTTCCTCTGCCGGGGGAAGTGGCGAGTCCCCCCTCTCGTCGGCGTAAGGTGTCTTCGTCGGTGTAGGGTGTCAAACTCATCTTCTCTTTGAGAGAAAGGTTTTCAAGTACTTTGTGTAGGGTGATTTTGTCGTCGTTCCAACAGACGGCATCAACTGTTTCAGCCAAAAACTATAACAGTACAGATGATTTTTTTGTGCTAAGCGCAGGCATCCTTGTGACTGGGGGGATCTGCAACAGTGAAGTCATATGTGTCTTTTTCTCTCGATGGAACTCCTCGTGACCTCAATGTCTGCAAAAGATAGATAAAGAACACAAAGAGCGAGGAACTCCGGGGGGGCTACCTCACTTAAGGGCCTCCGATGCCTAAGCAAGTATGGTCGATATTTTGGCATAATTTCCTCAGGGGAGAGAAGGCATACATTTTCCATTTGTTGGTAGATGTATTAATACCTAGGTCTTTGGTGGAAGAAGGTGTGTCGAAGAAACCTCTCGGAGGCGTACTGGGGAAGCTTCACAAGACACGGTGCCTGTCTTCGATTGGACAGAATGGATACGACCTTAACATAGACCAATCTGTGTTAAATGTCGAAATGACCGGACGAAGGCTATCCTGACATTCTATCATGACGATTGTATATGTTGAGTGTTACTTTCGGCTGTCAATGATGGCTTTGTGTTGGGGTTAACGGAGCTATCCTCGTAAACTTTGATGTTTTATATGTGCTTAGATCTATGCAGCCCGAGCTTCCTTGAGATTGACTAGTCAAGGTTGATCCTCTCCTTAGAAACTTTCATTTATCATAGGCTTCTCAATATGGCATGACACGTGTCGTCAAGTTATTGGAGGTTGAAAAACACCCATAACATGATGTATTATAAATTTTTTATATTGACTTGATATTAATAAATTGTTTTTCAGTATAATATGAATTGAACTTTTCTAGTAAAAGAAAGAAAATAATTACAAAATTTAAACGTTTGGGTTAAAGAATAAAATAATATTATTCATAAAAAATTGTGTGATAATATTTCAACATACTTCATGGATTAAAAAGAGAGCGTATTGAAGAATTGAAATAGGGATATGCGTATAACAAGTTGATGAATTTATAAGAATAAAGGATTTCAAACTCGATTAAAGGTATATTTAGAAAATGGGTGTACGTAGAGAATTTTTTGGGTGTGAATAGAATTTCTCATTTTGCTAATAGTTGGAAATAACAATCTATTCTATTTCATAAAATTTAGGTGTTAAATAGAGAAAAACTAAATTATTTAAACCAAACACAGAAGAGTTAAAGTTAAACAATGTGTGATAATATTTCAACACACACTTCATGGATTACAATAAATAGCAGCCGATTATAGGACATATCAAATACATGTTGAACTACTTAACTGATTACACGGCATATCAAATACATGTTGAACTACTTAACTGACGACTGCTAAACTATGTAACACAAACAAGCAAACTAAGCAACGCAAAAATATAGGTCCAATCAAATTCTGAAATCAAAACTAAAAAGAATCAATTTGTTATACTTCTTAAAACCTATGTGCCAAAGAGTGCGGAGTTAAATCATTTTTTATTGTCAAATGGAAGAATAATTACTTTGATTGGAGATTAAGCTCCGGACTCGGGATTGAAAGTTTCAATTACAAGCATGAGCTACAAAGATGTAGTCAATTAAATTATTTTAACTAGCATAAAAGAGTCAAAGAATATTGGATAACATTCCAAAAATAACATCATCCTAACAACATATCCACGAAGTTATTAGATTGCTGGTGATTTTAAATTTTGGAAGGTAAATTAATAAATTTAAAGTTAGTAGACTAAATTGACAATGTTTTATTTTTCCCAATATTTATTTTATATCATACAGATACATACAATATAGACATCGATTATAACAAAAAAATACGTTATAGGATTTTAGATTTTTTTTCTAATCTTTTGATTTGCCCCAACAGACACGTCAAACAGGCCAACATCGTCATCTTTCATTCATTGGTCCTTTTTTCTGCAATTTACTTTAGCCTACAGTTTGCAATTTCAATGGATTGAGCTTCTACAGTCGGCAATTTCATCATCTCATTATCACCTATATATATATATATATATATATATGGTACCGGGTTGGTACACATTATGAGTTCTTTAATTGTGTGTTATGTAGCTTAAAATGTGATGATACTTCAAATATGTATTGAATCTATTATAATTTTGTTGAATAAAAATATCTCATACCGAGCTCGTATGGTACTAGGAGTACCTCAAATGTGTGTGAGGTATTTTAAATATGTACTTGATACTACCTCAAATATGTATTGAGAGTACCTCAAATATGTAGAGTAATAAGTCACCTCATCTGGGCCGATGTGATACCGTGAGTACCTCAAATGTGTAGTAGATACTTCATATATATATATATATATATATATATATATATATTACAAAAATTATAGTGAATGACCTATTGGCCCAAATAATTATATTTATAAATATGACCGAATTTAAGAAAACTTCCTCACCCTCCTTTCTCTCCCTCAATCTCTCCATCCCCCTTCTTCCCCCCTTCTCCATCTCTCTCGCTCTCTCTCTGTTTCTCTCTATCACGTTACTTCTCCCCTTCTTCCCCCCTTCTCCATCTCTCTCGCTCTCTCTCTGTTTCTCTCTATCACGTTACTTCTATTTTTCTTTGTCTCTCTCACGTTCTCTCTATCACCCTCATTCTTATGGCTCATGTGAGTAAAGGAAAGGAGATGTTATTCAAAAATTAAGTTTTACAATTCATAAATTAGGGGTTGCGATTCAGAAATTAGGGAGTGTAATTCAAAAATTAGGGTTGCATTTAAGAGTTACGATTCATCTTACTCGTCTTCTACAATTAGGGGTTGTGATTTAGAACTCTCTCACTGAAACTGGGTCAGATCAAGGAAGAAGAGCATGGTGATACAAAAATCTCTCTCCAAAATATACATGGTATATTAAAATATACCATAATTTATTTGTACATACAATTTTTATAGCTTAAAAATTGTCATTTTTGTAAATATAATTTTTTGGTCCTTCTCTTACTTATTTTTTTTTAAATGAACCACTTTTCCAAATGAGCATATATCTTAACGGTAATTCAAATATGCATTAAAGTTACCTATTGATTTAGGGAAAATGACATAGATATGCCACTTTCATAGTAGTAAGTTGCTATTAGATCGAAATAAAATTGAAGTAAATAAATGACCATTTCTATTTAATTTAATTTTACATTATTGATTTGTCTACAATACATTTATCTCATGCTTCTACTTAAAATAGTTATTTTTCAAATTTAAAATATAGTAACTTCTTGAAAATTGGGTGGTTATGATAATATTTGTTTAATTAAATACGAATTTCATATTAAGTGAACGATTTATTATTATAAATTTATAAATAATATTTATATTATGATGAAACGTAAGCAATATATTAACTATCAGATAATATGTATTAACATTTATTTAGGATAACACATAATGTTGTATTAACAGTATATGATATAATATTTAGAGTGTTAACGCATAATATGATATTAACGCTTATTCAATATATGATGTAAACGCTAACAAATATATTAACAATCAAATGATATGATATCAACACCTATTTAGAGTGATTTAATACTGAACGAATAGAGTAATAACATCATATAATATTATATTAACGTTTATTTAAGATTATAATTACTTCTAGTATTGTATTAACATTTATTTAATACAATTATGAACTGTAAACTTTGATGGAAGGGAGACAGAACTTAAGTTTGGGGAAAAATATAAACGGTAAAATTTGTAAATAAAGTAAAACTAAAATTATATATAACTTCTATAACTATTCTGAAATAATTAATGTTATTATTATTTAATTTATTAATTAAATATTATAAAATCTAAAGATATATTGATAAAAAAATATTTTAATCAACTCACAAACTATTTAAATTACATTAATTAAAAAAATTATTTATCTACCACATTTTTTAAATTAATTTGTCATTGGGCTTAGCATACGGTAGATAACGTCACGCAAATTAAACTACCTAGAAGATTCAGTTGCATCGTCAACTATAATACAGTAAAGTCATTATTAATTGGGATAGTTCGTACCCATCTTCCACTTTCACAACCTTCCTTACCACGTAACAAACATAATTCCTAAGAAATTTAATACCAACAAGAAAGACCAAACATAGTCTAGCTTTTTGATCTTCTTTTTTCTAATTTAAAATCAACAAATATTTTAATAATACCCAGAAAAACACAAAACATTCACTTAATAAAGCCAAATCCCTGTTCCTACAAGCAATACATGGAGTTCTTCAACAAAGCCAAGGCTGTCAAGCTTCGAAGCCACCGTGACAAGTACTTAGTGGCCGATCATGACCAAGAAACCGTCCGCCAGAGCCGCAACGGCTCTTCCCGTCGAGCCGTATGGATAGTCGAAAAACTAGAGGGTAAAAGCGAAGCCATCCGACTCAAAAGCTGTCACGGTCGATACCTCACGGCCACCGACGTACCTTTCCTATTGGGCATGACAGGAAACAAGGTAACAACGCACAGTTAAATTAGCGTACGATTGAAAGTTCAATTAATTAATTAATTATATTATTTGTTAATAGGTTCGTCAAACGGTTGCGGAAAGGCTATCGGACTGGATGGTCCGGTGGGAGCCGATACGGGAGGGGTTTCAGGTTAAGCTAAGGAGTTGGTCGGGGACTTATTTGCGAGCGAACGGTTCGACTCCGCCGTGGCGGAACTCGATTACGCACGACGAGCCTCATGTATCGTCCACAAAGAGTTTGGTTCTATGGGACGTTCAGGTGGTTGATGTTCCAGAATCTGAGTCGGTATTGGGTCATGAATGGTCCATGTCGAGCTTGTCATCGGTGGTCTCCGATGAGCTTCTCGGTTCGGAGCCGCCTTCTCCTATGTGGGCCGCCGCCGTTGCAGTTGTCAATTCTCCAAGAGCTTCTTCGAACATTAAGGTAAGAGGATTTGAGATATAATTGGTAACTCGAAATCATGATTTTATAGATATATGAAAATTGATACACATGCGTCATTCTACGGCCTAAGTATCTATCTGTTAGATTTGTAATTTTATTAAGAATTAAGTTGTTGATTCGTTAAATATTCAATAATTAAATAATGTTTCAATAAAAATATTCACCAATTTAACATCCATTTTACAAAATTCTCTCCTTTTGATTTTGGGGTAAGTTCACTTGAAATTTTATGTATCACTGAATTGAGAGATAGACGAATGAAAGCTTAGTAATCTTTTAATGCGTTAAATTAAACATCTTGTAGCATATTTTGGGTGATATGTTTATATCAACTCATGTTCTCTAGAAATAAAAGTCATCATGTGATTTTTTTTATTTTTAAATAAATCTGAATCGTGAAATTTTTGTATTAACATTAATTCAATCATTTACAAACTATTTCTTTCTTATTGGTCAAAGATTTACGACTATTATGTTAAGCAACAATATAAATAAATTATCTTGAGGATGGGCATCGGAAGCTAAAAAGAAAAGAAAATGGAGAGTGTATAATAAAGGTTTAAAAATACTTCAACGAAAGATGAACCGTTGTCGGTTCCCTTTTGCTTCAGTTGACTGGCGCTGACTGTCACCTTTTTCCCGTTTTGCCCCTCTATTCATCTGACATTACTCTTTTATTTCCCCTATTTTTCCAACTAATAAAGATGAAACTTTATCCCTAATAAAAAAAGAGAAATTTGTGTTGCTTTTGGTGTTTTCATCCATCACGCAATATATTTTATGAAATTATTAGTCATTTAAAAATAATTAATTGAATCAATAATATTTTCCAAGGAAATGTTTTTAAGAAAAATAAATAAAAAAACCTCTGCCCTTTCCAGTCAATTTCGTTTTGAACCATGTTAGAAACACGCTATGCTCTCTTACAAATAAATATGGGAAGTGATGTTCTGTTTTTGTCCAAAACCAAACCTGCTTTGTTTTACTCGCTTCTGCTTTCTGTCCAAATTCAAAGCTCCAAGCTCCAAATTCTTTAAACCTTTGATTCTCTCGATTTTCTTTTGCAGTCCAACACCTTCTCCGGCAAGTTCCGATCCGGCATGGACCTCTTTCATAACGCCAAGGCGGTGCGCCTCCGTAGCCACCACGACAAGTACCTGGTAGCAGACGAGGACGAGGAGTCGGTGACCCAAGACCGTAACGGGTCTTCCAAGAACGCCCGGTGGACCGTCGAGTTTGTGCTTGGATCCGAATCCATAATCCGCCTCAAGAGCTGCTACGGAAGGTACCTCACCGCCTCGAACCATCCCTTCTTGCTCGGCATGACTGGCCGGAAAGTTCTCCAAACTTTACCTCGGCGGCTCGATTCCTCGGTGGAGTGGGAACCCATCAGGGAAGGGACCCAGGCTAAGCTGAAGACCCGGTACGGAAACTTCTTGAGAGCCAATGGCGGTTTGCCACCTTGGAGAAACTCGGTGACACACGATGTCCCTCACAGAACTGCCACACAGGACTGGATCCTCTGGGACGTTGATATTATGGAGATTCAGGTTCATTCTCCGTCTCATAAACCGCCGGTTCAACCCTTTGCCCATTCCGACTCTCTAGATTCTGATTCCAGCTCCCGCTCCCCTTCTTCAGTCTCAGTCAAATCCGGCTATCTCTCAAGACAAGAGGTACAAAATTTCCCCCAAATCACTCTGTTTTTTCTCGCCATTTTAAAGTTAGCACCTAATTTTAACAGTAATTCTTTTCTTGGGACAGTCCACAGATTCAACCATGAATTCACCGCCGAAATCAGAAGGTAGAAAGATATACTATCACGTAGCAGATGAGCATGGAGAGGTAGATGATGAAACAACAGAGGGATATTGTTTGACATTTAAAGGAAATGGGGTAGAGGAATTGACTCGTAAATTGGAGGAAGATATAGGGTTAGAAGGCATCACTGTGTGCAGTCGTAATCCGTTGAATGGAAACCTTTATCCTCTTCGCTTGCAGCTTCCTCCTAACAATTCAGTTATGCATGTTGTTGTCGTTGTCAACTCTTCTAATGGTTAGCTTACTACCCTTTACTCGTCCTTTCCATTCCGATATGTCGATCATTTCATTTCATCTATGAAGTTTTTGTTGTATTTGGGTAGATGGAATGATTTGTTTGAGAAACTTTTTGCTTTGGTTTGAAAAATATATAGGAGAATGGTATTGTGTAATTCTATTAACTAGTTTATGTAGTTGAAGAATGGTTTCTTATCCATAAATTCTATTTACTAGTTTATAATCTTGACTGGAAGGTTGCCTCTTCAACTATAAATCGATTTTTCCGTCACTTCGCCAAGGCCATACCAGAAAAAGCTGTATCTTTACCAAATTTAATCTTAGGATTGAAGAAGTTTGAAAAGAAAATGTTAATCTACTGCAAACATGGAGATTATTTGTCTTTTGTGTCATGCTTATCTTTTTCTTCATTGATCAAACTTCCCTTCTGCTTATTTCTTTTGCCTTACCATATATATCTGTTGAATTTTGTGTATCAGTGGGAAAGAATTTTGCAAGACAATCTTGATGATGAGATCATTCGACGAGCGGAGGCTGCACTTCTGGTTGCGCCGCTCTTCGCCCTTTGTGTTTACAAACAGATATGATTGTAGTCCAGCAGTAAAAGCTTAGAGTCCATTATACCAAGCGTGATATAATTGCTTCTTTTTGGAACTGTTTGATTATAGGTTTACCAGAGATAGTGAATCGTTATATGTACATGATAGTTTGTTGACATTATTATCATATGGAAAAATTTTGGACTGCTTGCCTTGTAAAATTGTTCAAAGTTCCCAAGTTGATAAATAAAGCCAGAAATTATTTCTCTCCTCTTCTACTCTACTCATTCGATTATCCGTTCAACGGTTGAAAATACACGGCATATATAAAAGTCACTGTACTGACACGAAATGTGAATTTCATACTGAAAGCCTAGCATCACCGTAGTCAAGAAGTTAAAGAGGCAATCTCTTGGTTCGACTCCCCTTTATATTGCTGAGCGGAAAGCCCTCCGATGAGCATGTAAAGCCGAGAATAGGGACCTTTGACGTAGTCGTGTGCAAGGTCTACTAATGGTAAAAGCATAGTTCGACTCTCTCTCTATAACTAATGCTAAGAATTCACTACTTCTCAACCAATTTGATTGGCAAATATAGTTAACAAATTTTTTTTTGACGGAATCGTCAGACTGTGATTGACGTAATGAATTTTGATTCTGACTGTATTGATTAATAAAATGGAACAGGTTTCTTTGCGAGCAATATAATATCAACTGCACGCATGTGAATCAGCTTTTGGAAGCATTCCTTGGGTAAACATCTTCACTAGATTTTATGTGATTTACTACTAGATATTGTTGAAGACATGTACCTTCCAGTTTCTAATTTGTCACATAACAACAGAAAGACAAAATCATATTATTCAGCCAGCGCTAGTTCTGTACAAATTTTCAGAAGCACTTCTCATATAACAGAATGAACTAATTGAAAATTTCTCTTGAAAAACATCTATTACGTAAAATCTTTACACAATCCTACTAACAATTACCAAAAGTCTCTGCAGGAGCATAAACCATCCTTAAAATGATGAAACCGTATACGATCTCTCATAACAATCTCCCTCTCAAAGATCTTCGAAATTAGTTTCATTACTCTGTGACAGTCATTACACACCCGAAGATTCTTAAATATTCGTATAGGCATACCTGGTTTTAACCTTATCAACCCGTAACCAATCGCAAGTCTCTCGCTATGCAGCCTGAGCGACTGTCCTTTCACCTCATCCGGTTCATCCACCATAGCCGCTTGTGAATAGTCCGGCTTATACCCAATCTCCTCCAGTTTTTCTTCAATTAAATCTACAACCTGATATATTTCCTTAATCTGTGGATGAGAACTGTCTCCGGCGAAAAACTCGTGGCTGATTCCGTCTACTTCAATTAAACTACAGCCAGGCTCTTTCATTACACCTTTATCATTCATCAATTTCCTAATCATCCCAACTTCATTCCATTGGCTAGCTGAAGCGTATACTCTTGACAATAGAACATAGACACCACCACTACTATTACTAACACTTTTTTCATCTTCAATAATCTTCCGTGCCATTTCTTTGCTTAGCTCGATACTCGCGTTTTGCTTCCAACAAGCATCAAGGAGACTCCTCCATATTACCACGTCGGGTTTAATGGGCATATTTGTCACCAAATTTAAAGCTTCATATATGAAACCGGAACGAGCAAGTAGATCAACGAGGCAGCCGTAATGCTCTAATTGGGGTTCAATTTTGTACTCATTAGTCATCATATTAAAATATTTACGTCCCTCAGTAACCATGCCGTTGTGATTGCACGCGCTAAGTACACCAACGAATGTGATTGAATTGGGTGCGAACATTTTTGTACTGATCAAGCGAGCAAAACATTCCAATGCAGCCTCAGCTTGTCCGTGCGTAGCGAGTCCTAGGATCATTGTGTTCCATGAATTCAAGTCGCGTTTAGTCATCATTTCAAACACTTGCTGAGCCATTCTCAAAGAGCCACATTTGCAATACATATTAACGAGTGAAGAGTTTATCAAAACATCATTAACCATTAGAGAGCAATAATGCTTCCTCACCAAATAAGAATGAACCCACATCCCCAAAGATAAAGCACCAGTTCCTGCACAAGCGTTAATAATACTATTCATCGTATATCCATCGGGCTCAAATACGTTCTGCATTTCCATGAATAGCTTAAGCGCGCTTTCAAACTCCCCGAATTGAACAAATGCATCAATCATAACATTCCACGAGACCAAACGTCTTTCAAACATTTTATCGAACACCTTCAATGCTAACTCTAAATACCCACAAGAAGCATAAAAATGAATCAAGCTATTACTAACGTATACATCAGAATCTAACCCAAGTTTGATTATATGGCAATGTGCCTGTTTCCCTTCGGACAAGGCAAACAAATAAGCGCAAGCTTTAAGAAGAAAAGGAAATGTATGTTTATCAGGCAAAACAACTCCTTCCTGTAACATTCTATAGAAAAGAAGTATGGCCAGAGCTTTGCTCTCAGAGCTCCGTGCACAGGCTGCAATCAGGGTATTCCACATGAACGAATTGCGGTTTTCTATTTGATCGAAAACACGGTAGGCATAACTAAAATCAAATGAACAAGCAACATGGAGGATTCTGCTATAGAGAAACATAGAGTAATAATCGTGGGTCGAAGTTGTACGTAGAGTATGAGCGTGTATCTGTTTGAGATTGGTCATGTTCGCGCAGTCACTTAGCAAGTGAAGGAGGCGACGGTGATGGCTGCCCAAGGCCTTGTGATTGTTGCCAAATAGGGGATTGTGAGGATGTGCATTTGGTGGGATTGCTAGAATCATTTGGAGAAACAGTATGTAACCTCAGATTGCTACCGGTTTCTTCTATTGAGCTGAATTATCTATCTAATTGAAAATATTGACATGAGAGGACTATCAAGTTTCAATTTGAAGGCTAAGTGCTTATTTTCAATGGTCATATTATAATCTTCTATTAAAAAGTCTTGGAACAAAATTATTAATAAAAAAATTTTAAGCTATTAGTTCCAAAATTAATAATTATTTTATAAACAATATAATTGCATCAAAAAGTGCTAGCAAGTTCAACATCCGACAGCAGAAAAACACATCAGTTTGATAAAGTTTAAACTTTGCAAGGATGTGGGTGTCTGAACCAACAAGTAATAGAACTATGTACTATTCATATAATCATATAGCTCAGAAATTTAATTTCCTACGTGTCTAAGTCATACCTGCTAATCAAACTGACCCATTGAAGACCTTATTAGTCTGCTTATATTTTCAGTTATTTCATAATGATTGAATTTTGCAATTTAGTACTTAAAGACTCTGTGAGATATTTTAATTTAATTGTTTGTCACAAATTTAGTGACATCCTAATAATTAGATATTAATTACATAGGCGTTATTTTACCTAAATAACTATTTGAGAGTTATGAGATATATTATTATGTGGTTCTTCTCTTACGAGTGTACGTATAAAATAATATATATAAATGTTATTGGATCTCAGAAGTAGGACGTGTACTAAAGTTTCTATCATGGCACGGGCACAACGTAAATTTAAAGACAATAGTTCGAGAGGTCTTAATTTAATTTTTTCATTTTTTTATTGTAAAAGAATTTCTTCCTCTATTGTATTTTGGGAACATAATGTGTATATTTACTTTAAGAATTGAAAGAGAAAAGAGAAGAAAGTTATCAAGCAGTTTATATTGATTCGAATAGCCTTTGTTTGATACATATGGAGGCATTTGTAGGCCTTCTTCTCTCTAGCCGTTCACAACCGTTTAATGAGATATAATGAATATTTAACGTGATTATGGTCGTGGATCAAATCGCAGAGAGAAGTGTAATTACCGCTATCAGATTTGATTCTCTTTTGACTGTCACATCATACTCGATTGACTTCGTCTTCCTTCATATTCCTCCACGTTGTCCTTTATGCCACGTTGGCGATCCAATACCGTATGGGTTAATCAACCCCGTACATTTGCCCTTGTTTTTTATGTCAGTTTTAAGCTATTGATGCAGAATACTAATACTCTAATATGTCATTTACTGGCGAGTAATGACATCATATTTTTTTTATCATTACTTTCTACTTTGCATCGTTTCACCTTTCTGCACACCATCATTAGGTTTCTTGGGTGAAAAGAGATGTCTTCACCCATTTAGCTTCGGCTTATACTCCTGCTAATTCTGTCACGCCACGTGTATGTACACATTCTTTTTTTGCTTTCCTGCGCCATTTCCATTTTTTACAGTTATTACTTTTACCTTTCTAATCCATCGTTTGGCGTTCGCTGAGGTGATATTTAAAGATTTTTCACCTTATTTTCTCTTCCTGCGCATACCTTTACCCAGTAAGTTTCTTCTTCATCCCCTTTGTTCTCAAGCTTTCTTTAATGGTGTCTTTTTTCTCCTCCACTATCCCCAGAATTAGGAACATAGATGAATTTAACCGTTTCATTTTCCCATTATCGTAGAGATTTTCCCGATGAGGTTAGCTGTGCTGGGACCGGTTGGTGAAAAAATTAATTAAAAATAAGTTTGAACCACGAACGGTTCGTGGACAGAATATCAAAAAAATTTCCAAGTAACTTATTTAATCAAATTAAATAACTAAAATCAAACAATGTGCAATTATGCATATACGACATTAAACGAGAAGATAAGGTTAGAAACAATTATTCACCTATACCTTGTATCAGAGGATTTCTGAACTGGAGGAATTTCTTCGAGCGTTCTTCGTGTTCTTCAACAACCACCTTTATTTCAAAAATATATCTCACGAGAATTTTGTATAGGAATTTAGGTGTGGGATCTCAAAATGATTGAAGAAAAATAAAAAAAATT
The DNA here is from genome assembly GCA_003255025.1 of Datisca glomerata. Lineage (NCBI taxonomy): Eukaryota > Viridiplantae > Streptophyta > Magnoliopsida > Cucurbitales > Datiscaceae > Datisca > Datisca glomerata. The sequence continues at coordinate 1,657,403 of QANY01009317.1, forward strand.
CTCCTTCAATATAATTTTCGACGGTAACAGGGAGGGATAGGAAAATGTTTTCTCTCTCTTACTTTGTTGACAAGCAAATGTATTTAATTCTCTCTCTATATTCAATCAGATTGCTATTAAATATTAATAAAATGTAATTTTTGATATTTATAAATATACCCATATATTTTTAAATTTTCAAAAATTCACCCCATATATTCATAATTGCCGAAAATTGTAATATTTCCTAGAATTTGAGTTGTATCGAGATTCATCAATTCAATTGATAGATTTAATTGATCATTATCAATTAATTAATTAAATTATTTTTATTTACTAATTGTCAAATAATTAGAAAATAATAAACTTATTAATTTCAATACATATAATCACACATAACTAATTAAGTGACATCACCCATTAGATATAGGTTTAGGAAATATGCCTTGACACCAAAACACATTTTGATCTAATTTACTTCGTTTCTCTTCCTGTTCTCATTAGCTATTTCTGAGACCGAATTGACCCACATGAACAAAGCTAATGATTCAAATACCCAATGAATTTATCTCCATAAATTCTCGACCTATTTAATCATGACATCATACGACTCCACTATAGGTTCGATGCCGAATCAACTCTCGATTCATGAGCGCTATGTTTTCTGTAGGTGTAAATAAACCCTTTTTTATTTTCACCGTCCATATAATATTTTAACATAATACCCATCATAAATATCAGTATTAAGAGTGAAATGTAAAATTATCATTTTAAAGATATGCTTGACGGTATTCCAATGCTCGATTCCAGGTTTAGATTGTAAACGACTCACCACGCCCATGACATAGTAAATGTCTGGCCTGATGCAAAGTATCACATACATGAGACTTCCTACCGCTGAGACATAGGGAATCTTTCTCATGTTTTTCACTTCTTGAGAAGTCTTGGGAGACTGCTCCTTGGAGAGAGTGACACCATGTCTAAAAGGAAGAAATCATTTCTTGGAGTTTTGCATACTGAAACGATCCAAGACCTTATCAATATAAGATGCTTGAGACAATGCCAATTGTCTGTTCTTCCTATCTTGAAAGATCTGAATACCTAAGACAAATGCAGGTTCCAATATCCTTCATATAAAATTATTTTGCAAGCCAAATCTTGACATTAATTTTCCTACATCATTCTCAATGAGTAGAATATCATCTACGCAAGACTAGAAAAATCACATTCCCTTCATGTTTCAGCTTATACACACAGGGCTCGTCCACTAACTGTTGAAAATCATAGTTTTTAACAGTTTCGTCAAATTTAATGTTCCACGATCGTGACGCTTGCTTAAGTCCATAAATGGACTTCTGTAGTTCGTAAACTTTTCCCTCTTAGCCTTCTCCATAAACCAGTCTACTTTAGTCATATAAATGCGCTCATCAAGATTGTCAATCAGAAAAGCAGTCTTGACGTCCATTTGCCAGATTTCATAATCAAGGGCAGTTGCAATGAACAAAAGGATTCGGAGAAGGTATCATCGTAGTCTATACCTTCGTTTTGGGTGTAGCCCTTGGCTACTAACCTAGCTTGGAATGTCTCTACATTCCCATCAGACCTCTTTTCTTCTTAAAGATCCATTTGCATCATATGGATTTTACCCCTTCAGGAGGATCTACAAGCTTTCAGACTCCGTTCGAGTACATCGAATGTATCTCAACGTTCATGACTTCGTGCCATAAGTTTGGTTCAGGACCAGCCATGACCTCTGAGTAGGAGACATGTTCATCAAGGTCCTTATCTGAGACAACTGTCAAAGCTTCTCCATATGACATATACTTCTCAGGTTGTCTCACAACCCTCCCACTACGTCGAGGCTCCATAGGCTCTGGCTCCTATTATGGTTCTTCCATTGTTGAATTAGAAACAATTTCTGATTGGGGAGTCAGTGTCCTCCCATTCAATAATTCCTCTAGCACAACCATTCTTCTCTACTGTACACTTTTAATGTAATCTTCTTCAAGAAAATGAGCATTCGTGCTAACAAATATTTTCTGGCCAATCGTACTCTAGAAAATGTACCCCTTCATTCCTTTAAGATATCCTACGAGCATTCATAATTCTGAACGACTGGCCAACTTACATGTCTTTGGTTTTAGAACATGTGCAGGGCACTCCCATATTTTAAAACGGGTTAGTAGATGACTTTCGTCCATATCATCTTTCATATGTTGTACCAGGTACCGTCTTCAACGAAACTTGATTTAGAATATATGCCGTTGTTTCCAAGGAATATCCCCAGAAGGAATTTGGGAGGGATGAGTAACTTATCATTAATTTAACCAAATCCATCAGAGTTTGATTCCTTCTCTCTGACACACCATTTGACTGTGGCGTACCGGGTGCTGTAAGTTGAGAAAGAATACCTTATTCCTTAAGAAAGTCTTCGAACTCTCCTAGCAAGTACTCTCCACCACGATCAGATCATAGTGTTTTGATTTATTTTTCTAATTGCTTTTCAACCAAGGCCTTATACTCTTTGAACTTTTCAAAGGTTTCAGACTTTTGACGCATTAGATAAACATGATCAAAACGTGAGTAGTCAACAGTGAAGGTTACGAAGAATTCATAACCTCCTCTTGCTTGGATATTTAATGGCCCACATACATCACTATGTATGATTCAAGGTATTGAGTGACTCTTTCACCTTTTGCTGAAAAATGTCTCTTGGTCATTTTGCCTTCAATACAAGGTTCGCATGTGGGTAGTGATCTTATACTTAAAGTTTGCAAAGGATCATCCTTCACAAGTCTTTTAATCATGTCTAGGCTAATACGCCCAAGGCGTAAGTGCGATAAATAGGTTAGATCAGTTGAGTTGTACTTCAACATTTTACTATCCTTTTGTGAATCATTATTCACTTCAGTGTCACATATCATTGGAACTATTGATACACTTTATTAAACATATGTGCAACAATAATTAAGCATTCATTTTTAAAAATATCAATAATGTTTATCAATGAATTGAAGATCAAATTCTTGCTCAATTAGTGCCTAATAGAAATAAGATTCTTCTAAAAAATTGGGATATAATAAACATTACGTAAAATAATAAAATGTTTCTCAAAACATAATTTAAAAATCCCACAGATACGGCTGATACTAGTGCTCCATTACCCCAGCGAAAACTGTACTCGCCCTTGTCAAGCCTTCTGACTTCCCTGAACCCCTGCAGGGAGCAACATATATGGTTAGTAGCTGGAGAGTCTACAATCTAAGAAAAAGTAGAGCCATCTATATAACAGGCCTCAGTAACCATTACTATACATCTAGATCCCAACTCTTTGAGATACTCTGGGTAGTTGCATTTCCAATGACCAGCAGCTCCACAATGATGACACTTGTCTTTCGACTTGTCTACTTTCACGGTGCTCTTGCCTTTGACAACACTCTGCTTTTGCTTGTTCGCTTTCCTTGGACCTTTTCTCTGTTTCTTCTTAGAGACAAGGTAGAAGGCTTTCTTTCAGTAAAGTTAGCTTCTTCAGACTTCCTCTTGCCCTTTAGAAACAGAGTCTCAGCAGCTTGCAGCTCCTTTATGAGCTCAAGAAGTGAGTACTTTGGCTTATTTATCGAATAATTAAGCTTGAAGTTCTCTAATGTACTTGGAAAAGTCTCTAGGATCATATCCACCTAAGTCTCACCATCAATCTTAGCATCCATGATCTCCATCTCATTAAGATAACTTATGATCAACATCATATGTTCTTTGACAGGGGTTCCGGGTTCCATCCTGCAATTCATGAAGTTGCTTACAGCTGTCTGTCTGGCTTGACGACCCTGATCTCCAAACATTTTGGTGATGTTCAACATTATATCAACGACGGTCTTAAAGTTCTGATGTTATTGTTGCAACATATTGCTCATAGTTGCCAAGATGTAACATCTAGCGATCTCATCAGAACGCAGCCTAGAAGCGTAAACATCATTTTCCTCTTGAGTCGATTCAACAATAGGCTTAAGGAGACAAAGGGTAGTGAGCACGAACTTGTGCTTTTCTACCATCAGCACGCTATCAAGATTTCGTTTCTAATCCATATAATTTTCACCAGTAAATTTGTTCGCGTTAAGAATAGTTAAGAGATGGGATAACGACATGATTACTGAAAAGAATAAATAAAGCGGTGTAAATAAATGCTCAATCATTTAGGAAAGTATGATGCATGATGCGACTACTTAAATATTTAAAAATCCATCAAAAAATATTTTCTCCATGATGTTACGATAAAAATGATAGCTTGTCTCATCAAGGGGTGAAGCCCAAACAATCTTCTATCGCATCGAGACTCTTCTCATTTGGTTAACGCTCAAATATCTCCACATCTAGCTTAACCAATCACCAATGGTTTTGGTCACATTAGCTCCATTGACTAGCCCCTAATTGGGGTTCTAATGTGCTTCAATCTAAGTGTTTAACCAAAATATCAACTTATAAAAGTTGCCATGGACTAACAATCTGTCTATGGGACGGCCCTGCCTTACTTCTTCATTTAGAAGTCTTAGCTTCTCAAGCAACTCGATGACTCAAAATGACAAGACTCCAAAGTTTCTCCCACTGAAGAGAGGGCCGCTATTTGTGGTTCTAAATCATTCCTCGCAGCATGATCAAGTTCGCATTGAACAAATTGGGAACATTTCAACGTAAACGACTTTCCCACTTAATTTTTAAAAAAACTTTAGATTTTTGGTTGTTTTTCAAAATATAACTTTTATTAATTTGAAAAATGTTATGAAATTTATAAATCCAATATTTAATTTTAAATCCCAATTTAATATCATAACCATTATAAATTTCATAATGTAATTAAATTATAACCATCATAATTAATCTACAATGATGAATGTACATGCTACATGATAATTTGATATTGGCATATCCCTAGCTATATATGGCATGTTATATGATGATGCATGATTAAAATTAAATCAAACATTTAAAATTAATCTCCCTATTGGCTCATTTCTAATTACAACATAAAAAAATAATAAATTAAAATTAATTTATAATTTTTATGGAGTCTATAATTCTCTATTTGTCCTTCAGGTTGTCCTATCACTTTGTAACTCTTTACAAAAATTCATTCTCATTTTAAAATCAAAATCCAAAATTCAAAATTCAAATTCAAAATTCAAATTTCAAAATTAAAAATTAAAAATTTAAATGTTGATTAAAACCCTTTAATTAAGAAAAACAATATTTTTAATTAAATAATCTCATTAATAATCTTTTTTCAACAAAACAAAAGATAAAAATATAACATTGATAATTATATTTGAGTTTAAAATTCAAAAGATAAAAATATAAAATAGATAATTATCTTTGAATTTAAAATTATCTTTTATCTGTTTAAAATTTAAAATTTAAAATTTAAAATTTAAAAGATAAAAAATTAGGATAAGTGTTATCGTGATTATTATCGCTTAGGGTTTCACAAGCCCTAGTCATCATATAGGGCACGGGAGCGGACAATGGGCACAGGAACAGTACCGCGACCACCAGAACAGTAACTCCGGCGCGAACAATAATTCTGGCGTGACGGATCCAATCTCATAACACATTTAAAATAATTTTGAGTCTACCATACAAAATCATATGCCAATATCCATAAAATTGACGATACATTCATTTCAAATATTAATATGCATAATCAACCTATTGCTCTGATACCAATTGTTGGGACCGGTTGATTTTAAAATTAATTAAAAATAATTTTGAACCACGAACGATTCGTGGGCGAATATCAATTTTTTTTCCAATTAACTTATTTAATCAAATTAAATAACTTAAAACCAAACAATGTGCGATTATGCATATACGACATTAAATGATAAGATAAGGTTAGAAACAATTTTCCACCTATACCTTGTATAAGAGAACTTCTGAACTGGCAGAATTCCTTTGAGCGTTTTTTATGTTCTTCAAGCTTTGGGATCCGAATCACGCACTTGAACTACAAGAACGATTTGCAAATATAGTACACCAAAAATCACCCGTTAATTTCAGAAATATTTTACAAGAATTTTGTGTAGGAATTTGAGTGTGGGCTCTCAAAATGATTGAAGAATAAAAATAAAAAAGTTTCTCCTTCAATATAATTTTCGGCGGCAACATGGAGGGATAGGAAAACATTTTTTTCTCCCTTGCTTTGTTGACAAGCAACTGTATCTCATCCCCTCTCTATCTTCAATCAGATTGCTATTAGATATTGATAAAATGTAATTTTTGATATTTATAAATATACCCATATATTTTTTAATTTCTAAACATTCACCCCATATATTCATAATTGTCAAAAATTACAATATTCCCTAGAGTTTGAGTTGTATCAAGATTCATCAATCCAATTGATAGATTTAATTGATCATTATCAATGAATGAATTAAATTATTTTTATTTACTAATTAGAAAAAAATAAACTAATTAATTTCAATACATATAATCACACTGAATTAATTAAGTGACATCACCCATCACATATAGGTGTAGGAAATATGTTTTGGCACCAAAACACACTTTGATCCAATTTACTTTGTTTCCCTATTCCTGTTCTCATGAGCTATTTTTGAGACTGAATGGACCCACATGAACAAAACTAAGAATTCAAGTACCCGGCGAATGTATCTCCATAAATTCTCGACCTATTTAATCATAATATCGTATGACTCCATTATATGTTCGATGTCGAATCAACTCTTTCATGCGCGCTACGTTTTCTGTTGGTGTAAATAAAACATTTTTTTTTCACGGTCCACAAAATATTTTTACATAATACTCACGTGAATATCAATAACAAGAGTGAAATATAAAATTACCATTTTACCCCTCTTGTTATTATTTCCTTAACTCCTTTATTGACTGTGAATAAGAAAGACATAATAGTGAATTGTCTCGTACAATTCACAAGTCTTAATCAATGACTCAATTCATTGAATACAAGACCAGTTTTATTTATTCACAACCCATCAATAAAGCATACGGTGATATTGTTGCTTTCACAATCCAACAACGAATTTTCATATCTGTAAATCATGTAACTCCAACTTAATTGAATTACAGTCCCAACAGCTGAGGTATTGCCCACCAATTCGAACTTACTCATTTGACAAATCAAAGATTGCAACTATCTAAGTCAAGCTATGTATTCACCTCAAGATTAAGATAATTATGAAAATACCCTTAAGGTGTAACAATTAGATTTAGAGCTTGGTAAATGGTTTTGGGATCTAAACTAATTTGTTACCATTCTATTCAACATGTTCATAACATGTCTAGGTTTACCGTTTGAGTTTCTACTCTTATGCCCCAAGACTAGCATCCATTGTTTCAGCCTAACGGGCGTAATCAGATTCGATTACCCAGTTGATCCTAAAACTGTGAATATCATTCTGAACTTTCTCAAAATAGTTCATCTGGAGACGCTTCTGTCTTCACTCTTCGTTCGTTGATGAAAGTTCTAGGAAATGAGTAATTTATTAACACACTTTAATTTAAAATAATTTTTTTAATTTATTCATAAGAATTCAATAATACTTATGTCTGAGAAATAACTAAATACAAATAAATAATTATTACACGTTACCTTGTGGACACATTCCAACAAGATGTTCTTATTATGACGGTGACCTTGTCAGTCCTTCCTCTTACCCTAGAATTTTTAATTTTAGAATAATGTATATATCCCTAGGTTTTCGGTTTCCTATTTCTCCCATTTTCAACAACTTTTTCATCACCATGAATTTTATCCTACTCAGTTCACCCCAAATACATATAGGATTTTTCTAGTCTTTGGGCCTCTGAATCGTTTGTTTTGTTTAGATTTAGGCTTAAATGAATTTCGTCTATCGTACTCCCTTGGGGAGAAAAATGGCCATCACTACGCAGTGGCCTGACCGGCGGTCCGTTGATATTGGACTTGCCCAAGGGTGAAAAATGGTGGAACGTCGAGGTGTATCAAGTCTCTGATGACTGGAGAGGTGACAATCACTCCCACATCTCTACCGAATGGAGGTCTGGTGAGTGACTATGCCACTCTCCATTTCTTTTCCTTTTCATATTTATTTCTTTATTCAACTAACTATTTTTTTACAGAAAAATGTATGAATGTTCTTTCGTTTGAGACTCCTTACGATAGAGCCAAGATCCAAGTCGCTTACAGTGTTTGTACTAGTGATTGACAGTGGCTGCTTGACCCTGAGCGCGAGCTTCTTTTTCTTATTCAACCTCCCCATAGACCTTTAGCCCCACCCGTTGTCATTTAATGACAACATTTTTACCTTCTTCTTCTAGCTCTTCATCTTCCACTTCTCACCTATACAAGAAGCTTTTGAACCGATGAAACCTATCGAGTTTTCCTTAAGTCGTCCTTCTTCACGCAATGTGTGCCCGAGCCTGGTTGTTGAGCCATTCCCGTGGGTTTTTTTGCAAGAACTTCCCCTATTCGTCCTCCCCTCCAAATTTCTTCTCCTCTATCTCTTTCTTTGTTCAGCCTAAATTTTCAAGACTTCTGGGATTCATTCTGGTTGGACACTCGGCTCCAAATTTTAGGTTAGGTACTTCTGAGGCACACCAACTTTGGGCTCTCTTTCCTTTGGGTTCTAACCCAAGGATTCATTTTGAAGTTAATATGATGATGGATGCGAGTCATCGCATCAAATTATGAGTCATCTTCAGTGCTTTGTCAATGCCGATCAATTGGCGGAGGAACTTGTCGAGGCCCTTTAGAAGGGGATTAATCATTGTCTTTTTTAGGTAACTCTTACTTTTTTTTCCTTAACTTTCCTTTTACTGTTATTTTATTTTTTCTAACTTATAAATTTCATCTTTCTTTTTAAGACGATTCTCTACCACAACGCCTTCACCACTAAACTTAATAGCATCAGTAGTGTGATGGTTAGACACGATCAAGAAGTGTCTAACTTGAAGCGTCAATTGGATGCGAAGGATGTGGAGCTTGGTGAGCTGAAGAGCGAAGCTGAAGTAGTGAAGCTCTTAATTGAAGAGTTGCTAGCCGAAGCAGACAGAGGCGCTCATGAAGTTGTTCGTGAGGCTTCTGAGTTGTTTGAGGCCTCGATTGTTGAAGCCTTGAAGAAGGAGGATGAAGCTTACAAGCTTTATAATGCTCAATTCAGGCTGCTGGAGAATGATGCTTACACCATCGGCTATCTTGATGGTGTCTCTCGGGCACCTCCCCATTATGAATTGATTGAACAACTCGTCCAGCTAAAGAACGTGTTGAAAGGAATGCTGCTACCCCAGAATCGACTGCTACAATGGTCATTAAAGAAGTGGTTTCTAAAGTGACGCGGATACCATATGACTCAACTACAGAGCATATCCAGATGGATTAATTTTTTCTTTTTTGTAATTGTCTTTTATTTTTCTTGTACTCTCTCAACAATCGACGAGAAAGTGATACCCTTATGCTTTGAGTATCACTTTCTCTTTCTTAGCAACTTTAATTTGAACATTCTGATTAATAGTATCAAATTTTGATTTTGCCAAAAACGCCAAAGGGGGAGATTGTAAATGCATTGGTGTGTGACTGGCGATGTTTTGGCAAAATGTGGGATTTCTTTTGTTCATATAAATTTTGGGAAGTTTTAGAATTTATATGTCTATGCGGGTTGTTTTTTATTTCATAGATGTTTTAGGTGAAAAATCTGAATAGTTGTGGTTGAATCAGATTTATCAGAATAAGATAAGGTTGGCGCAAATTCGAATTTCAAATCAGATTGGATCATATAAGGTTGGTGCAAATTAAAATGTCAAGATTGGTGAAATCAGATTTGGTGCAAGTTCAAATTGTTTTTTCAAATTTATCTGGTGGTTTTGGTGTGGAGTTGATTTAGCTAAATAGGACTCTTTAGTTTAAAGTTGATATTTAGTATTGTCTCCTTGTTTTTAGGAGATAAGAGTCCTTTGGAGAATGGAGCCTGTAATTGGGCGTATCTATTTGTTAGGGTGTGATTTTTGTTTTGGGGGTTGAGAGAATGTGACGTGAGACTATTGAGAGAACAAACACACTCACCCAATTTCCTATGGTTTTTTAATCTTTGGCAAGCGAGAGGGATTCTTGCACACGTCCGTACAAGGGGAGATCGTACCGTTCTGGTGATACGCCATCTCAGGAGATTCAGTGAAGCGAGTGGGAGTCTTGGGATGTGAGGGGATCTCATGTTATGGTTCACTACGTTAAGAGTTAGGCGTCAAGTGATAGGAGGAATTTCTATCTTAGCTCATCATTTCCTAAACTCTTGTAATTTTTTTTGGTTAATCATTATCATCTGGGCGTTGCCTCGTAGACGTAGTTGTTCACGCTAAACACTGAACTGCGTTACCAAACGTTTGTGTGTTTTGTTTTTTTATTGCATTTTTATTTTGTTGCAACGCTTCAAGATTATTTGCATCGTCGTAACGTTTAATCTGCAGTAGCGTAAAGGCAATTTCAACATGCATTTTAATCATTTAAATTTTATATTATGCATATATGAAGAGTTTATCTATCCTTAATTAAAACTTAATATTTTATATCATTCACTTCAATTAACGTGTATATCTTAATCTCATGGGACGACCCCGAGACGGGTTTGTGGGATGGGCTTTTCAGCATAGAGGTAAAAAAGGATGAAAAAAATCTCAAAATTTAATGTTGGGACCAGTTTGGTTCCATCAGGACTAGAACGAGATCTGACGGGGATACTTTTTGACACTTTTGTGATGCTTTGGTCTTGAAGAAAATAAAATATCAAAATCAAGTAAGAAGAATTGAAACAAATAATGGTATTTTTATGAGGATTTGGGAAAGTAAAAGTTATTTTGAAAAATGTATAGATGTGTTGTAAGATGGGTAAATGAATTGGAAAAATAATTTGATAAAGTAGATTTTTAGGGAAAGCAATGTGAAATTGTTATTTAATCAGGTTAAATAGATTATTTACGCCAAATGAGAATACTTGATACAAATGTGAAAAAGTGCCGAAAAATAAGTTTATCACGTACTTTATAATGGGGATAACCCCAATCAAACGCCCCCTTAATGCTTTGATCTGAAATGAAAAGTTAGGAACTAGTTCGTCGCCAACCTCACCATAACTTTATTGATATGAATTGGTGTTTTGTATTAAACAACATCCAAATGATAGTGTTCCTCGGTATAATGTATGTCTTGTAGCCGAAGGCATTCACCAATGTCCATGTGTTGATTATCATGAAACATTTAGTCTCTGGTCACTAAACCAACCATATATCGTTTTGTTCTTAGCATATAACTGTTATCAACCACTAGTCTATTCACCAAAAATTGATGTCAATAATGCATTTCTTCATGAACACCTCGTTGAAGAAGTGTATATGACTCAACCCCCAACTTTGTTGACCTGTTCCAACCATCTCATGTTTATCACATCCTTAGATATTTTTACAGCTTGAAACAAATACCTCGTGCTTGGTTTCATGAGCTTAAAAACGCTATCCTTACCCTTAGCTTCACCAACTTCAAATCAGTTACATCCCTCTTTATATATACTAGTGGTTCACTAACCACTTTCTTTCTTATGTATGTGGATGATCTGTTTAACACATGTAACTCTCCATCCCTCATCTCGAAGGTTATCTCTACCCTTTTCAACTAGTTCTCTATCAAGGATCTTGGTGATCTCTATTTTTCTTGGGCGTTGAAGCCATTCACCATGCTACGAGTCTGTGTTTATCTCAACATAAATAATCCATGATCTACTTGAACGTTTTCACATGAATGGCACCAAAACAGCTGTCACCCCTCTTAATGTCCCTAACAAACTAAGTTCTGCTACTACCGATGCCTCACTATATTGCAGTCTTATTGGCCGGTTGTACTATGTATCTTTGACACGACCCCATGATGTCTACCATGTGAATAAACTTACTCATGCATAACCCACTCACACCCATTGGTTTGCTACCTCAAGCATACTATCCATCGTGGGATCTTTCTTTATCTGCATTCACCACTCCGTCTTCTTGCTTAACTCTAATGCAGATTGGGCTGAAAATCTGGGTGATGGTACCTCTATCTCCCGCGAGAAGGTGGCCAATGATTCTCTTTATGTATCTCATATCTTCACTCATGATTAGTTAGCTGACATCCTCATAAAATCGCTAACAAAGCTCGATTCACTCTTCTTCGATCCAAGATCAGTGTCTCTGATGGAAGCACTATCTTGTGGGGGTAATATTGAGGAAATATCTTAATAGATTCACTTTGCTTAATTTTCTATTTTGTTCATATCTTCTTAGTAATAATTTTCCTATAATTACTCTTTGATTGATTACGTTGTATCCATTTTCTAGGTCTAATGTTCTAGGTTAAACAACTTCTTGTAACGTGTATATTTACATTTGAGCATCAATTAGAATATTGAGCTTACTCTTTTTGACAAACAACAAGTGTATCTCTCATAGCTAACATCACAGGAGCTCAAAATCTTACCTGAACAAACTTCAATTAAAAAAATGGGAGATAATAATTACAGTCACACGAAACAAATTTGAGGGTTGTTCATTTATATGGACTCGCGCCACTCACTAATTTGATAGTCATTATAATTTTAGCACAACTCATAAAAAGCCATGTGGAACTCAAATTTATTTTATTTTTTAGACACATAATTCAGCTTAGATGATTAAGTTGTGGATGTTGTCTTATCTTATACTTAAATCTCACTAGATGTAACACGTGCGTCGTACGTGGTCTTACAAATTTCTTAGTACCTTTATAATATTCGTAAGAGACTAAAGTGCATAATATAGTATAAAAGGCTTCGGATATATGGTGTGCGCTATTCCAAAAAGCATAATGTAATAGATATTTATAATGTATTTTGAATATGTAAAAGTATAATTTAAAATAATTTTGTACTCAGATTGAAAGTGTGGCCTATAAATGATAAAAAATTTAGAAACATTTATCCTTATGAATTTTTTCATTTCTGTTTGGATTATTCAAGAGACACTTCAAAAATCATGAGTAAAAATAGATAATAGTAGCAATTAAATCACATTAGGTTTATAACGATTTTTTTAGAATAATTGATTAATATGATTTACCGCTTCAAATCTAGTTGATATTTATATTATAAAAGAATATGTAGTTGATTTTTAATCAAAATTTAAGTTTATTATTGCTAAAAAATAAACATCAAATTAAGGATTGAAATGCCTCGATTTTAAGAAACAGTATTGAATATATTGAAGATATAAGAAGAAGAATATATGTTAGTGCAAAGGCAAAACAACAACAAAAGGAAAGTGGCTAGTATGCTAACCTCATTCTCTCTTAAGCAGTTTTCCCTATAATCTGATATCAGTTAGTTTTTAACAAGTAACTGATATCAGTTGCTTTCAGTTAGCCGTTAGCTTTCTGTTTGTAGCTTTCTATTAAAGCTTCCTTTCTCTATCTTGTAATAGTTAGCTCTTGTTCTTTGCCAATAAATTCAAGTGTTCTAAGCTTCTCATAGTAGTGAGAAACTGTTGTGCTAACAGTTCTACTTTGCACACTATCTCTCTTTCATTTTCTTTCCTTCATAACATCAGTTTAGTTCATAGTCTTACATGGTATGAGAGCAATCAAGGATAAATGTCCAAACAGGAAACTCAACCTCTTCATATACAACTCGGAATATGAGCAATTCAACAAACATTACTACAATGTTTCCCAATGCCTTCAGTCAAGCTCGAGAGAAACAACTACATGCTTTGGAAATCACATATCGTACATGTTCTTATTAGACACGGATTTGATGAAATAGTGTTTGGTTTAGTTGAAAAACCACATAAAAGTTTATCGAATGGATAGGTAAATCCTGATTACATCACACAGTTGAGGAATGATCAAATCCTACTTGGTTGGTTGAGAGCCTCGATGAGTGAAGGGGTTCTTGGTACTGTTACACAATATAAACACTTCTGAAGAAGTTTGGAGATCCTTGGAGAGGAATTTTGCAAATTTGTCAAGAGCTAAACTGATGCAACTCAGAACTTCCTTGCAAACTGACAAGAAAGGTATAGATTCTATAGCAGAATATTGTGATCGGATTAGGAGAACCACATATGGCTTAATAGCAGCAGGGAAAAATATATGTGATCAAGATTTAATCAATTATGTGTTGAATGTCTAAGGATCTGAATATGATCCAATAGTAAATAATATTACAGCCATAGAAGGAGATTTAACTCTTGAAGAAGTGCACACTTTTTATGGTGCATGAGAGCAGATTGGAAAAGCAAAATCAAGAATTAGTGCCAAATTTAAAGATGAGTGCCAACATTGCAGCAAATATAAACCTTAAGAAGTTTTAGAATAATCAGAATCAAAATTCTGGAAGAGGATTCAATAGAGGACAGTCTCAAATTGGCAGAGGTAATTTTAATGGAAGGACAGGAGGTCGAGGTTTTGGAAGAAGCCACAATACAGTGATTTGTCAGGTTTATGCTAAACCTAGACACACTGCCTCAGTATGCTACTTTAGGTATGAAAAAAACTCCTACAATAATCAAGGAAACTCTCAGGCACAAAATTCATTTTCAACTTCTTCGCAGAACAACTTCTCTCTTCAAAATATCTTCCCAAACCCAACTCCCTCTGCATACATGGTGTCACCAGAAGCTTACTTAGCTTCACTAGAGACTGTCAATGACATGGCTTGGTATGTTGATAGTGCAACAACCAACCATGTCACAGCTGATATAGAGAACCTCAACATTACTCATGAGTATACAGGTAATGAAATATTGGTTGTAGGAGATGATAAGCAACTCCTTATTGCACATTTTGGTTCTACCAAATTACCTTTACCTAACAAAAATACTGTTTTAAATCTTGAAACCATGTTGATTGTTCCTGGAATAATAATAAAAAAACCTCATTTCAGTGTCTAAATTGACTAATGACAAAGAAGTATACTTTGAATTTCATGTTGATTCTTGTTTTTTGAAGGATATTACAACAGGAGCAATTCTATTGTAGAGAATTCTTGAAGAAGGCTTGTATCTGCTGACATATCCTAAGATTAAAGAACCGTCAACACTGAGTTGTAACATTCAAAATAACCTCCTATCTTCTTAAAGCTTTTTAGAACCCAGGTCTAATCTGAATCTTGGAAACAAGTCATGTGAGTTACCTATTTCTTCTTTCTGTAATTCTGCAACAAATATTTCTTGTAATCTGTCATATTCTTATATGAACAAAATTCAGTCTGTGATTTCAAATAATAGCAGTGTTCATCCTTCTTTTTGTCTAAATATGTTACCTAAACTGAATCAAAAGTGAAGCAACTATAATGTTCTTTGTGCTACTAAGAATAACATTTCATTTGTTTAAGGTCTAATTTGGACATGCATTCTTCTAAAACCAATTCTTAAATATGGCATAAAAGACTTGGACATCCATCCTCTAGAATTATTCAACATATACTCAAAGACAATCTCTGTCCATCCTAAAAAATTATTCAACATATACTCAGTGCCTTTTTTCTGTGAAGCCTGTCGAAAAGGAAAAAATCATGTTCTTCCTTTTCCTGATTCATGTACTGTTACTCAAAATACCTTAGATCTCATTCACATAGATCTTTAGGGACCTTCTCCTTATCCTTATAAAGACGGTTTTAGGTATTTTATGTTTTCTTGATGACTTCTCTAAATATGCTTGGCTATATATCCTTTGAAATTCAAATTAGAAGCACTTGAATATTTGTTATATTCAGTTACAAACGACAATCAAAGTTATTCAGTCAGATTGGGGTGGAGAATTCAGACCATTTGCTAAGTTTTTACAAAGTCAAGACATAAAATTCAAGCATCATTGCCCACATATACATCAGCAAAATAGAAAAATAGAGAGAAACCACAGACATGTTGTAGAAATGGGGCTCACTCTTCTTGCCCAAGCTTCCCTGTCTCTCTCTTCCTAGTTTAATGCTTTTCAAATTTCAATGTATCTCATAAACAGACTCCATACTCATACTTTGAAATTTATGTCCCCATTTGAGTAGCTTTTTAACTATAAACCTAGCTACCTTCATCTCAGAACCTTTGGCTCAGCATGTTATCCTCACTTAAGGCCATATAATGTGCACAAATTAGAATTTCATATAGATTTATATGTATTCTTAGGTTATTCCAATGAACACAAATGTTATAAATGCTTACATAGGTCAGGAAAGGTCTACATATCTAGAAATGTTATCTTTAATGAACATCATTGCCCTTATAAACAACTATTTGCCTTTGTTTCTTCTCAACAATATCAGAAAAATAACACTGATCTATCACCTGTCACTTTTCCATTCTCAATAACAAATTCTCAAACTCAAGCTCAGTCTTAGGATGTGAACATGTGCTCTCCTTCTCCAGACATTCCCACTGTAAGTTCTACTCCTTCATCTCAGTATCATAATGAAAATTAGTGTCTTGATATTGTTCTTGTTGATTGTTCTTGTTGTTAGTCCCAAAACTGATTTCCCTTCCATATGAGATAACCTTGTTATAAATCTACATATTGAACCTGTTACTTGAACTAGTTCTCAATCCCAAACTTCTGTCCAACCCACGAAACCCTCCCAAATCTCCACCTATTCAATGCAAACCAGGTCTAAGAATTATATTTTCAAACCTAAAATCTATTCTGCCACAAAACATCCTCTTACCACACTTTCACTTCCTTCTGAACGAAAAATAGTTAAGTTAGCCTTATCTGATCCTAATTGGAAGAAAGCAATGTTAGATGAATTTACAGCATCGATTGAAAATCAAACATGAAAGTTGGTTGCCTATATAAGCCAGGGATATCTGTGTTAGGGAAAAATGGATTTTCAAACTTAAGTTGAACTCAGATAGGAGTATTTAGAGGTATAAAGCCATATTAGATGCTAAAGTCTTTCATCAAACCGCAGGCATAGATTTTTCAGAAACATTTAGCCCTCTGATTAAACCAACTACAGTCAACACAATCCTACATTTTTCTATAAGTTTTGATTGGCAAATGAGGCAATTGGATGTTAATAATGCCTTGCTTAATGGCATCATTCATGAGACTATTTTCATGGCTCATTTAGAGGGATTTGAAGACTAGTCTAAACAATTTCATGTTTGCAAATTGAATAAGGATTTATATGGGCTTAAACAAGCTCCAAGAGCCTGGTATGATAGACTCAAATTAGTACTTTTACAGTGGGGCTTCTTCAATGCTAGGTCGGAAACCTCCTTATTTGTTTACAATCATGGCTCTAACATCTTATTCTTACTAGTGTATATGGATGACATGTTGATTACTGAGAATAATTCTTTTCTACTGCATAAGGTTATTATTGATCTCAACAAATGCTTTGCTCTTAAAGACTCAAGACCTTTTCACTACTTCTTAGGAGTAGAGGTTTACAGAGATTAATTTGGTATGATTCTTTCTTAGACAAAGTACATAACTGAATTGTTGAAGAAAACTAAAATGGAAGGAGCTAAGCCTGCCCCTTATCCTGGTTATGTCTCTACTATTTTATAACTCACTTCAAGTGAACCTATGCAAGATATTACTCTATTTAGGAGTACTGTGGAGGCATTGCAGTACCTATCTCTAACCAAGCCAGACATTGGGTTTATAGTAAATAAATTGAGTCAATTTCTTCATCAGCCCACTGAGGTGCATTGGTAAGCTTGTAAACGTGTTATGAGGTACCCTAAGGGCACTATCACAAATGGTTTACACTTAAAACCATCAAATTCTAAGGTGTTGTAGGAATTTTCAGATGCAGATTGGGGTGGCAATTTAGGTAACAGGAAGGCTACAGGGGCCTATATGATTTTCTTAGGGGGAAATATTTTATCTTGTTCCTCAAAGAAACAAAATGTCACTGCCAGATCCAGCGCTGAAAGTGAATACATGTCCATGTCAAACACAGCTGCAGAAATAGCTTGGTGTCAAAGTTGGCTCTCTGAATTGGGTTTTTCTCTCACTCTGCCTCCTATTTTGGGTGGATAATCTCAGTTTTATCGCCTTGGCTGCTATTCCAGTCCTTCACATTCTAACCAAGCATATAGAATTGGATATTCACTTTATACGAGATCATGTTTAGCTTAGAAAACTTGAGGTTAGATTTGTTCCTTTTGCTGAACAACTTGCTGATATACTTTTAAAGACTCTCAACTCCTCGGTTTTCTTATCTAAAGACTAAGCTCAAGGTGGTTCCTTCCCCCTTTCACTTGAGGGGGGATGTTAGTGTAAAGGCTAAACAGCAACAAAAGGAAAATGGCTAGTATGCTAGCCTCCTTCTCTCTTGAGCAGTTTTCCCTGTAATCTGATATCAGTTAGTCTTTAACAACTAACTGATATCAGTTACTTTCAATTAGCCGTTAGCTTTCTGTTTGTTGCTTTCTATCAAAACTTCATTTCTCTATCTTGTAATAGTTAGCTCTTGCTCTTTGCCTATAAATTCAAAAGTTCTAAGCTTCTCATGTGTGAGAAACTGTTATGCTGACAGATTTACTTTGCACACCATCCCTCTTTCATTTTATTTCCTTCATAATATCAGTTTAGTTCATAGTCTTACAATATCTATGACTTTTTTACTTTTGAATTTTATACAAGTTCATTGTCAAACTTACTTAAAGCCTTTCCAAATATTTTAATGTTAACTGAATGTGTTGAAAAAAACATAATTAAATGAGTTTTTCTTTCAAATTTAGCATGATATGAATTAATACTATGAATTCATTTTTTTGCGAGAATTGTTATGTGAAAATAGTATTGCTCTTCCTTGTCATGAGAAGTCGCTATTGTACCGAGTTTTAGATGACATATATAAATATAAAAGATGTTCTAAGACATCTCATATATCCTTTATCATGTGTGAAACTTTACATATTTTATCATTATGATATAAAGGTACTTTTGAATAGTTTGCTATTATGATATAAACGTACCAATTCGATATGGAAAAAGTACTCTTGAATAGTTTCCAAACATTACCATATGCTTTCAACCGATTAATACGCCAAAACTTAAAGGAAATTCAAATCTCTAAATTAAATGAATGTTACTAAGCGGGTTGGCTGCTCATAATAAAGTAAATTTGTAAAGCAAGATTAAAATGATTAGGGTGTAAAGTAGGGGTGACAGTTTTAGTACTGAACGGACCGAATCGAACTTAAAATGACCGGTTCGGTCGACTCTTTATGTAGGCTCGGTTCGGTAAGTCAATTTCGGCAGTTTTCTACAGTTTTCGAACCGAACTGAACCGAAACTTAAAATATATTTTTAAAATATATTTTCATATAAAACCAAACCAAAGCCGAACCAGATATGATTTTTTCAATAATATCTTCTTTGAAAATGCTTAAAATTTTTAATTTTTATTACTATTACCGAACTAAAACTTTCAGTTCGATTTTTTTTCACGAACGGTTCGATAGTATCATTGAACTAAAGTGATATGCTTTTCAAATCGTGTAAAGGACGGCAAGTCAAGACAACGATGTTGTATGGTGTGGGAAGATACAAAAAAAGATTAATTACACATTTGTGCGATTGTACCATTTTGGCCCCCTGACCTTTAAAATCTTGTAAACATACCCTTACCTTTATTTTTTTTAACAATACATCCTACCATGACTTCCGTCTAAAAAACAGACAGAAGTGATACCACATGCCAAAAATGTGGTATCTTTCATGAGTTTTTAGATAAATTTTTATCCATGGACACGTGTCCATCAATTAAAGCCTCACTCTCGACCAACTCATTCTCTCTCTCCCTCCCTCCCTCCCTCCCTGCAACGGTCCCTGTGTTCATTCCATGGAAGAATCGCTCTTATAGAGGAGCAAAGATGTATGAGTTGGTAAGAAAGAGAAAAGTAATTTTAGGTTTGGGATTTAAGATTCCTAAGTGGGAAATTGAAGAAACGCCATGGCCATAGAAGGAGGATTCATGGGAAAATGTTGGGTATTAAATAATGCAAAACTTACATGTTTTTCTCTTTCCCCCATTAAAATGGTTTCTTATTCAATCATTTTTCTCCTTCAAAACAACACTAATGTCCCATATTTTAGAGCGAGAAACAATAAATTTCAGAGAGAGAAATCATGAAAGAGAGAGGATAGAAATATAGATTGCCTTTCAGATGACATCGCGAGATTGGGGTAATAGCTAAGGAAAAACTCTTTGATTTTTATAGACTTTCCCATTTTTTACTGGATTGCCCATTAAAAAAATGGGGATGAGAGCAAACCCTTCAAAATATTTTTTCAACAGGATACCCATTTCTGAAGGATTTGCTCTCACCCTCACATTCAAAAGATTTTTATTGGATTTTTTCTTGAAATTACCCATTTTTTGGCTGGATTCTCTCTTGAATCTTCAAACGAGATAATTAGTTTCTTTTTTGGCGTCTGAATGTGAATTCGAAATCAATGAAAGCTTGAGGATTTCCTGTTTGGGATTAAAAATTGAATCTGAATTTAAAGAAAGTTGCTGAAATTTTTTTAAATTACCCATGGAATTTGCTAAAAAATATTGTAGAGAGAAAGCTTGAATTCATTAATGGTGTTTTTCATCTCCATAAATTTTAGGTAGGGGTACTCTTTGAATTGAAGACACGTGATAATATGATTTAAATTACCCAATTGCTCATTAAAAAAATCACATGAAATTTACGTGTAGTCATTTTTGTCTTATTTTTTAATGGAAATGACGGTCTAGAAAGGTTGGTAAAAGAAAATAAAAAGTAGAAGGTACTATTATAAATTTTTTAAAATGAGAGTATAATTTAATATTGCTTAAATTAGTGGATTTAGTGTTATTAACACTGCAAAAAAAATAATATCTACTCGCTCTGTACGCGACCACCGACTGGATTCTTTCTCTCTAACCAGTTTTTTTTTTCTTCTTGAAGATCAAGATACTCTCTTTCGTCAGTCCAGCTCAGCTACCTACTTCACTGCACGTTCTTCATTTCTCTATTTTATTACATCTTCTGCTAAATTTACATGTTTGTCATCATTTCTCAAAAAACCCTACCACCACCATTTAGATAAATTCTTTTCTCATTATTTTATTACCTTTTATTGATATATTTCGCTGAGTTTATATTCAATTAATCAGTGAGACCTTCATCTAGTCTATACTACTTCTTTAATTACTTTGTAAATTATCTACTTATCTATAGAGTTTTCATATTCACAAAATTATTATTTTGATTCTAATTTATCAAAGTTTAATTTCAAAATTTATTAAGAAAATTCACTTACTGGGCCTTTTCTTACCGACAACAATTTATAATCGGATTATGTGTGGACAAATCAAAATATGTATCATCACTTTAAGTTAAAGCTCTTCGTATTCAATTTCTTTAATGCTAATAGATTGTAGGTTAGATGCTATGATTCCATAACTAAATGACTATCCTCGATAGTACATAATCGATGTGATAGACAATGTGCTCATCCTCATAAGATTTTGTTTTTCTTGTTTATGATACGAAATACCCTAAGACATAGATCTTAACCCGAACTCTTGAGTCGGAGAAAAATTCATGTATACATTCTTTTTTATTGGTTATTTGGATAAATATACTATTTTCATTTTTTATTAAGATTTTTATATCCATTTTCTAGAACTCATATATCTCTGGTCCACCATTATCTTCATTAAGTAATGGCAACTCTCTCTTTCCTCATCATTTTCTTTTCCTTTTTTATGCAAAGATCAAATCAATAATGGTTGATAAATACTCACTCTCCTTTCAAGCTTCTTCTCTTTTCTCCTTCAACAAAAAATGTAATTCTTCTTCTTCTTCTGCTGCTTCTTCTTTATCTTCTTCTTCTTTTATTCTTCTTCTACTGCTTCTTCTTTATATTCTTCTTCTTATTCTTCTTCTTTTTATTCTTCTTCTACGTTTTCGGGACTCTGTGACTCATCCTTTTTCAACGAGACCCAACCATTCTTCTCCTTCTTCTTCTTCAACGAGAGAAAACTGGTACCCATTCCTCTAGTTTTTTACACATAAAATGTCTCAAGTAATGGTTCGAGTAATGGCATAATAAAACTAACTATTTGGACGGAACAACTACTTGAATCCTTCAAGTAGTCACTAACGTTTGAGTTGTTGATGCAAGAAAAATTAACTACTTGAATGGTTCAAGTAGTTAGAGACTCATTCTTAACCTTTCAAATAGTCAAGTGGTCTCTGCTTTATTGCTGCTTTACTATTGTTATAGTAAAATCCACTACTTAAAGGGTTCAAGTAGTTATAAATAATTACTTGAACCCTTCAAGTAGTCACATGATTTCTGGATAAGTGACTGAGATAATCAAAATAACTACTTGAAGGGTTCAAGTAGTGATAAAATACTATTTGAACCCTTCAAGTAGCCATAAGTTCTATGGATAAATGACTATTTGAAGGGTTCAAGTAATGTTTTATAACTACTTAAACCCTTCAAATAGTCACATGCTCTCTAGATAACTGATTGCAAGAATCAAAATGACTACTTGAATAATTCACGTAATCACATGCTCTCTGGATGACTGAGTGCAATAATCAAAATAACTACTTGAACCCTTCAAGTAGTCACAAGATTTTTAGATAAATGATTACTTGAAGGGTTCAAATAATATTTTATAACTACTTGAATTCTTCAAGTAGTCACATGTTCTCTGGATGACTGACTACAAGAATTAAAATAATTACTTGAAGGGTTCAAGTAGTTAAAAACCACTACTTGAACCCTTTAATTAGTCACAAGCTCTCTGGATAAATGACTACTTGAAGGGTTCAAGTAATGTTTTATAACTACTTGAACCCTTCAAGTAATCACATGCCCTTTGGATGACTGACTGTAAGAATCAAAATAACTACTTGAACCCTTCAAATAGTAAAATGGTCTCTGGTTCCTTAATGAGAATAAATATAATTATTATTCATAAAAAAATAACTACTACAATATTAATTAGACTTTATATGTGAATTTTTTTTATCTTAAACAAATATGTCTGAAATTCAGATATTGGTGGTACACGGTGGTGAATGGGAGAGAAACATTGCTTCATTTATTTATTATGCTACGGTAAGCTCACCGTTAAATATATCATCATGTTGTACTTACCAGGAGTTATCCAGTATCATATACGATGAAATAAATGTTGATCCAACAAAGTACAATATTTCAATGAAGTTTTTATACAAGACTCATGTGCCCTTCCCACATACTGAAATTTTAAAAGATCGTCGCGTGAGGTTTTTCATTGCCGAGAATAGTTCGGAAGCACTTTGTACTCCTTTATATGTCACTCTCAAACCCAAACCTAGGACAATTGTTGATAATCTTACATGCCTAAATCAAAGTTGGGCTCTTGAAATAGCTCTCTCACAGTAAAATCATTATGGTCACATTCCATGCTTTATGGGTGAAATAAGTCGGGTTCATGAAACAACTCCCTCGCAATAAGATCGTTATGCTCACATTCCATGTTTTATGGGTGAAACAATGGTTGATAGTGATAAGAACAATGATAATGAAAATTTTCATTCAGGGGAGTATTACTGTGGGAGATATGATGATGATGATTGTCAACAAGATATTAATGATGATGAACTTGAATATTCTGACAGTGATGGTGGGCTTGATATTGGTATTGATGATGATCTTAATTTGGGCTATATGAAGAATCAATTCGGGATGATCCCTCTACCTTACCAGATTTGAATAGAAGACCAAAGGCTAATGCACATCCTTTATCAATGCCAAGTAACATTGCATCTTCATCATGACCATCTTATAATGCTCTGAGTTTATCAAAACTAGAGGATCACGAGCATGTAAATGTCTCAGATATGTTAGATACAACAAAACTTTACTAAAACAAATAAGAGCTTTGAAGAATTGTTGGACTCTTGGCAATCTGTTAAAACTTTGAGCTTAAAGTCTTCAAATCCACACTGAAATTTGTTGGTGATTGTTTGTTCTGAGAAAACATGTTCGAGGCTACGAACTTTTAAGGTGCAATTTTCAGAGTACTTTAAAATAAAAAAGTTCATAAATACTCATACGTGCCCTTTTGACATCTCACTACACGATCATCGTCAAGTAACAAGCTTATTGGTCGGTCATTGTATAAAGTTAAAATACACTGGTGTTGGATGGATTTATAGGCCGAAAGATATCATCGAAGATGTTCGTAAGGATTATGACATCAATATAAACCATGACAAAGCTTGGAGGGCTAATGAAGTTGCATTGGCTCTAGTTCGAGGTTCACTTGGAAGTTCATATATGAGGCTCTCATCCTACTGTCACATGTTAGAGGAAAATAAGCCAGGTACTCGTACTCATATAGAGACCGATGAACATAACCATTTCAAATACTTCTTCATATCGATTGGAGCCTCAATTCATGGATTTCTTAATTATATACGTCCATAATTGTTGTCGATGGAACATCATTAAAAGCAATGTATAGGGGAACAGTGTTCATTGAAACTTCTAAAGATGGACATAACCAAGTATATCCACTTGCCTTTGGGATTGCTGACTCTGAGAATGACGCATCGTGGGAATGGTTCTTGAATAGGCTGCACGAGGTTATTGGAGACTTGGATGGCTTGGTATTTGTTTCAGACAGAAATGAAAGTATAACAAAGGGTATACAGACTGTCTTCCCATAATTATTTCATAAAGCTTGCATCTATCATATGAGAATGAATACAAAATCAAAGTTCAAAACTAGCAACATCAATCCTTTGTTTTTCAAAGCAACCAAGGCCTATCGTGTATTAGAATTGGAGTCATACATGGCTGTCATCAACCAAGTTCATCCATGTATTGGAAACTATATTGAGGTGGCCGAAATTGATAGATGGGCTCGTTCTCATTGTGGTGGTAGACACTATAACATAATCACTATCAACATCGTCGAATGCATGAATAGCATACTGAAGGATGTTATAGCCTTCCCAATAACAAGTTTAATAGAACATGTATGTGATTTGATGCAACAGTGGTATTATCAACGTTGGACAACTGCTCATGAGATGCACATACAAATGACCAAATGGTGGAGAAGGAGCTTAAAAAGAATCATGAGGCTTCTCGTAGACTTTCAGTGGCTGCCTCAGATATTCACAAGTTTCTTGTAAGTACTGGGGATAGAGAGCATGCTGTGAACTTGCATAAAAAACATGCGCTTGTCGTGAATTTGATCTAGGCTAATACCCTTGTGCACATGTGTTAGCTTGTTGTCGACAACGCAACATATCTGCTTACAACATATGCTCAAAGTATTATAACGTTGAGGCATTAGTGGCATCTTACACAGAAACAATTGACCCCCCTCGGAGATCCTACAAGCTGGACTATCAATGACGAGGTGAGAAAAAGAATTGTCTTGCCCCCTATGATAAGGCGGTCTAGTGGGAGGCCCGAGGTAAACAGAATACAATCTAGAGGTGAGGATGTACAACCAAATAAATATAGTCAATGTGGTTTATGCGGACACAATAGACAGACATGCAAACATTTTATCCCCCTTCAGATGCGTGATGAATCACAACCAGACACATAAGCTTGTATGTATACTGTTAAAAGTTTATATGTATCTTGTATGAATTTTGTATAGATATTGTATCTATTTGTATCCATCTAAGTAGTTATTTGTTTTGGTTATAAGCAAACTAATGTAAATTGCATATATTTGATGACTACTTGAAGGGTTCAAGTAGTGATTTATGACTACTTGAACCCTTCAATTAGTCATATTCTTTGTTGTCCTAAGTCTACTCAAAGAGTATGTAACTACTTGAAGAGTTTAAGTAGTACTTTTTTACTACTTGAAGGGTTCAAACAGTATTTTTTACTACTTGAACCCTTCAAGTAATCATATTCTTTGCTGCTCTAAGTTTATAAAGAGAGCATGTAACTACTTGGAGGGTTCAAGTAGTCACATTCTTTGTTTCCCTAAGTTTATTCAGAGAGTATGTAACTACTTGAAGGATTCAAGTAGTATTTTTTTTACTACTTGAGGGGTTCGAGTAGTATTTTTTTACTACTTGAAGGGTTTAAATAATATTTTTTTTACTACTTGAACCTTTCAAGTAATCATATTGTTTGTTGTCCTAAGTTTATTCAGAGAGTATGTAACTACTTTAAGGGTTCAAGTAGTATTTTTTTACTACTTGAAGGATTCAAGTAACTTTTTTACTACTTGAACCCTTCAAGTAGCATTTTTTTACTGTTAGTGAGAATCTAGACAGTTAAATTGGAACCATCCACACAATAATCAATCTTTAATCCCTCATCAGTTTATAATTTCTTGAATACCAATCAACAAATATATATCCAATAAAAAACTTATTATCCAAAGAGTTTTTTATAAGAATTCAGACATCCAAACAACAAATAAAAAAACGTTCATAGTTCTAAAGACCTTCAAGTGGAGATATACGATAAAAAAGTCCACAACCAACTTTTTGTGAAATTATGGCATAAGTTTCTGCTTTATAGTTGTTAAGTCCCGACCATAAGCCAATGCCTCCAAAACTTTTAAGGCAAAAACACCATAATCAAAACTACAAAATAAAAGAAAAATAAATCAAATATCATTCTTCCATGAATTAAGGTCAAAATAAATCAAACAAAGTTCACACGTTCCCTTTTTGCAGAACCTTGAAATGAGTTATAGTCCAATCGTCAAGTGCTTTATGAACTTCTTTTCTATTTTCATAAAAGTTCATAATTTTAGTACACAAGGGAGTAGATGGGTGAAGGGTTGCATTAGTGGACGGAGATGGGCTTGTTGAGTGACGTTGTTCATTGAATTATAGACTTTGATAACTTGTTCACTGAGGTCCAACTCCACGGTTATCCAGTTATATTTGTTTCACGTTCATAACAAACAAAACCTAAAGGACATAATTTAAAAAACGTGTAAGAGTACATACTCGATCACAGGAATCTGAATCTCTTCCAAATTGTGGTCTCAACCCGACTATGTAAGCTCGCAAAAGGTCATTGTCTTGTAATATAAATCTGGATGGATTAGCATCAAATAGTTCACATCTACCAGACATGTTAGCCTACATTTTAGGGTCAGTAAATTGATCAATATTGCATACTAAGTTCACAATGAATTTCTACTTTGGAAAAAACCTAAAAGCTTACCTGAAAAATAATGTCAGAAATATTGATTCGTCGATCTAGGTGGAAGTCGTGAAGATCCCTCTGAATTTTGAGCGAGTGCTCATCAATATGCAGCCAACAAAATAAGAAACAAATCTATTATATCTTGCAGAACAATGAAACTGATACTACTTGAAGGGTTCAAGTACTAAAAAATATCTACTTCAAAAAAATTATTTGAACCCTTCAAATAGTCTTATGCTCACTAGATAAGTTAATGCAGGACTAAAAAATATCTACTTGAAGATTTTAAGTAGTAAAAAAAGATTACTTAAACCCTTCAAGTAGTTTTATGCTCACTGTATAACTTAATGCATGACTAGAAAATATCTACTTGAAGGGTTCAAGTAGTAAAAAAAACTACTTGAAACCCTTTAAGTAGTCTTATGCTCACTGGATAACTTAATACATGATCTGTCTATGGAGACTTGACATATTGGGAAGGAAAGTGCTTTCTCTTTCCCAACTCCCTAAGCACCTCTATAACGTTGGATTTTGATTCTGAAAGAGATTTGTCCACTTCTGAGTCAGCCTCCTGAGAAGATATCTCTACCACCTTTGTCCCAACCTTCTCAGTAGGCATCTCAACATTTATTTCTACAGTGGGCTCAGTAGTGGGTTGTTCCTCTTTATTGGTTGTCTCTTTCAATAATTCAGTATCGTACTGTTCAACAATTTGAGAAATGATGTTAGATGTGTTATCATCAGTGTCATCCAAAATTTTCCCCTTAGTACCATCCTAATTTTCCCCCTCAATACCATCAAAATTTTCTTCATGTCCAACATCCATCTTGTCAGATTTGTTGTCACCATTCTTAATAGCTTGGTCAAAATAATGTACATAAAAATCTTGCCCAATTGATGTCTCACTTGCTGATCAATAAGTACTTGTAGCTGACCTGCAATGCTTCTAATTCCTACTTAATATCAACCACTTCTTTTTTTCAGCATTGTTGAGTCAGCTTTAAGTTCATTAATATCAGAAGCCATGATGTCCATAAAGTCCACCTCTTCCACAGCAACAACCCTAAATTCCTCAGCAACAACCCTAACTTTATAAACTTTTACAAAATTCTTCCAGAATGGTTGTTGCTCTTTCTGGTCAGTTGGGTTCTGAGTCAAAAGAACATTCAACTATAAATTAACACAAAAAACATGTCATTATTTGTTGAAAGATGCGGATATAATGACTACTTAAAAGTTTCAAGTAATCATATAGTGCTACTTGAACCCCTTAAGTAATGAACAAATGACTACTTGAAGGGTTCAAGTAATCATATACAACTACTTGAACCCTTCAAGTAGTTACATGTTTTGACTTCCAGAATCAAAATCACTACTTGAAGGATTCAAGTAGTCATATACAACTACTTGATCCCTTCAAGTAGTGAATAAATTACTACTTGAAATATTCAAGTAGTTAGATACAACTATTTGACTTCTTCAAGTAGTCACATATTTTGATTTTCAGACTTCCATAATCAAAATCACAGTTGAAGGGTTCAAGTAGTCAGAGGTAACTACTTGAATCCTTCAAATAGTTACAAGTAGTGAACACATGACTATTAAAGAGTCCAAGTAGTCAAATATAACTACTTGAACCATTTAACTACCTGAATGGTTGAAGTAGTAAGCTACAACTACTTGAGCACTTCAAGTAGTGAATAAATGACTACTTAAAGGGCTCAAGTAGTCAGATATAACTACTTGAACCAATCAAATAGTGATTTTTTTTATTTTAAGAAATAAAATCATTATTTGAAGGATTCAAGTAGTCAGATACACTACTTGACCCTTCAAGTAATAATTGATTTTGACTTCTAGATTCTAAAATACTATTTGAAGGGTTCAAGTAGTAAGATACATTACTTGAATCCTTCAAGTAGTCACTTGTTTTGACTTTCAGAGTCAAAATCACTACTTGAAAGGTTCAAGTAGTCAGATACACTACTTGAAACCTTTAAGTAGTCACTTATTTTCACTTTCAGAATCTAAAGGACTACTTGAAGTTTTTAAGTAGTGAGATATTATTTTCGAATTGGCTACTTGAAGGGCTCTTCAAGTAGCTGTTATATTTAAATGATTATCACATTCATCTATAAAAAACATCAACCAATCTAGACATGCAGAAGGTTATAATAATCAAGAGGGACAACCTAAAGCCTAGAATATTTTCTCCTAACACCAGAATTGAAAAAGTCCAGTAAGAAGAACAAAAGAAAAAAGTTACAAACTCTGAGTCATTTTCAGCGTCTAAAAAAAAAATAATGGGTACCTGAGTTTGTCTGTAGGTGGGTGTTAAGCCTGAGTATTGTGCTGGAGTGCTCTAGAAACAAAAGAAGAAGAAGACGACTTGTAGGAACTGTCTTGTCAAAGAAGAAGCAGAAGAAGCAGAAGAGACACGAGAAGAGAGAGCAAAAATGAGAATGGAGACGAAGATGAAGAAGAGAGCAAATTAGCATAAAGAGAAGAAAGAGAAACATAAAAGAGATGAAGAATGATTGTAAAACAAGTAGGCGTCTTTTTCTACTTGATGGGTAAGTGCATTAGATAGTGTGTGAATGGTAAAATTTATTAGATTTAATAGATTGGGGTATAAATTTCTAAATTTTAAAAAGTGGTATAAAGTTTTTAAAATAAAATAAAATAATGTACCCGTTTTTTATGGGACGAAATACCGAGACATAGCTTTTCATGTATACATGCATAATGAGAAGGTGGAGTTTGAATCATTTTTATCTACTACAATTGTTAACTTGGTAAGAAATGATGCAAGTAGATAGTAGTTAAGACATGATTTGATTTGTTTAGGCATTCACGAGGCTCTCCATGACAAGCTGTCAAATTAACAAGCAACCCGTAGCTCCCTTGGAAAAGAGCTTAAAACAAAAAGTAAAACAGAAAAAAAAAGCGAAACACGTAGTGTCTGTCAATCAATGTATCATAAAGCGTAATTATAGCAATCACTTACGCAGCGTATAAGTTCTTTAGCTCATTTGATTCTGTTGACAATCGGCCGACTCGCCGGTTATCCCTCTCTGACATAGCGACCTCCTCCTTCCTTCCTTCCTTCCTTCATTCAACTCTCCCACTCTTTATTCTTCCCTTAAAACAAAGAACCTTCTTGAACCTTCAAGAACACCTCTTCTTTATTTTCAATTATTTAAATCAATTTCATTTCTTATAAACCCGAAATCAATTAGAGTCTTCTGCAAATCACACAGTATCCAATTATAAGTCTTAGAGAGAGAGAGAGAGAGAGAGAGAGAGAGAGAGAGAGAGAGAGAGAGATTGATTGATTGATTCGGATTGGTTTCTGCAGATATGGGCGTGGACTATTACAATGTACTGAAGGTGAATAGGAACGCAAACGAGGATGATTTGAAGAAGGCCTACAAGAGGTTAGCGATGAAATGGCACCCGGACAAGAATCCGGTGAACAAGAGAGAAGCTGAGGCCAAATTCAAGCAGATTTCAGAGGCTTATGATGTTCTCAGCGACCCTCAGAAGCGCCAGATCTACGATCTTTATGGTGAGGAGGCCCTCAAGTCAACCGATTTCTCTCCACCTACGAATTTCAATCCCAATTCGTCTTTTCACTTTATGCCTCGCGATGCCGACGATATTTTCGCTGAGTTTTTCGGCGGATCTGGTGGTGGTAGGACCCATGGATTTGGGGGCGAGGGTTTGTTTAGGAATGGTAACGCGGAAGCTGGAAACCAGGGTAGGAAAGCGACAGCTATTGAAAGCAAGCTGGCATGCAGCTTGGAGGAGCTTTACAAAGGTTCGAGGAGGAAGATGAGGATTTCTCGTACTGTTCCTGATGATTTTGGGTAAAGTCATTTTCTCTGTTTTTCCTTGTTCTTTCTCTGTTTTTTCCTTCAATCTTAATTTTATTGCTTTCACCATAATATTTGGCGACAAATTACGGTTCAATGATTAGTAGTATTAACTATTATCTGTGAAATACTATCGGTGATTTCTAATGCGTTTGCGATGGTCAGCTACTTAAGAGATTATTAGGGAAGAAGATGCTTCGTTAGATCATTTCAAAAACTTTCTTAACACAGATTAGTTTGTGTTGTGGCTGAGGAACAACCTCGATTCAATTTATGTGTTGCAATTTCGATTTTCTCTCATTTATTATAAAAAGGTTGTAACTAAGCTCTGAAAATATGAAATGAACAATCTGTAATTTGTATCTTAGCTTTTGTAATTGCGCAGTTTGTTCTTACATGATAAGAATTTATCTTTTAATTTCTTCATTTTTGTACGGCTCCCTAAGATCAAGTTCTTTTGCAGGAAGCCGAAGACTGTTGAAGAAATACTAAAAATAGATATCAAACCTGGTTGGAAGAAGGGCACAAAAATCACCTTTCCAGAGAAAGGAAATCAAGAACCTGGAGTTACTGCGGCTGATCTTATTTTTGTGGTGGATGAAAAATCACATGCGGTTTTCGAGAGGGATGGGAATGATCTGATCGTCAATCAGAAGATAACACTATTAGAGGCACTCACAGGGAAGACCCTTACTATTACAACATTGGATGGAAGAACTCTCACAGTTGTGACAGACATTGTCAAACCAGGGCATGAGGTAGTGATCGAAAATGAAGGAATGCCCATCTCAAAAGAACCAACTAAGAAGGGAAATCTGAGAATCAAGTTTGATGTAAAGTTTCCATCAAGACTTACATCAGAACAGAAATCCGATCTGAGGAGGGTGCTCGGTGGGGCTGAAACCTAGTTCATCAGCTTCCAACCCCGATTGACGAGCTTCCTCTAACACCTATTAATAATGAAAGGTCAGTTAAATGTAAATATATTACGTCTCCACTTAAGAAAATGAACATTGTGCATAGTAGGAGCTCTGAAGAACTGCTGGTTTTCTTTGCTATAGCATGAACATGATGAAGATCTAGCATCTTCAGTACACTGCCCCTCGTGGCAAAAAGTTGAGTTTTGACTTAATTAAATCAAACGTGTACTGTAGCAATCTGATTATATAGATTCTTTATAGCAAGTGGATGAGAAAGTGATTTGTATTTTTGCATTTTTGGAAGTTGATGGTGTTCAATGCAGGCTGGAATGCAATTACTTACGCAATTAGCTATCATCATCTGATATCGATATCCCATTATTGCTAAGAAAAGTGACTTCTGAGCCGAACATATCTTACCGACAATGGGATAGGGGACGTAACGTACTATCATCTGAGTCAGATGATAGGGGTCCATTACGTTATGAGCTCTTTGAATACAAAATGCTCATTACCATTCTACTTAATTGTCTATCATTTGGCAGTGAATATGTAGTCACACATCAAACGTGGTAAATTAAAATAATAATTTTTTTTCTGAAAGATGCGATGCATGTTGTCCAACTTTCGTTGTTAAGTCATAAAAGCTCATATGTATATATAGCGTTGTGCATTATTCAGCCATAGTCCCAAAATTTTGGTATGTTTTTATTACAATCCAAAGATGGTTTCATTACCTTGATTTTTACAATCAAAATGGAAGGGGGAGAGAGAGTTTCATAATGTGATAAATCTTTGGGAAAGCTAAATTGAAATCTCATATTTAGATATCACAATTCTAACAAAATAATCAAAAGAAGAAACTGGATCTGAGTATCTGAGATGTTTCTACTTCAACTTCTTATTCTCCATAGTCAATTGCTCAAAAGAATCACAGTCACAGAGGCTTGATAATCTCATCATGAAGGTTCATAAATATGTAATTATTAGAGCCTGTGTTTCTCAATTTTCTTCTGCAGCTCTTCCTTCTTGGTCCCCACCACCCTATCAACAACTCTTCCTTTCTTCACCAATATGAATGCTGGCATTGCCTCCACTCCAAACTCACGAGCCACATCCTGTTTTCAAAATCATATTTTTCTGTTTAATCATGTTTACTTAATTCTTTTTTTTCTTCCTGATTTTCAGATTCATGTATAGCCTTAAAGTACATATTCACGGACAATTGACATTGATTTCCATACCAAGAACTCGTCCACATCAATCTTGAGGAACTCGACATCCATGTATGTAGAAGAATATTCTTTGAATGTTGGTTCCATGAATCGACAAGGTCCACACCATGTAGCAGTGAAATCAATCACCAACTTGTACAGCAAAAGTGTAAAAAACCCCGATTAATTAAGAACTCATAATCTTAAGTTACGTGTAAAGAACAGTGAGAATTATTCTAGGCATACCAGTTTCTCAGTTTCTTTTAAGGCTTCAAAATGTGCTTTCAACTGAGTTTTCGAATGGAAGACGATGACGCTCGATGTCATTCCCGGAGATGATGCATTGACATCTTCTAGATTGGACATGGTGGTTCCCATGGCTTCTTTAATATATCTATGGATGCTTAAACTGAAGCTGATTTTGAAACTATGGTGGGTGGGGCTTTATATAGAGAGCTGGGAAAGGTACCCACCACTAGAAAAATGGAAATCATTATCAAATTGGAGAGAATAAGATTCATCTTTTCTTTAACATTTTATTCTATTGGGTCAGTGAATGGGATTTATTAATCGTGAATGAATTCAAGTGTACTAAAGTTTGATTGCGCCTGATTTTTAAATCGACATCGTTCTTTAAAGAGCATTCTGTTTACATTACAATCTTGAGCTGTCTCTCGAATACATTCATAGAACCATATAGGCATTTTTATTCTTTTTAGTCCTTAAAATTCTGAGTCTCCATAGAGATCACCACTGGAAACACTTGGCTCGTTGGGAGTGGCCATGCTATGGTGGCCGGAGCAAATAAAAAAACCGAAAACATAAATAGGCCTTAGAGTTGTCAACAAGGCAGTTTTGGTACTCAGTGTGAACAATGTAATTAAAAAATTTGAAGAAGAAGAATTGGATTCTAATCTATCATGCAGTTATATTAATTAAATATTTTTTAGAAGCTAATAGCAACAAAATCAGAGGTTTACCTAAAATACAAGAACATCTAATTTAGTTTAAAAAAAAGATAAATAGGTCAAATCTATTATAAATAGTTTAGTTTTACAATAAAATGATCAAAATAACCTTAGATTAAGACCTATTTAAGGAATAATGACCCGTACCTGAGAAATCCTATACTCGAGAAACCATGAATCTGAGAAAATCCTCAAAACATGAAATTGAGTTATTTCTCCCATAATCTGAGAAAACCCTCAAAACCCGAACATTCGGGTTCTACTGAGTAAGCAATATAAAAAATAAGAATATTCTTGATATTTGAAGAAACTTGAAAATAATATTTTTTATTTTATTTTTTACTCCTCAAAATAAAATGTTGTCTTTTTTTAAACTATATGGGTGTCTAAATATTTTTCTTATATAATTTGATGGCATTTTTCGAGAATCTCTTTTGACATTTCGTTATTCTATCAAATGAGCTGTGATATTCTATCAAGTAAGGGTTGTAACATAAAGTAGCACAAGATTGCTGCTAACTTTCCAATTTCAGTGAAACTTTGCAAAAGGACCATTTGCTTTTGTAGCTTTAGAGGAGAAGAGATATAAACCGCAAATGACATTGTCTCTTTTGAGTTTTGATTATGTCAAAAACTTTGGAATCTTTTTGTGGGGAAATTTCTGGTACTATAGAGTACTAAAAATTTAGTACTCCTGTATATAATTTGATGATACTTTGTACACATTTTATAAATTTATTTATTCTCTTTTCAAAATCTGAATAAAATATAATAATTATAAATACATGATAATTGATGATATAAAAGAGTATTGAATATTCAGTACTTCAGGTGTACTGAATATTTTCTCCTCTTTCTACCTTTACTTTTAGTGCATTTTCTATAATTATATCAAAATGAGAAGGCCAAGGCATTATTTCCTAAAAATAATATATTAGTAGAATTGTATTACATTCGAATACTACATTAGCTATGAGAATAAATGTTGACATAGAGCTTCTCTAAATTTGGGGGCTCTTAGTCTTTTTCAAGTAAACTAGATAGGTAGATAAGTGCAAAACACATGTTAAGAACGTGATATCATCTGATTGTTATAATAATGAATTGAGATAAAATAAGAATAATTAGAAAGGAATAATGAATAACTATTAAAACTAAACAACCCTATTAAGAAATTTTCATATAAAGAATCAATTACATCCACATTAATGAGACGGAACAAAAGCAATTCTCTTGGATGGTTTGTCACTTTCAGAAGGCAAACACCTATTTGTCCCTCTTTCCGGATAGACAACAGAACTCACAATATAACTTCCACCTAACCTCACAACAATAGGAGATCCATCATCTTGAGGAACGCAATCAACCACTATTTTAGTCCCAGAAACAACACCAAAAGACCCATCACCTTTGCCTGAAAATTAAGAAGAAAAGTTATGTTTCATCAATGTCCAAAATTAAAGTCAATCTAATATGCTGTAAATGACAAAAAACAGTGCCTTGAGACCCGTGCCTCTTGCCAATACAAATTGCAATCCCCTATGTAATAAATTAAACTACGAAAGGCCATTAGAGTATTTTCATAGTGCAATAAACTTTGACTCAAGACACTTTTAAGTAAGATAAGATATGTGTTAGTCTTCAGCGTTGTGAGGATTGTTTTCTCTCTTCCCCTATTGAATGGTGGATATATACAATTGTTCACACATGACATGTTTTACGGTCACTATGGTAGAAAACTAAAAATATAACAATGCACCATGTTTTAATTTCATTTATTTATTACATAGTCTATGAAGTTGGAATAAAATATCAAATTTCATCATGGATGATGTTTGTATCCACTTTTTATGATATTATATATGGATAATATATATCTTGACGAATTCTTCACAAAACTTGTGTATTGAGAATCATCAAAATAAACAAGAATACTATTCCTATGAAAAATATCATTAATGAATATTTCAATGGAAATACCGAACTAGATACTAATTCTCTCATTCTTAAAGTGGATTTTGATGAAAAAATAACATCCATGAATAGTTAGTTCGATAAATTTTATCAATACATTTTTTATTTATTTGAATTTTGTAGTATAGATGAAAGGTGAAAACTCATCTTGCTTGAAAAATGAAAGGGAAGAAAAATGGAAGTTCATCTCCTGAAGAAACACATCATAAAACCTTTCAGAATATGATTGATTCCTTTTTTTTTTACATGCCGAAGAAAACTTTCATTTAAAAAATAATCAACACAAACACAGTGACTTTATCCCTTTCTACTTTTTCTACTTTTGGCCAAACTAAGAAAAAATAAAAAATAAAATACTTTAAAATATATTTTTGATGTTATTAGACTTTTTCTTTTAGCCTAAGAACTTGTTATCTTATAGCTCATACTTTGGCTAAATTTACTTTAGCTCTAGTTAAGTAGCGGATGTGCCTCCTTTGTTTAAGGATGTTTTACAACATGAAAGGTTATCTGATTGTAATTCCTGTGTCTCTTCTTTGTCAAGTTTGTTTCTAAAAGAAAATGTATGAACGACTAAGCCACCATAGCCAAAATGCTTGAATCAAGATTGTGTAGAATCCTAATTTTAGTACACAGTTAAGAGCAATATTAGGAGCATGACTCCAATCCTTCATATAGATGGGAATCGGACGCAGAACATAACTAATTTAGATAGCTAAGTATGCTGATAATGATAATAATGTCTTACAACTTAAATAGAAAATATGAGAACCACCATTAAAACATCATATATGATCTTGTCACGTAGCATCACGGTGAGTCTAAAGCTTCAAACGAAATTGAATATGCCAGATTGCATCTGAATAAGTTATCTGGATATAATAAGACATCTTGAGAAGCTGCTG
This sequence comes from Datisca glomerata, assembly GCA_003255025.1. Classification (NCBI taxonomy): domain Eukaryota; kingdom Viridiplantae; phylum Streptophyta; class Magnoliopsida; order Cucurbitales; family Datiscaceae; genus Datisca; species Datisca glomerata. Next base: position 1,694,440 of record QANY01009317.1, read on the forward strand.
CTTTTCAAATATTATTAGTAGGAAGTGTTGAGGGAAATTGAGGATTACAGGCCCAGGCAGAACTAGATAATGAGAAAACAATGACAAGGCATCAAATGGGAAAGACCCGGCATCATCATATCCCATCCAGAAAGGGTGAAATTTATTCCGGTTGGTTTATGGGTCTATCTCTTCAGGAAACTTGGTTTCATCTGAATAGATGTACTGCATCTCCTCCTTCCAAGTCTGCAAATCCTCAAGTTTCATTAGCTACTAAGGAAACAAGACTTGTTAAACGATGAATCATCAATGACCACAAAAACTTACTTCATGTCGAAAAGAAATCCTCGAATGAGGCACATTTGTCTTGTGAATATCATTTCCTTCTGGACCTCTCATAAAATACTTGTCCCCTAGCCAATGCAACTGCGACCCAAAGAAAGACGGAAAAAATTACAACCGATTATGTTGTCAGTGCACAAATAAATTAACTTATAACCTAATACCCTAAACACAAGAAAAGAGGTCCCTCATTACTTGGAAATGATTGCCATATAATTTGCAACTTACACCAGTTGGTCTACATAATTTATTGACAGACTTTCTCTTACTTTTCTTGAAATGATTCAGAGAACTCTCTAGGGACATAATTTCACACATAGTAGAATATGATAATGGTAGAAATATTGTAATCATCCATAATCTCCGGTCTTGATACTATCTTTTAATCTCCGGTCTTGATACTATCTTTTTTTCAGTAGTCTTTTTATCGTGTGCCTTATTATAGCAGGAATTATTATCTTGCACATCGGAAAACTTTGAGATTCGTATGGCTTATGACCTATAGTATAGGTAAGCGATTTGATCCTCTCTTCTTTCTTATGATTTTATCCATTCACCATCAATAATTGAAGCTGTGACATTGTAGATCATTAAAAGATCTATTTTCTGTCAGCTCTTGGCAAAAGGAGCTGGCAGTTGAGCTAGCTCATATTCAGGGTAGAACTATAAGTTCTCAAGAAGAGGAAGGAATAAAAACTCTTAGACGCTACAATAGAGCAGATGCCTTGTGATAAATAAGGTATTTATAACAAAATTATGTTTAATCTAATATTAATTTTGTCCAACCTAATTAATTTCCGGCTTAAGATTTCTATGTTTTGCAATTTCATGGATAATAAACGGCATTATCAGAATTCAAGTCCTTGAGGGATAGATTTTCTCTCTGTCAACCCTCACCTTCGCTCCATGTGGAAATCCAGATTGATAGACAGAGTTTCTGGCTATTTCACAGAGGTCACACGAACTTAGCTTCCACACCTGTGCAATAGTAAGCAGTTCATACACAAGCCCAAGAACGGTGAGAAATTTCATGAAGAACAAACCTGTGAGGCAACACTATATTCTTCAACGAGAGGTTCTCTTGTTAGATGAATTTGCAAAGGATCATCACTTGAAAGCGAGACATTTAGACCACGCTGGAAGAATGTTGGAAAAGGGTTGCGATGATAATCCAAGAAAAGAGAGTTATTGCTCAGTGGTGACATGGCCAATCCAATCTGAAAACAAAATGTTGCTAATTAGAAAAGCACATAGTTCGGATAACCAAATATAGATTCATGTCTAACTTGGCAATGAAATTGCAACTTTTGGCAAGGGAAATATCACTAAAACGAAGTCATGTGGAGAACCTGAGCAAGGTAATATAAATACTGCAGAAGAGGAGACTTCCGAAGATTGATTCCGTGAGAAATATTATGGCATAGAAGGAAACCGGCGGCCAGATGGTCAACATCACCAGCCTGTACAAGTACTTTGACTGTTATAAGTAACTCAACAATAAAATACAAACAAAAAGGGAACGGAGCTTAAGTAGTAGACAACCACCTCTCCACAGTGAGGTCGAAATTTTATTGTTGGCATTCCTTTTGATTCACGAAGCTGAAACAGATTATCCAATTAGGTTTCAATTTCTTCCAGTAAATCTCCTATAAAAATATCATTCCGTAGAACTAAATTCTAAATATATATGCCTCTATTTTTGTTTCTTCCCGGGTGTAGCTTAGTTTTAAGTTTCTTCATTCTTTGAGAAACTCTCAGCCATGCCCCCAAATTCCAATCTTGGAGGGTTACTGGCTTTTTCTTTTTTTACAAAAAATGGGTAGAGCAAGGGTTGAACCCCTACCCAACAGGGAACATTGAGTGCATTCGGCACAGTGCCAAAGTCTCCTCCGTTGCACTTATGTTGAGGCGAAAGCTTAGAGGTAATCAAATGGATGACAATGAAACGTAGATATACCACCTCTCAAAAGGCCAGTAATAAGATTTAAACGTTGGTCAAGAAATTCAAGCCTCTTACCACTTGAGCCCACCTTTGGGGCTACTGGCCATTATTTGGTAGAACACTCGTTAAATAATAACTCTATATCAGTTGGCACTGCATGTTTGTAACGTTATTAAAATATGATTATTAAAGACGAAGGTGCTACACTTACACATACCTTGTTAAGAGTGTACCAGTAATAAGATTTAAACCTTGGTCAAGAAATTCAAGCCTCTTACCACTTGAGCCCACCTTTGGGGCTACTGGCCATTATTTGGTAGAACACTCGTTAAATAATAACTCTATATCAGTTGGCACTGCATGTTTGTAACGTTATTAAAATGTGATTATTAAAGACGAAGGTGCTACACTTACACATACCTTGTTAAGAGTGTACAAGTTGGCATAGCAATAATAAGCATAATAGGAATATGCAGGATTAAATTCATTCGTCCATTCAGCTGGAGTTGGCATGTGCTTCGTCGGATGTCTTTCTGGCTTACTCTCGTCATCCACAATATCAAACCCTACAACCTTTCCCAAAATCAAATGACCTTGTTTAACAAGAAATATAAATAAAAGACATAATTACAAGCGCTTTAACTTAAATAAAATTCAGCTTATACTTCTTTGGCATACATAATGAAAATAATCAGTTGAAAGCGTGTCTTTCTTCCGAGAAGTTGTTTTTGTTTAACAAAGGACAGCATAATCATACAAATTATCAAGCAGAAGTCACACTACTTTACGTGGACTCGAGTGCGGGTGTCGGGTTTGATCTAAGCGCCAGATTCGTAGTCGTTTCCATGCTAAGATACGGGATTCGTCATTCACATAATTTTAAATATTATATAAAAGTATCAAAACACTAAATTTACAAAATAAATCTAAAGAGCAAAACTTAAAGGTCCAGAGAAGCTCAAAACTTATTTAAAAAGGCCCAATGAATAAAATAAGCCAAAATTCCTTACTAAAAAAACCCTAATCCATTTTCATTCTTCTGCGTTGCTCCTCCCTCCCTCCTCCCTCACCCACAGTTGCCGGATCTGGCCATGCCAGCACCCGCTTCAGTGTCATGTCGTGTCGACACGGGTGTGGCAGGGTGGCCGAGTCCGTGTAGCACAGGTCTCACAGGACCATTGTTGTAAAACTGCTTACAATTACAATTGACTACCCTTAATGAACATTGCAAAGCAACTTAAGTTCATGAAACTCATCAAGCTCTTCAACTTAAGCATAAGTCTCATTATTCTGATAAAATAAAAAGTAGTAACGTAAAGGGAACTACTTCCTAATATCAATACTTAACAGAGGAACAAATATAACCTGCATCAGGAACATGTGCAATTGAGGATGAGAATTTGGATCAACAGTGACTTCGAAAAGTGGAATAAACACATTGTCCAAGATATTTTGGAAAGAAGTGACGATCCCCATTTTCTTGTACACATTATATAGCCTTGGTAGCTGCACCATGAATATAGATGCATGTTTGAACCTCAGTGAAAACATAAGACTTGAAATGAAGTTATAAGCATTAAACTAATCAGAACAAGGAAACCTTCTGTTTACTTTAATTTCCTTTAATCGTCCAATGATCATATAAAAAGTCAGGTAATCATGAAGAGATCCAGATGAAATGATTATGGGAGTAATAAGATAGGAGAGAGGAATAGTTTATTTTTATTGGTCGATGATGGAAAAAAGGAATAGTTCATGACTATTGACTACTGCAGTACGTAACAACTTGAACTAATTTTATCATGACTCATGACTATTGACTACTGCAGTATACCGGAGAATTAACCACAGGATAGAGCTTTTCCAGATAAAGCAAATATGATAAAATACCTGAATTAGCCACACAGCATTCTCACTATAAATTGAGTTGTTGACGAACCAACTAGCCAACTGATCCCATTCACTTTGTTTCCGTCCATAAACAGATATCCTATACTCGGCCATCTTAAGAAAAGAAAGTGACACAATTAGTGAGAAAATTCAATGCCGTAAAACTAACACATTCAAAAAGTTTTGTTGGTGACATACTTGATTAAAATTTAAGAGATTCAGAAATCCATGGAATTGGAGATTAGAATTAAATTCTCAGCATCATGTTGCACCTTATGAATCATATGCATTAAATTCTCCTATCCATTTAAGAAGCTTAGAACCTACATTTAAGATGTTCATAGGTTATTCTAGTGTCAAGATTATGTTGAAAGTAGAACTTCATATTAATTAGATATCACCATTGCATGTTAAGAGGATAAAACATGGACAAAGAGGACAACGAAATTTGTGATTTATTTTAGTCGCCTTCTTTTTCATTCGACGGGAAAAAATTATTGATTTTAGTATGTAAATCTAGCTTTTAAGAAAAAATGGTGGATAAGAATACAACTAAAGTACCCAAAAAATAGAGACCGAGAACAAGCTATATGTAGAACATTATAATATGAAAGGATAAAAAGAAAAGGCATCATAAAAGGGGAGCTTTTGTGGTACCGGACCGATATGTTATCGTGGGTACCTCAAATGTGTGAGATACCTCAAAGTGTGTTTACAGTGAGATACCTCAAATGTGTTGTAGGTACATCAATATTTAACACATTTGAGCTACCTTGGTACTAACCGGCCCAACACCACAGAATTTCCCTGTAAAAAATTACCTAAGAATGTAATCCCAACGAGAAGCTAGAACTAGACCCATCATCATTTTCGTTTTTCACAACATGTAGCTCCTTGTTGATATTGGCTTAAGATTTTTTAGTTCTTTTATACCCACTGTGAATATCCATTATGAGAGAATGTCAAAATTACCGATCTAGTATTGAATTTTCAGAACTATGAGTTCAAAATATTCAACCTCACCAATTCCATACCCACTTGAATGGTACAGCAATGGTTACATCTAAGGAAACTAATGAATTTTATGTCCGGAGCAAGAATTGGAGAAAGAGTATCCTTCTAACCTGGTACTTGCTGGCTTCAAGCTCTGATAAAACCTGCTTAGTCACTTCTGCCAAAAACCTTCCTGGGGAATTCAGATGAATAATCAACATATTGAGAAGCAGTGCAATAAGAATATCACTTTGATAAGGCAAAAAGTACATAACGTAAGAAAACTAAGAAATTACGAATTTTAAAAATGGTAAGTAACATATGTGAAGTCTTAACTTTCAAGCTTAAGTTCTTTTCTTTTCTTTTTTTAAGAAAGTTATATGTGGTTAAGGAGTAAGGACCATAATGAAAGAATAAGAGAAATGCCAGACAAACAGGACGGTTATTTCCAAAATCATTTGTTCTTGCAATTATTCTCGACTCCATTTGCAAACACATCTACTATCGGTATAACCCTCATTATGCTGTGGGGTGTGAACCTTGGATAAGATTGTCCTGCTTCAAGAATATTTCTCGAAGTCTGCTCTGTCCGCAAGGATTGTACTTAAGGTTGAATTTGTCGAACCGATGGAAGGTACTCTTGTCAGCATGAACATCCAACAGATCCACATTTAAATCGTACCTGCGTTGCAATCAGCACTAATTAAGATGAAAGCTAGACACCCCACATACAAGTATACACATCAATAAATTGTTCTTTGTATTATTTTTTTTATCTTTTCGCACAGGGGAGATTCAGAGAATCATCATGTTGCTTACCCTGTCAAGTCCAAACTCTCAAAAACTTCCTTAAGTGTAAGATACTTTCCATCTCTGAATATGACAACCTGTAAAAAGCGACTATGAGATTATTGCAATTCAAGAGCTCAAAAAAGTGGGAATGACCTTCAAACCCCTACTCCCAGGGATAGGTTAGAAAGATATCAAATTAACTTTTTTATAGGAGAAAGATATCAGATTATGACTGCCAATATCTTATTTATAGTGCAAAACAGGAGAGAGGGAGGGAGGGAGGGAGGGAAGGAGGGAGATTCTACCTCATCAGGTTCTCTTCTTAGCTTCAACTTGATAAAGCGAAGGAGGTGCTTCTGATTCATACAAGCAGAATGATGGACATGCGTGTCCACTTTTCTGATATTGTAAAAATCACGGTGTGGAGCGCTCTTCTGAGCTAGAAACTCCCTATCTGCATTTACTAACAGATGAAGGCGGAATTTCTGTATATTTTCAGCTAAAGTTATAAAAATATGTTAAATAACAATATGTGTAAATTGCCCCAACATAGTTTGAAGAGCACTACCTCTTCAAGTAATCGTAACCTATGGTAGCATACAGAGCGAACATTTCCCACCGACATAATCTTCAGAAGATGATGTAGATCAGTGAAAAAGGTGGTAGCACTTGCAATAGCGAAAAGATCAACAGAATCTGAGAAAAGATTTGACATAAGCTTGCATGAGGTTGTAACAAGAAAATTAGCACGTCAACAGGAAAATTTTTTTATCAAGCTATTCATAGAAATTGTTAGTCTCACTCAAGGTAATTCATTATTTTCTAATTACCATTTCCATTAACATAAACATGTACGACTCCATCTTCCATCTTGAAATGATGCTGCATCAAAATTGAAAAGAGAAGCATCAAATAACATAGTGATGGGCCTAATGGCTATCCTAATATCCATCCAACTTAACATTTGGAGAAAATTCATAGCTAAAAGTGAAAAGCCTTCTAGGAAAGCTTTGAATGAGCAATAACACTCACAGCTGAAGCTTCAACAGGTTCGAAGTGGAATGGATCACTATTTATCTCTGACGTCTTAGACTCTGCAATAGCTAACTTCGCCCATGGAGCAATCTCCCGATAAACATAACTATTACGCAGATCCAAACATTCACGAATCATCTTCCGTACTTCCTCCTCTTCCATGTTAATGGACTCTAAACAATCATTTTGATAGGACAAACAAGAAGTGCATTAACTATCAGCATCATGTACAGAATGATAACAATTTAGACAGGCATAGCTATAGAAGTTGACCAAATTAAGAAACAAAAAATCAAATAAGATGCTATATCACTCCCACTAAGTTGGAATTACATATGAGGCAAGGCAATCAAGTCAAATCAGCCATATATCAACCAGAAATATAGCTAATGAAATCAATTTCATATGAATTAAATGAATGATAACTGAACAGAGACCCCCATAAGTCCAAGATAGGAAGCAAAAAACCCCATGTACTCTAGTTCTCACTTGTAAAAAGATGTTGGCAACAATATGATCATTTTTTCATTTCTGGAGCTGAATCCCCTATTCCATTACCTTGTTTAACCAAAAGTTTTACTTCATTTTCAGTTACCCTTGACTTTTGATCCTGAACTGCCTCCCCATCAATACTTTTCGATAGGTCGGCCGAAGCTTTCTGAAGGTCTGAGTTTCTATCCTGCAAAACAGTCAAATTTAGACCTACTTGAAGTTGAGCACTCACATTTTTTTATTAACTTAATGAATATGCATGTGTAGCTAGCGGAGTCAGATTCATTTTTGAGTTGGAAGACAACAATTGCAAAACTAACAAATGATAAGGGTATTTTCTGTATTCTAGCTTTGATAGGTAACGAATACAAAGGAGTAACTATTTAAGCATTCTTAATTTAGATAATTGTTCATCTTGATTCCCCATCCCCATCTACACCTCCACCTCCACCCCCACCCACCCAACCGAAAATTGGGGCTGCACCATCGATCAATGTATTTCAATGACTTTTTTTGTACGGGTACTTAGATGAGTAGACGTTTAGTCATGCAGTTGACTGAAAGTTAATAAAAGTTTGTACGTCTCTGAAGTGCTCTTGCCAATGTTTGTAAGACTGACTCAGGAAAATATTAAATTGGACCAGATCATTGTCATAATTTCAATTGACTCCAATATGTTTGACGCTTGGTCTAACCTTCATTCTACAGGTGACTGGCAAAGTATAAAACTAGAAATCTTTGTTAGGATTATTTATTGACTATTAGCTACGCGAACAAGAGGCTTACGTACATCTCCATCTATTTTACCAACTGATGAGTCTAAAGTCCCACAGTTGAAAAAGATATCATCATCATCCAGCTCATCTGCCTGTTCCTCGTCAGAGTCTCCGGCACTTACTATGGCGTTGCCTCCAGGAGATCTTGGACTTGTAAACCTACCAAGTGATGCAACCCTGGTATTTGTAAAAGAGTGTATAACTGATTGATCATTTGCTGCACGCATGAAAGGAAAATGAGTTTGATGGTGTATAATATAGATATGTGCATGATTATTTGAAATTTATCACTTTGATATATCTGAAGACTAACAGGAAGCTTGTTGAGATATCTCCCGATTGGGTATTTAATGAATAGAGTATTTAGTAGTTAGTTGTCCTCTTGCATTTATATATCAAAGGCCTTCCTGCAGACAAGGAAACCCCATCTACAAAGTTGATCGAGTTTTACACAGAACAATGCTAACAAAGTGAAGAAAGAATAAACAATATTATCTAGTTTAATTATTAATCAAATTCAAGAGTATAGCAGAAGTTGGAACACACCAAGTCTTTGATTAGTTCGTAGTGGCTCAAGTCCCGAAGGAATAAAATTAAGTTTATCCAAAGAAGAACAAAACCGTGGAGTTTTGATGTTTGGGGGGTCAAGTTTAGCCTCCTCCTCCAACCGATCGCTTCTTACAGCTACATTAGGAACGGAAGACGAAATCCCATAACGCCGAAGCAGGCTCTCATCCATAGACCTTGAAGAACTCCTTCCCCAGAGTTTCCAGTCAATAGGAATCTCTTCCTCGGAACTAAACTCTCCTTCATCATCCAACTCCTCTTGTCCTTCTTCTTCATCTTTCTCATCCTCTTCTCCATTAAAAAACTGCTCGTCGGCACGAGAATTGGGCTTACGTCGGATCTCTATAATCCGCTGGAGAACTTGGTCTACACTACGCTTGTGGATATAAAAGGCAGAGATGGCCATCAATGAGGCTCCGACAAGAGCCGCCATGGCAAGCTGCAGAGACGACGCCGGAGACGAAGATGAGGAATCCATGTAATCGTATTAGCTAAGTAATCTGGTAGTTGTATTAGTTATTTGCGATGCTCTTCAAGTTCTTTACTTCAAAGTTCGAAATGAAACGAACCCTATGAAATGAACAGCTTTGTTGGGCGGTCCAGTAACCAGTTTCGCGTTTTGGCTTTTATAGTGTTGAAGTTGCGGAGGAATTTTGATTTGGTGGGGCATCGGAAGTCAAAACAGTCAAATATGACCCACAATTACACGTGTAGATATATTTAAGGCAAAGTTCTCTTACTGCGATTGGATGTCGAAATGAACTCACATGTGAGGTCCCATCCCGCGAGAATTAGATTCTCTCCTGTTGGAGTTCTGAGCTATCTGTTTCTGTTTATTAAATTGCGACTGTCTATTTTAGAAATTGATGCTCGTGATCATCTTGATATCTTGCGGGATTTAGATTCTCTTATCTTGAGGATTTGAAGATCTGTTTATCAAATCGTGAATGTCTATTTTGGAAATGGACGTTCGTGATCACCTTAACATAAATATCAAGATGAAAATGTTCTCTGTCACCTTTTTTTTTGTTTTTTTTTATTTTTTTCTCGTGTCAAATCTGCTCCGTCGTTTTTAGACCAGATGAACCAGAATTTAACAAATCTCTTTCTTGTAATAGGAGATGATCTAAATCCAATCTCGAGGGCACGTGCCCCTAATAGTTATTTGTATATATTATTATTGGTGAATAAATGGGGTGATGGAGTGAGTACAAGATAATTGTAAATAAACCCGCCAGGGTATGTGGAGTAATAATCTCTAACTCATCACTAGATTCATCCTCGTCTCATTTATTTGTATATATTATTAAATATATTTGTATTGTATTGAAATTATAACTCTATATCAGTATGTCTCAAACCCTACAAAATTCTCATCACCGCACTAGCTAATTTAGTCATCAAATAAGTCAATTTCTATTTTATTTTTCATTAACACCATTTTCATTGCTTTTACTGCCACCATTCTCTAGGGGTATACTTAATTTTGTATGGTTTTAGTTTTTACGAAAATCAAGCCGAAGTGAAGCTTTGGTTCGGCTTTATGGTTCAGCCTTAGTATTGAAAAGTGATATTTTTAAACATTTTCAAATGATGCTTTTGAACCGACTGAACCGCTCATGAAAAAAGAACCGAACCAAATCGAAAGTTCCGGTTCAATTCGGTTATTTGGTTTGGCCTTAGTAACGAAAATAGTATTTTTTAAACATTTTCAAAGGATATCACTAAAAAATAATATAAAACTAAAGTTTTATTTCAGTTCGGTTCGATTAGGTTTGATATGAAATTATATATAAAAATAAAAAATAATAGAAAACTAAATTTTTGGTTCATTTTGGTTCGGTTCGAAAATTGCCAAAATTTTGAACGGAATCGAAACATCAGCTCTTTGATTTGATGAACCGAGCCTCCCCAAAGAACGATTGAACCGACCATTTTTTATGTGTTTCGGTTCAGTTTGGTACAACAATTTTCACCTCTACCATTCTATCTTCATTCCTTGTTGTCTTCTTCGCCTCTGCACCGACTCAGGACGGTCCTGATAAATTCTACAAGTGACGGGGTAACCCGATCCTAAAAAACCCCATCTCGCACCTGTGCCCCTTTGAATAAGGAATCAAGCAGGGATGTGGCTGACGTATAGAGGTGGGGATGGGATGAAGGAGGCTGCTTGGCCCCTTGACATCCTCAGGATAAATATAAATCAAAAAAGGATGCGGGCCCTTTGTTGTTGCTCAAGAACAATATCGAGCCGTCCAGTGAGATCTAGACGGCTCATATAAGATCTTAAAAAATAAAAAAAAATTAAAATTTTTAAGGTTTAGCATATGAGATCTAGGCTGTCCAGATCAGATTGGATGACCTAAACCCGCTAAACAACCCCTCTGCCATTGGAGGCCTAATGGCAAAAAAACCTCCAACCAATGTGCCTAAAGCTTATTAGCAATTGAGGGTCACTCTTCCATGCCATGAGGCATTTTCCAAGCAAGAAGCCCATCCTTTTTTCAACACCTAAAGATTCATTAAAATGTGTTGAACCCTCATTTCAACACCTAGGACAAAATGGTGTTATAATATTTTCCCTGATTTTATTTTTCGTCAGTCAACCATCTACTTACTAAAATTTGAGGAAGTAAGATATGCTACATGCAATCTTTTGAAAAATGACATGACATTCATTGACTGCTTATATCATCACAATATACATACACATATTATATATCTAGAATATATAATTTATAAATAAAATCAATATCAATATAATATATATATATAAGGGATTGAGTGATTTTCTGGAAATAAGTAGTAGGGATTAATCCTTCATGTATACAGTTCATATCTACACCACTGTCAACTAAGACAATGACATCTTTAATTATGAAATCTGGTTAGATAACTAAAATAATTTTAATATACCACTTCTGGAAAGTAACTTGGTTTAGAAGAAATAAATAGGATTATCTTTAGTCATTTCTGTATATGTTTATGTTGTAATCTTCACTGATGGTGAAGAAGTCTCAGGTTCCTCAGGAGGAGTTTTAACTTTGGTAGTGGACTGTTTGAGGAGATTGAGATCCTGGAAAATGATTTCATTAGCAGTTTTTAACTGCTGAATTTCAAACTTAATCGTATTAATTTCCATTTTGAGATCCGAAATGGTAACAGGCTTAGCGGGTAAATAATTTTGTTGAATAAAAGTCTGAAGATCTTTCATACTGTAATTCTCAATGGGAATGACCTCATGAGTGCTATAAGCTTTATGGCAGGTTTCTAAGAACCTTAACTTCATCTCAGGGTCGGTAATTTGATCAGCAGCTGCTAGAAGAGATCGATGAGTGTTAGTTAGAACATTGAGGCTAAGTCTAGTCTTATCAAGACCATTCATTTCAACGATGACTTTCCAATAGTTGGCTTCAATTATCATGTTGCATGATTTAGAGCAACAATGTTGTTCAGAAGTAGTAGAAGAGTCAGAGTCAGATTCATATATATGAGCAAAATCCTCATTTGTACTAGCTTTTGTTAAACTGCAGAAAGACAAGTTAAGATTTTCTGCTGGGTCTCCTCATTAAAGGATAGTTCATTTAGTTTCTTTTTAAATTTGGATCGACACCTATTTGCGTAATGGCCAGATAATCCACACTTATAGTAGGTGCCTTTGCATTTATGCTTTCTGGAAGAAACTTTCTTAGTAGGATTCTTTGGAGAATCTTTATATCTGGATTTATTCTTAGAGAAGTATCTTTTATGGGACTTATTAGGTTTGGAAGTCCTATACGGTTTAGAGGTAGAAGGATATTGTATCTTTGTCTCATAGGCAAATTGGTCATAGAATTCACCCAATTCTTTTCTGTTATTAAGATTTTGATTTTTCATCATATGTTGTAATTTCATGTCATTGCAAAGAGCTAATCCTTCTTCAATGACAAGGGCAACAATATGGCCATAAGTGTACTAGTCATAAGAGATGTCCATCTGATCATATTTATCCCTAAACTTCTTGCGAACCTTTTCTTCAAATAGACTAGGGATAATTTGGCCTTCCAATGTTCATTGTTGCTTCACTTCTCTGCATGACTTTCGTGAGGAGGACATCTTTATATCAACAGAAATGGGTTAAGGAATGACATCTAAGATTTTGTAATAATTCTCGATGTCTGTCAGTATAATCACTCCAGGTCAAAGAAAATGATGAATTATAGATTAAGTAAGTGTATAGCAAGCATCTTCATTTCGGGTGTGGGTACCCGTCAAGGGGTCAGTCTTGATCTTAAAGGAATTTAAAATCTCATTTCTCTGACTTTCTGTGAAACAATTATTCCACCATCCTTCAAGAGTTCTTATAAAACCATTAACAAGGAATCTACAGATTTGGTGATCTGTATTGTCATTCTATTTGCAAACTGAGGAATACATAATCATCTGGTATATAGTTTCAAAAACCTTATATTCAGTTTTTCCATCTATGCTCCATTCATAAATGGTTTTACCATGATAGGACCTTTGAGTATGAAGGAAATCTTCCTCATATAGGAGGTCTTGCAGAGTAGGTCTAGGATAATAATATTGACTAGGTCCTGTTAAAGCCATACGAGTAATAAGTCTTTTTGAATAACAATAAGAAAGTTGATTGATCGTATCATCAAAGTTCTTATAAATATCCAATATTTGGGAAAGAGAGAATTCTTCGGGTTCCTGTTGATGGGATGAATCATCTTGATTCATCATCTTAAGCTGTCTTGAAGTTTCGGGAGTGGAAATCTTAAGGTTTTTTATTTTTCCAATAAGAGTTTTCATAAAATCATCCTCTTTTTTGGTAGATTTTAATTTGAAATTCTGAACTTCAAGAGGGGGTATTGTTGTGACTGGTTCAAGGTAATCTTTTATTCATCAACATGATTTTGTTGAGTTTTGATTTCTTGTATTTGTTCAATGTGGTCTTCAAAACGGGTTAACTGGGTTCCTACAGTTGGAAGGAAAAGATTGGTATAATTATTTGTTTGGTTAAGGGGTCACCATCTATTTATAATGAAAAAAAAAAGAATATTTAGAGAATATTCCCCTCAAATCTGGTATTTTCATTTGTTAACTTATCCATTTAAATAATTTTGAGATTATCTTGGATATGTTGCTATTGTGTCTCTATTATGTCAGAGGGGATGAGCCGTCGGTCATCATTGTTACATCGGTCATGGGTGAACCCTTGATCATGGGTGAGGTGTGACCGAGGTCATGGGTAAACCCTCAGTCATCATGGTGACTGTAAAGGATTTTTTTGGTATTGGGAACCTTTTATAAACGAATAATAAAGATAATAATTTAGAGAAAGAGTGAGAGAATGAAGACGTCGTGATTGATGTGGAAAACACATAAGGGAAGAAAATCCATGAGAAGACTATTGATATTCACTTGTGTAAAGGATTTTATATAGTTAATGATGAGAGAAGAGAGAAAAGGCAATACACTTAGTAAATATTTGCTTGGGTTGTCGTTTCTCCCTTTTTCCTCTACCCTACTTTTTTACATGAAACTATACTTATAGGCTTTACAATAATAATAATAATAATAATAATAATAATAATAATAATAATAATAATAATAATAAAGAGGGTTGATCACACCCCCTATGTTGTCAACTGATTGGATTTTTGTTAGGGAGCCTCCCCTATCAATGAATTGCTTTCAAGCGTAGGCTCTTTTACTTTGTTCATTCCTTTAAGTTGTTTTGTCCTCAGTCCGTCAGTCACTCAATCAGTCATAGCCACTTGGTGGTTCCTCGTGGTTTGGATCAATCAGTCACAACCATTTGGTGGTATGCCAAATTGTCTCATCTGAATCATCAACTACCTAATCAATCATCGCCACTTGGTTGTCATTCCGGATCTCTTTCGTCTGTTCTCGTTCTTCTTCTGATTCTTCTCTTCCTGTTCTTGCACAGTTCACCGACTTCCTTCCCGTTCAAGGTAGTTCTCCGAGTCTCAGGTTCCTTTTTCCGTTCTAGAGGCGTGGGTCCTTCGTCAGTCTTTTCCCATTTGCCAGTCAACTTTTCCCATTCTAGTGCTCTTTCCCGTTCTTGATATTTGTCTAGTCGTTATTCGTTTGTTTACAGGTGTCTCACAACATCACCATTCTCTCCCGTTTTCACTTTTCTGCCACTTTCCATGAGCCATTTGGTCGACCCTCCTTGTCCACGTGACAGTGGGTTCTTTTTACCTATGCATTGGCCCCCATTACACTCAACAAAATTTTATTCATTGAGGTGTAATGATTTGTCTTTTCTTACTCTGACGTTACATCTGCCGCTTCTGTTTTCAAGTGCTTCTTGAAAACATGCAACGTTGTTTTTCCATATAACTTTTTGATTGCCCGTTGTCAATGGTGGTTTCTCCTTTTCTTTCTGCCGTCACGTTTTTCTGTTCATGTTCAAATGCTTTGCGTTTGTCGAATAACTTTTTTTGCTAGGTCACTTTCGATGATGATTACTTTCCCTTCATTTGCTATAATATCTTTTTGCTCTTTTTACTACTGGCTTATTGCTAGAGTTTTCCTATTTTCGTCATTATGGGCTCATTGATGAGGTTTTATTGTTTTCTTCAATACAAGCTCATTGATAGAGTTTCTCTCGTTTCTTCATTTTTCTTTTCATTATCTCGTGCTTCAAGATATGTGACAAAGAAGAATAACATAATAATTCATTCAAATGAGTAAGGAATGAGTGTACCGTTTCATAATTTCATTACAAGGAGTTGAGTTTGATACCCCACATTCATTGGTAGAAATTTTTCCGTATCCCTTGCTACGGGCTCATTGGTACAACTTCTCCCGTTTCCTTTGTTATGGGCTTATCAGCAGAGTTTCTCCCATTTTTCTTTTTCCTTTGTATTTATGCTTCGATCAATGAGAATCACTTTTTTGCACAATTTTTGTTCTATTAAACTCCATTTTTGTTGTATTTCATTCTTTCTTCAAAGGCTCTAGCAAAATTTTAGAGATCCAAATCTGTTCCCGTACTAACTTCAAGCTGTCAACGAAATCTATGCTCAGACACTTCAAAAAATTTTGCCTCCCAGTTCTCTTGAGAATAGCTATTTTCATATTAGAATTTGTTGTCAAACACTTCTAGTTTAGAATCTGTTCTGGTGACTTCGATCTTTGTTAGGGAAAAAATTTATTTCCAGTTGTGAAATCCATTTTCGAGGATACGACTTTAACTTCCTTTAGAGAGAATGCATTATAATCTTCTCATTTATGAGGATCTCGGGTTTAAATAAAGAATCATGACCCTGTTCTCACTTTTAAAGAATAACTTACGATCTGCTTGTTCTCAAGAACTTAGGTTCGAACAAAGAACCATAGCCCCCATTTTCTTTCCGAGATGACTTAGGTTCAAATAAAGAACCATGACCCCGTTTTCGCTTTGAGATGGACTTACGGACTGCCCGTTTTCTTTCAAGATGAGGACTTAGGTTCAAATTAAACTCCATGACCCCGTTTTCTTTCTGAGAGGGCTTAGGTTTAAATAAAGAACCATGACCCCATTTTAGCCTTTAGTTTCAAGATCGTCCGTTAAGTTGTTTTCAAGACATATTTCATCTTTGCTTGCTTCAGATGTGTCCGTTATGAATAATTTGAGCATCATCTGATCGTTTGATATGGATATTTCTATTTTGAAGTTTTTGATTTTCTTCTGAGAACGATGTCTGAGACACTCCCAAGGACTTAGACTCCTTCCGTGGAACCACAGCCCCATTTTGATTTCCTTTTGAGAACGACGTACGTAGACGCTCCCAATGACTTAGGCTCCTTTAGTGGAATCATGACCCCGTTTTAATTTTCTTCTGAGAATAGTGTCCGTAGACACTTCCTAGGACATAGTCTCATTTCATGGAACCATGGCCCCATTTTGATTTTCTTCTGAGAACGGCATCTGTAAACACTCCTAATGACTTAGGCTCCTTCTGTGGAACCATGACCCCATTTTGATTTTCTTCTGGGAACGGCGTCTGTAGACACTCCCAAAGACTTAGGCTCCTTTAATGGAACCATGGCCTTATTCTAATTTCCTTATGAGAACAGCGTCCGTGGACACTTCGAAGGACTTAGGCTGCTTTCATGGAACCATGACCCCATTTTGATTTCCTTCTAGGAATGGCGTCCGTAGACACTCCCAAGAATTTAGGCTCCTTCTGTGGAACCATTACCCCATTTTGATTTCTTTCTAAGAACGGCATCCGTAGATACTCCCAAGGATTTAGGCTCATTATGTGGAACCATGACCCCATTTTGATTTACTTCTGATAACGGTATTAATGTGTTGGTGAAGCTTAATAGATGAGGCTGACAATTCTGCATGTTATCGAGTCACAAGAATTTGATTTTCCTATGTTTATGATGATATATAATTCATCATTTATTTGACTTCCGATTGACGCAGTATAATTTCTAAAATTGCATTTTCTACATAATATGCCTTCCTTAACAACCTTCATGAAAATTATTATAACTTTTGTTCGGAAGCTCCGAATTGAGTTCTGCAAAATTCTTCAAGAAGTATACATCCATATATTTTGAAAATCATATGTTTTTTCATATAATACTGTCTAAAACAAAGTGCTTTAAAGATTCAATTTGAAAGACGTGATAGCCTTACTTTTCTTAGCAATACGTACAATAATTATCGTAACTTTTGATTGAAAACTCCAAATTGAATTCCGTAAAATTATCCAATAAGTAGAATTATGTATCTTTATGATGACATGAGATTCGCCATGTATTTGACTTCAAATAAATACATTTTAATTTC
The DNA here is from genome assembly GCA_003255025.1 of Datisca glomerata. NCBI lineage: Eukaryota > Viridiplantae > Streptophyta > Magnoliopsida > Cucurbitales > Datiscaceae > Datisca > Datisca glomerata. The sequence continues at coordinate 1,712,051 of QANY01009317.1, forward strand.
TGAAGTTGATCGTTTTGCATGATCTGCTTTCCTGAGCAGCTTTTTGAAAATTATCATAACTTTTTCTCAAGAGCTCCAAATCATGTTTTGCAACATTCGCCAAGAAGTATACATCCACGTATTTCTAACAAGATATAATTTGTCATATAATAATTTCTGAATCAGTAGAGTTTAAAATTTAAATTTGAAAAGCGTGAATATATTTACTTTCCTAAATAGTACCAACGAAAAGTATCATAACGTTTGACTGAGAGCTCCGAATTGATTTCTGTAAAATTTTACAAAAAGTAGACTTCCATATATTTCTGATGATATAAGATTTTTCATGTAATTTCCTTCCATACTTTTCTATTCTCAAGACATTCCCTGTTCTCAAGACTTTTCCCGTTGTCAAGCTAATTCCATTCCCGTTCTCAAGGCTTTCTCGTTCTCAAGAATTTTCCCGTTGTCAATCTAATTCCGTTCCCGTTATCAAGACTTTTTCCATTGTCAAGATATTTCTATTCCCGTTCTCAAAACTTTCCCCATTCTCAAGACTTTTGCCGTTGTCAAGATATTTCCGTTCCTGTTCTCAATACTTTCCCATTCTCAAGACTTTTCCCGTTATCAAGTTAATTCCATTCCCATTCTCAAGACTTTTCCCTTTCTCAAGACTTTCCCTATCTCAAGACTTTTCCATTGTCAAGCTAATTCCGTTATCGTTCTCAAGACTTTTCCCATTCTCAAGACTTTTCCCGTTGTCAAGATATTTCTTTTCCCGCTGTCAATACTTTGTTTCTCACAAATCAAATAAATTCTCTCCCCATTTTTTTAGAAACTGATGATGATGTAAAAGAAATAAGTCAATCAAATATGCAAGGAACAAGTTTACCATTTTTCATTATGTTTTCAGTTTTGTACTTGTTGTCGATCCCATCTCTTCTGCCAACCCGTTTAGGATCGTCTGCAGCATTTCTGTCGGTGGGGTTGGTTGATCTACATGCTCATCTTCATTTCTGGTTCTATTGTCCTCATTTAGAGCTGCGTTGGATCTGGTTCTAGGAATGTTTATGGTCTTGTAGGGTGGGTCTCTTGAGCTTTTCACTCAACTCTCAATGAAAGCACCAAAATGTAAATGATTTTTTCAATATGGGGAACCATTTATGAACGAATAATAAAGACAATAATTTAGAGAAAGAGTGAGAGAATGAAGACGTCATGATTTACGTAGAAAACTCTTAAAGGGAAAAAATATCATGAGAAGACTATTGATATTCACTTGTGTAAAAGATTTTACGTAGTTAATGATGAGAGAAGATGGAAAAGGCAATACACTAAGTAAAGGTTTGCTTGGGTTGCCTCTTCATTTCTCCCATTTTCCTCCTCCCTCTTTTCTTACATGAGCCTGTACTTATAGGCTTTACAATAATAATAATAATAATAATAATAATAATAATAATAATAAATGGGAATGATCACACCCCCTATGTTTTCAGCTGATGAGGTTTTTTTCAGGGAGTCTCCCCTATCGACGGGATTGCTTTCAAGTGTGGGCTCCTTTACTTTGTTCATTCACTTCAACTGTTTTGTCCTCAGTTCGTCAGCCATTCAATCAGTCATAACCACTTGGTGGTTCCTTGTGGTTTGAACCACTCAGTCATAGCCACTTGGTGATCCCTTATGGTTTGGGCCAATCATTCACAACTACTTGGTGGTTCCTTATGGATTGGGCCAATCAGTCACAACCATTTGGTGGTCTGCCAACTTGTCTCGTCCGAATCATTCAACTACTTAATCAATCATTGTCACTTGACTGTCATTTCAGATCCCTTTCGTCTGTTCCTGTTCTTCTTTTGATTCTTCTCTTCGCGTTCTTGCACAGTTCAACGAGTTCCTTATTCGTTTAGGGTAGTTCTTCGAGTCTCAGGTTCCTTTTCCCGTTCCAGAAGTGTGGGTCCTTCGTCAGTCTTTTCCCATTGGCCAGTCAACATTACCCATTTTGGTGCTCTTTCTTGTTCTCGGTATTCGTTCGATCGTTCTTCATTTGTTTATAGATGTCTCGCGATATTAGTCTTCTCTCATGTTTCCACTTTTATGCCATTTCCCGTTAGCCCTTTAGTTGACCCTCATTGTCCACATGGCAGTGAGTATTTTTTACATGTTCAGTCACCTCGGTCATGGGTGAGCCCTCGATCACCATGGTGACCGAGGGCCTTATAGAGTCGGTCCATCGTCCAGAGGTCTTGGGCTTTGATTTTATTGGCTTCTCATTATAAGATGAGTATTGGGACTTGCTTAAAGTCCTTATTTGAAGTAGGCTCTAGACCATGTGCTTTTGTACCCCCACAGTTTGCCCTCACTTCTCAAGTCTAGAATGTAGTGCTAAAGTTGGGAAGTAAGTGTTAGTGGGAGCAGTGAGCTTCACTTCAGTTTTCAGGCTAGCTAGTGTCACTGGTAGTGAGGCTTAACCTCAGCATGATTTGAGTCAGTAATTTTATGACTTGTATTCGAGCGTCTGATGCGCTTAAGTGCTAAGCTAAGCTGAATGTTGAACGATGCTCGAATGCTAAGACATTGATATGCAAAAGTTGGCGGAACGTCTAACACGCTCCATTTTCTAGGGCCTGGCCGAGCGTTCAATGGGCTCGACCTTGTAGGGTCTGGTCGAGCGCTCAGTGGGCTCGACCTTAATAGGCCTGGCCATCGTTACACTCTCGGCTTTGCTAGGCCTGGCGGTATGCACTGAGCGCCTGACCTTGAAGGTCTGGTCGAGTGTTAAGTGCTCAGATCCTGCGTGGCCTTGTCGAGCTCACCGAGCGCTCGTCCCCCTACGTGCCTGGCCGATTGAAGGAATTTTGAAAATTTCCAATTTTCCCGCTCTTTTGGAATTTCATTTTTTGAATCTTCCCTCCTCTTTTTCCCTCTTATTTTTCATCCAAAATTTTCACCTCCCCTCTTCTATAAATAACACTCAACCCTTCATCCAAATTCACTCATCTCCTCCACCATTTCTCAATCTCTTTATCCTTTCTCCAGTAATTTTATCTATTCTTTGCATTACATGGTGTTGGAGTTCTCTCGACATTCTTCGTGAAGGATTTCTTCAGGTTAACGAATTTCTCCTTTAATCACAAGGTTAGTGTTCTTTCGTCTCATTGCATCCTTATAGTTTGTTTAGTAAATCGCCTTGGGTCTTCATTTATTTTATGCATTTCCTAAGTTTCATGTTTTCTGACGAACTTCCGACTAGTAGTACCTCCCTTTGATTCGATCTTAACATTATTTTGTAGAATTTGCATTTCCTATCAATCAAATATGTCTAATTCTACAGCTCGCATGCACGCCCCCTAGCTAGAGACTCTTCCAGTTTGGGGTCATCGGATCGATCTGGACCCTTCGTAGCCTGAGTATTTAGTACTAAGAGAATGCTTGACGATGATGTCATGCCCCTAGGGATAAGTGTGAGAGTTGAGGATTTGTTTGTGACTAGTGGTGTTGATGAGGCCGAGGGCATGGACAAGGCCAAGAGCATGGATGAGGATGAGGGAATGGGTGTGCCCTAGGATGATCATGAGACTGAGGATGAAGAGGGTGAAACCAATGGTGAAGAGGGTGAAGAAGATGAGTTTGAGCGTGAAAAGTGTGAGGTAGAATGTAAAGAAGGTGAGGCCGAGGGTGAAGAAGGTGAGGCCGGAAGGTGAGGATAACGGTGAAGAAGGTGAGGTTGAGTGTAAAGAAGGTAAGGCCGAAGGTGAAGAGGGTGAGGTCGAGTGTGACTGGGCGAGGTTATCTCTACATGTGGGGCCTAGCTCAACTATCTTTCCTGCCTCTGTTCTTACCGAATCTCACTTGGAAATGTATTGAGTTGAGTATGGTCTTTCTGAGTCTATAGAGATGAGGCTTCCAAGTGAGTATGAACGAGCGAACTCTTTCCCATCGAATGGATGGGTATGATTTTACAAGTTCCCTCTTAGATTTGGACTTAGGTTTCCTCTACCAAATTTTATAAGGATGGTGCTCAAATTTTATAACATTGCTTCTGCTCAACTGTTGCCCAATGTGTGGAGAACGCTTCTCTTCCTTTTTATCTTAGGACATATGGTTGAAGTCACTATAAACTTTGAACTCTTAAGGAGTTTGTTCTATTTGGTTGAACATGAGACTATATGTTGTTATTGCCTGAATGCCAAATCACGAATTTGATTATTTTTTGGTAAGCCAACTAGTAACCAATATTAGAAAGACAAGTATTTTTCATCTAGGGAAGTGAGAATGTCCTCTAGATGAGATACCTTTCAATGTTATAAAAAGTCGTGTAGTGGGAGAGGCTCCCATGTTACTAGTATTCAGACTAGTTACGCACTCCAAGTAGAACATAATATTTCCCCCCACTAGATATTGTTCTCTGAATGTACACTGATGCGTGTAGTCTTCTTTATGCAGCGTCCAATTCTCGTCCCTGATTCCTTTTACCGAGTCTACTAGTAAAGCAATTGAACGTTTCCATGGACACCCAGATAGGCATGTACACATGAATTTGACTTAGAAGAATCTCAAAACTGTGGGTTTGTGGAAATATGAAATCGAACTTCCCAGAGGTATCCCCATATATCTTCCTGGCTCATCAAATCCCTTCACTTTTCTTAGATATGCCATTTACTGCTAATACGGGACTGAGCCCGAGTTGATCGTTTTGAACTCACTGACCCTACTGGAATGGAACATAGACCTGATGATGTCAGCAGGGGCGAGTGCCAACTCTCCTATGATGAGTTGAAGAAGAGGGAAACAGAACTGAGGAAAAAGAAAAGGTAAGAGTGTTCCTCTACTTGTTCCCGTATCTTACCACACATATGTGCCCATGTCTGCACTTATGATTGGGGGCATGCTCACTCGGCCTTCTGAACCATCATCCAATCCTCGACAACATGACTCTATCATGGCCTCAGTTCTTCTTCGTTGTCAAGATAAAAGGTCTTGGGTAGTAATAGAAGAGATTGAGGAGATCCCTAAGTCTGCTCCTCGGTCTTTGTCATTTCCTGGTGATGCGTGTTTACACAGCGTTGGTACCAATGCCTTCAAAGTGGCTAAGTGGATCCTTACACCCCATGAACGCGTTGATGATCGCTAAGAGCAATAAAGAGATTACTAAAGAGTCCATTGTCAGAACTCTTCGTGTAAGTCACTTTCTTCTTCTCACATAGTGTTTATTTGGTTAGCAATATGCTTGTTTCTGCCCAAACACTGCCATAGTAATCTTCCTAGGGGGCGATGCTCCTTTCCGAATGACAGTTTAGGTCGAAGACCATAACAGTGATCTTCATGCACTCTTCCTTCCATATGGGGCTCCTTGTGTCCTTCAAGTCTACAAAAAACATAAACAAAGAACTCCAAGATGAGGAGAACCATGGGGGTGGTTTCCTAGTCGAAGAGCCTCTGATGCTTAAATTAGTCGATGGTCGGTCTTTTTGAGTAACTTTTGTAGGGGAGAATGGATGTACCTTTTTTACGATTAGTAGATATACTTATACCTGAGTCCTCGGGGGTTGAAGAAGTGTGTCGAAGAAGCTTCTTGGAGGCATGTTGGATAAGCTACACGAGACACGAAGCCTGTTGTTATGGGTCCTCGATTGGACAGAAGGGAGGTAATTTGACATAAAGTGATAGTCTTTTAATGTAAAAATGACTGTGCGGAGGCCATCTTGACATTTTATCATGGCGATTGGACTCGGGGGCGCTACTTTTGATGAGTAATGATAACTTCTTGCTCGGAGTTGCCTGACCTCTTCTTGGTAATCTACTTACTCCTTCTTGTGCTCATGTATGTGTAACCCGAGCTACATAGTGTCTGACCAGATGGGGTCGGTTCTTTTCCTTTGTAAGATCCTCTGCCATGAGCTTCTAATCTTGGTGACATGCGTCGACGCGTCAACGGTGATCGGGAAAACTCCCATTATAATTGCCCCCATTCAAGGGCTTGGTAGCTTTACCTACCTAGGTCTGAAGACTTCATGGTCTGAGCCCTACCTTTGAGTTGCTCTGACGTGGTGAGATATCCTTTGTTACCCACTTTAGGTACCTCATGCTTGTGCTTGTATCCTTAGAAGGAGATCATACCAGATGGTATTACTTGCCTGATCATTTTTTTTGCCATGACTCGTCCATTGTACATGAGTCATTTTATATTTTTTGAGATGTGAAGCCGTCATTTCCTTGGGAGTGGGCGTACTAATGGCGCGTGGTTGTGCATGGAGATGAGTAGGGGCTGCGTCACTTCATTCTGTCATTTGTCCCTCTAAAGTTTTCTTAGTGGCCCACATATTCACTGGTTAAGGCAATTTCACCTGTCGTAATTATGACCATTTTTAATGCCCTAGTAAATGAGTGGTTTTTCTTTGGGTATTCTTTCCTCTTGTTTCCTTCATCCCTGCATCATGTTTTCCCTTTCTTCGTACCTCAAAGTTGTTAGTGTTTCAATTGTGATGATTTTCTTGTCTTTAATAAGCATGTACGAGCCTTATATCTGTGTTGGCTACCTGCCCCCATTTGTAGAGTTGTTACCCTTAACAAGGGCTTATGATGAGGCCAATAGTCCTATCATTTACTTCATAATGAAGCACTATTACTGGCCATAGTCTATCTCCCTCATTCTGCGTCGCCTACCCTATGGACTTGTCTCGAACCATGGGGTAGTAATCATTCTCCTTCTTCTCTCTCTCCTGAACTAGAGAGTTTAAATCCCCAAGATTAGGGAATCTAGAGCTTTCGGATCTTTTGGATGGTTCGAGGAAGCTGTCCACCGACCCAGACGGGGGGTCCTTATTATGTTTAGCCTTGGAGGGGTTTGTCCCCTCATCCAAGGAGATTTTTGTACATTTATTTGTACTTTTAATCCTCTGTTTATTATTGAGAATAAACTTCCTTTACTTTTGTCTCTTTAATTTTTCACTTTATTTTCCTTGTTGTAAGTTGTATGCTCTGAGTAAAAGCTTTTACTTTCTCTTGGGCCCTGTGTTGGCATAAGCGTGACCCTTATCTTTTATCCCTCGATTGTCGAACGCTGCATCCTTACTTTTGCTGTCCTAAGATATAGGATTGCTATGATCCTGAGCCCGAGTGGAACTTAAAAAAGGCCTTGTCCCTTTCAATAACTTGCCCTTATTTATTCTATTCTTCTTAGGGAGGTATTGTTGAGGGAATGCTCTAGGCCTGGCGAGATATGAGTAGAAATCATTTCCCTTGGTGATTGGTCAAAGGATTCTCCTTTCTTGGCATAAAGTGCTCTGTTCATAGCTGTGAGTCCTGGCTCTGGTCAGGTGTCTTTCCTTGTAAATCCGTTTGGTATTCTTGTTCTGACAACTCCCTTAATCTCGTCTACGAGCTGAGCTGCTCGGCAGACATCACCTTGTCTATATTATGCTAGGATTTTCCTACTCTGGCTAGATCCTGTCTACAAGCTGAGGTGATTGTCATACATCTCCTTTGTTTATATCTAGCCAGGCTTACTTGCTTTGGCTAGATCCCGCCTATGAGCTGAAGTGCTCGGCAAACAACACCATGCAGATATCTAAGCCAGGCTTTTCCTACTCTGGCTAAATTCCTGAGTAGAGGTTTGAGTACTTCTTTCAAGTTTTGACTTATCTGGGTAAGACCTTTAACTCGTTAGTTGTTTGGAGAGCTGTGCCAAGTGTCATATCCTTTGTCAATCTAAGCCATGAGAATATTATGGTCCCAGGCTTTAGCGGTCTGTAACGTAGACTTAACCTTTTCTATTTTATCCGGAGGTCGTGTCACATAGACCTGCTCTGAGTCAAGAGTAGCCTTAATTATAGACGTTTAGTCAGGTGTTGTGAGCCTTCTTAGAGAATAAACTCCCATGATATCAGCCAGGCATTCCTGCTCGGGCTAGATTCTTGATCTCGTCTGGCGAGTTGGGGTGCTCAGCCAGACATCTCTTTTTGCTTGATCCTGAGTGGCACTCAGGGACCTCATGAGTCATCACTTATCGAATCCTGACTGGCAGGCTCGGGGACCTCCCTAGTCATCAGTTTTCTTTTATCGCGACTGTCGAGCTAAAGTGCTCACAAATCATCATTTTTTGTTTATACTGACTGTCGAGCTAGAGTGCTCGCTAGTCATGACTTATTGTTTATCCTGACTTCCGAGCTAGAGTTCTCGCCAGTCATCACTTTTTGTTTATCTCAATTTTTGAGCTAGAGTGCTCGCTAGTTATCACTTTTTTATCCCGACTGTCGAGCTAGAATGCTCACCATTCATCATTTTTTGTGTATTCCTTCGTCGCATGTGGTAGAAAAGTTGATCCTTGGAGACTTGTAAGATAGCGAGAAGTTCATAAGTAAAATATTTTGCCACGCACTTTATTTTTCCAGAAAAGTAGATTTGCCAGAAAAGGGACACCATATGACTACTCCTAAATGAGGGGGAGAGGAAATTTCTTATCAAGCAGGTGTCGATTGGCACATAGTGCTTTGTGCTTTAGCGCCGGCCGTTCTAAGGTGGGCCGTTTCCTCTGCTCTGAGCTGGGGAGTTGTGGGGAGTCTCTGATTTTGGTAGCTTTAGTGAGATAAGAGTGTCTAGGACTTTAACTGGTTCGTGGTTGGGCTCATTGCTTCTTGAGATGTCATCATTCCTCACATATTGATACATCCTCCTTCCTTGCTGGGTCCTGTTGTGTTCTTCTTTTCAGAGCCACGCCTTTACATCACCAAAAGGCCCATATGAGCTCTGCATTATACTCGTGGTCTAGTAGGGGCTCATCCTGAAGCATCCTCTTTGACGGTTCTGGTGGGAGTAAGACCAATCATTCTGGCTCTTCAAGTTTCTTCTAGGAGGCAGCGCGCCGGTTGTGGGCCCATTTCCTGTTGATTCTTCTACCTCATGCGGAGGTGACATTGTCATGACCTTCATCCTGTGATGTCTCCTCTTGTCACCTTAGTGGGGAATGTCCGATCCTTTCAGTTCTTCACATCTTCCTTGGGGCCATTATTCAGAGCTCTCTGACCACAGGACCCCCAACCATGTGGTTCCATTCACCTCGGGGGGCTTTTAGGGAGTATCTGGACACCCGTTCGCTATTTGGTCAAGGTGAGCCTGCCGTAGGGAATTTGGAGTGGGTATCTATATTTCAGCAGTGAGTGACCCCACACTTCTTATTCACTTACCTCAACTTTCTACTACCCCCGAGCTTTACGAAATTATTGGTGGCCAAAGAGGAGGTACTAATGAATGGGGTGGAGGGAGGCCTGGCGATACTTTCCTTCACCTTCTACAATTATTCACATATCATTGCCAGAAGATTCCCAGAGGGTTGTGCCCACTTTTATTTTTTGGTGACCCTATCTTCCACCCTTGTCCAGCGGGGATGACCCCAGCCAAGACCCTACCATTGGGGAGGCTTGTCATCTGATGGGGAAAGACTATTTCTATGCAAGAGACCGTTATGACCTAAACAGTGTTTGGCACGCTCTTCCTTCTCTTCCCGGTTGCCTTGGTGGTTACACTCGCCGTTGCCTTCTTTATTTGTCGAGTAGTCAATGACAGAAGATTCTTCTTCCACCGAGTAACTTTTGTAGGGGATAATAGACGCCTTTTTTTAGAGATTAGTAGATATACTTATACCTAAGTCCTCGGGGATGGAAGAAGCGTATCGAATAAACTTCTAGGAGGCGTGTTGGAGAAGCTTCATGAGACACAAAGCCTGTCAGTTCTGGTCATTGATTGGACGCAAGATAGGCGATTTGACATAAAGTGATAGGCTTTTAATGTCAAAATGATTATACAGAGCCTATCCCGACACTTGGTCATGATGGTTGGACTTGCAAAGCGCTATTTTTAGCGAGTAATGATAACTTCTTTCTTGGAGTCACTCGGGATCCTCTTGGTAATCTGCTTGCTCTTTCTTATGATCAGGTCTGCGTAACCTGAGCTCCATAGTGTCCGACCAGATGGGGTCAGTTTTTTTCCTGTGAAACTTCCTCTACCATGAGCTTCTCGTCATGGTGACAAGCATCATCGTGTCACTGATGATTGGGAAAAATCCCTAACAATGTTTATTAACACTATTTTGTTTTTCTTTTAGTGCCTCCAGACGAAGACAATGGCTGTGAGGAGTGCCGACCATATGAAGATGAAGTACGACCGTCAGAACAAAGAGCTAAATAGTGCAAGGAAGGAGATATCATCTCTTCAGTTCTCTATGGCGACCGTATCCGAGGCTAACTTCCTTGCCTTGGAGGGAGATATGAAGAAAGTGACCTACGAGCGCTACGAGCTCGACGAGCTGAAATCTCAACATGAAGCATTAGAGGTTGCTAAGCGCGAACTTCAGGAGGTACTGAAGGCTATAAAAGATGAGCTTGCAACTACAAAAAATGATCTTGCTTTAGCGAAGAAGGAGGTGCTAAACGAGTACAGTGTCGGATACATGATTTGTAAGAGGGAGATGAATGGAAAAATCATACCGAGTAAGATTGAATGCAACCTCATTTATTCTTCATCAGATGAAGGTCATGAGAATGAGAACATAATAGCTAATGATGAGGAGGCGACTCTAGTTGAAAGTGGCCTCGTTTATGAAGATCTCCCAGGTTCTGATCGTGAGACCGAGGTTAAAGATGGTGTCTCAGCCTCCTTTTAATAGATGTATACTAGTTTTTTAAGGGGCTTGAAATCTGATCCTTTTCCTTGTGTTGCTCTTTTCGGCCGTGTGGGGCTTTTTATGTTTTTTAATTTACTCTTCGGCACTTGGAATGTTAGTTGACAATATAAACACATGTTAGTGGATAATTAATGGAAGTCAACATTTTGATTATGCTTTGAACACACCTTGCTTTAAAAATTTAGCATTGGTCACTTGGTGTGAATGAATCCGAATCTCTAAACTTTCAGATTAGTGTTAAGGTATCTTTTAATCATTGTGCCCGTTGGGATTATCCGTCTATATCCTCTTTAGACCCCTGATGTCATGGACTCTTATCACAGTTTTTAGTAGCCTTGGCTCAGTTCTTTTGCTCTATGTAGGGTCTTTCTCTAGATCATCTCAAGTGCTAAGGAGGCCTCATTTAGCCATGATCTTGGGTGAGGTCTTCCATTTGAGGGTTCCATGACCTCAGGCATAAAATGTTACTATGGTCGTTTCGCCCTATGTAGGGTCTTTCTCCAGATCATCCCAAATGATAAGGATGCCTCATCTAGCCATGGTCTTGGATGAGGTCTTCCATCTGAGGGTTCCATGATCTCGGACACCATGAAATATTACTATGGTCCTTTCGTCCTATGAAGGGTCTTGCTCCAAATCATCTCAAGTGATAAGAAGGTCTCACATAGTCGTGGCTTTCGATGAGGTCTTCTATCTTAGGGTTTCATGTCTCGGATGCCATGAAATATTAATGTGGTCCTTCCACCCATGTTGGGTCTTTCTCCAGCTCATCTCAAGAGATAAGGAGGCCTCACCTAGTCGTGGTCTTCGATGGGGTCTTCCATCAGAGGTTCAATGACCTGGGGTGGCATGAAATATTAATGTGATCCCTTCGCTCTATGCATGGTCTTTCTCCAGATCATCTAAAGTGATAAGGAGGCCTCATCTAACCGTGACCTTGGGTGAGGTCTTCCATCCGAGCATTCAATGGCCTCAGGTGTGCTCTGTATTTGCTGACTATCGAGCTAGAATGCTCGTCATTCATCATTTTTGTGTATACCTTCATTGCATGTGGTACAAGAGTTTATCCTTGAAGACTTGTAAGATAGTGAGAAGTTGACAAGCAAACAATTTTGCCGCGCACATTATTTTTCCAAAAAAGTATATTTGCCAGAAAAGGGACAACATATGACTACTCCTAAATAAGGGGCAGAGGAAATTTCTTATCAAGCAAGTGTCGAGGGGCACATAGTCCTTTGTGCTTTAGCATCGACCGTTCTATGGTGGGTCGTTTCATCTACTCTAAATTGGGGAGTTGTGGGGAGTTTCTGATCTTAGCTGCTCTGGTGAGATAGGGATATGTAGGATCTCTATCTGGCTTTGTGGTTGGGCTCGTCGCTCTTTGAGATGTCATCGTTCCTCTCTTATCATTCCATACCCATTCCTTGTCGAGACACATTGTGTTCTCCTTTTTCTAAGCCACGCCTTTACATCAATGACAGGCCCCTATAAGCTCTACTTTCTACTCGTGGTCTAGCAGGGGCTCATCCTGAACCATCCTCTTTGACGGTTCTAGTGGGAGTACGACTAACCATTCCAACTCTTCAAGTTTCTTCTAGGAGGCATCACGCCGGTTATGGGCCCATTTCTGTTGGTTCTTCTACCTCACGCGGAGGTGACGTTATCATGACCTTCATCCTGTGATGTCTCCCCTCGTCACCTTAGTGGGTAATGTCTGATCCTTTCAGTTCTTCACATCTTCCTTGGGGTCATTCTTCGAGCAACTCTCTGACCACATGCCCCATATCCCTATGGTTCCATTCACCTCGGGGGGCTTTTAGGGAGTGTCTGGACACCCGCCCGTTATTTGGTCAAGGTGAGCCTGCCACGGGGAATTTGGAGTGGTATCTGCATTTCAGCTAAGAGTGACCCTAGAGTTCTTATTCGCTCACCTCAGCTGTCTACTGCGCCCGAGCTTTGTGAAATTTTTGGTGGCCAAAGAGGAGGCACTAATGAATGGGGTGGAGGGAGGCATATCGATACTTTCCTTCACCTTCTGCAGCTATTCACATATCACCGTCGGAAGATTCCCAGAGGGTCTTTCCCACTTTTATTTTTCAGTGACCCTGTCTTCCACCCTCGTCCAACGGGGATGACCCCAACTAAAACCCTACCATTGGGTAGGCTAGTCATTTGTAGTCTAGTTCCCTTTTGATCTTGGCTTCCTCGAGGGGTTGCCACTCTTGTCGGTGGACCTTTGGGTGATGGGGGAAGACCAATTCTGTGTAAGAGACCGTTATGACCTGAACAGTGTTTGGCGCGCCCTTCCTCCTCTTCCCGGTTGCCTTAGTGGTTACACTTAGTTGACTTCTTTATTTATCGAGTAGTCAACGACAGAAGATTCTTCTTCCATTGAGGGGAAGGGTAAGTCCTTTCTTCCACCTCGGACTTCATTGGCGCGAGATACAGTACCCATTCTCTCATTATGGAGAAAAGTAGATCTAAATGCTTGGAATAGGGAAAAATTTAGAGTCATTCCCATAAACAGTCCCAACTATTTCAGCCCGAAAGCTGCCACAATGATTTGCATGTAATCTCCGATTGGGACGATTTTGATCGAAGACCGTAACAATGATCTTCATGCACTCTTCCTTCCAAATGGGGCTTCTTGTGTGCTTTAAGTCTCCAAAAAACACAAACAAAGAACTCTAAGATTAGGAGAACCAGGGGGTTTCCTCATCGAGGAGCCTCTAGTGCTTAAGTTAGTCGATGGTCGATCTTTTGGAGTAACTTTCATGGGGGTTAATAGACATACCTTTTTTTTAGTGATTAGTAGATATACTTATACCTAAGTCCTCGGGGCGAAAGAAGTGTGTTGAATAAGCTTCTTGGATGCGTGTTGGAGAAGCTTCATGAGACACGAAGCCTGTCAGTTCCGGTCGTTGATTGGACGGAAGATAGGCAATTTTCCTTAAAGTGATAGGATTTTAATGTCAAATGATTGTGCGGAGCCTACCCTGACATTTGGTCATGGCGATTAGACCTGTAGGGCGCTACTTTCAACGACTATTGATGACTTATTTCTTGGAGTCACCTAAGACCCTCTTGGTAATCTGCCTGCTCTTTCTTGTGCTCAAGTTTGTATAACCCGAGCTCCACAGTGTCTGAACAAATGGGGTTTTCGTAGATCCATGTACTCAAAAGGAGACTGAGACCCCATTTTAACTCCCACAGATGTTGGCTTTTTTTAGTGTTTGAAATCTGATCCTTTTCCTTGTGTTGCTCTTGTTGGCCGTGTATGGCCTTTTATATTTTGTACTTAACTCTTTGGCACTTGGAATGTTAGTTGACAATATAAACACATTTTAGTCGATAACTAATGGAAGTCAACATTTTGATTATAATTTGAACATACCTTGCTTTAAAAATATGGCATTGGTCACTTGGTGTGAATGAATTTGAATCTCTAGCTTTCAGTTTGGTGTTAAGGTATCTTTTAATCATTGTGGGCATTCAGATTATCCTTCTATATCCTCTTTGGACCCCTAATGTCATGGAATCTTATCACGGTTTTCTATAGCCTTGGCTTCATTTAGTCATGGCCTTAGGCTAGGTCTTTCATCCGAGTGTTCCATGACCTCGGGAGCCATGAAATATTACAATGGTCCTTTCGCCCTATGTAAGGTCTTTCTCTAGATCATCTCAAGTGATAAGGAGGCCTCATCTAGCCATGATCTTGGGTGAGATCTTTCATCTGAGGGTTTTATGACCTCGGGCGCAAAATATTATTGTGGTCGTTTCGCCCTATGTAGGGTCTTTCTCCAGATCATCCTAAGTGATAAAGAGGCCTCATCTAGCCATGGTCTTGGATGAGGTCTTCCATATGAGGGTTCCATTATCTTGGGTATCACGAAATATTACCTTGTTCCTTTCGCCCTATGCAAGGTCTTTCTCCAAATCATCTCAAGTGATAAGAAGGCCTCACTTAGCCGTGGCTTTCGATGAGTTCTTCTATCCGAGGGTTCCATGATCTCGGATGCCATGAAATATTACTGTGGTCCTTTTACCCATGTAGGGTCTTTCTCTAGATCATCTCAAGTAATAAGGAGGCCTCACCTAACTGTGGCTTTCAATGAGGTCTTTCATAAGAGGTTCCATGATCTTGGGTGGCATGAAGTATTACCGTGATCCCTCTATGCATGGTCTTTTTCCAGATCACCTGAAGATAGAAGGAGGCCTCATCTAGCTATGACCTTGGGTGAGGTCTTCCATCCGAGGGTTCGATGGCCTCGTGTGTGCTCTATATTTACCTTAGAACAGTAATTATCATTTGAGAAATAATCTAAATAATACTTCTTAATGCTTAACTTTGTTGTGATTCCAACGTATTGAAAGAAATTGCTTAAAATAAAGTACTTAATGAATGTATAGGCTAGTTGCATTCCAACTTTTATTGACCGTTCTCCCTTCTTGGTCTTGGAAAATATATGTCCCTAGTCTGATGATTCCTGCGATGATGTAAGGACCTTCCCAATGCGAGCCAAGCTTACCCACTCCACGCTCTTGGATATTTTGATATATCTTCTGAAGCATGTAGCCCAACTGCGAATCTGCGGATGTTGACACCTTTATTAAAGTATTATGATGTATTCTACGCATATGCCTCCAGCCTGATAAGTGCCAATTGTCTTTTTCTCTCTAGGGCATCTAGTGATTGGGTCATGACTTTTCCATTGTTGCCTATTTCAGTGAGTTATGCCCGAATATTGGACATTCCGATCTCAACCAGAACCACGACCTCGGCTCCATAAACCAATGAGAAAGTCATATTTATTGTGGAAGCCCTCTTTGTGGTCCTATATGCCCATAACATCGTCGGGAGCTCTTCAACCCATTTACCCTTAGCTTGGCAGAGCCTATTCTTGAGTGTATTCAAGACTGTTTTATTAGAGGCTTCAGCTTTCCCATTCGCATGTGGGTGTTTTAGTGCTAAAAAATGAAGCTGAATACCCAACTCCTTGTAAAACTCATTCTCAATTCTTCTTGATAATTACGGTCCGCTGTCAGTGGTTATGGCTTTTGATATCCTGAATCTGTTAGAATTATGTCGTGTAATAACTATTAATGACTATTTAGTTATTTCTCAGAAATTTTGTATTACTGAATTTAATAAATAAATAAAAAATTTCCTTTAATTAAAGTGTGTTTATAATTTACTCAAGTCTTGGAACTATTATCAACGTAAGAAGAGTAAAGACAAATGAGTCTTCCAGAAAAACTCTTCTGAAATAATTCAGAATGTTATTCGCAGTCTTAGGATCGACTGGGCAATCGAATCCAATTACGACTATTAGGTTGAACCAATGGATGCCAGTCTTGGGGCATGAGAGTGGAGACTCAAACGGTTAACCTAGACGTGTTATGGAACATGTTGAATAGACCGGTAAAAAATTAGTTCAGAGAAAAAACTGCATACCTAGCTTTAAATCTATATTGTTACACCTTAGGGTGCGTTTGGTATAAGGGAAGTGAGGCAA
The DNA here is from genome assembly GCA_003255025.1 of Datisca glomerata. Classification (NCBI taxonomy): domain Eukaryota; kingdom Viridiplantae; phylum Streptophyta; class Magnoliopsida; order Cucurbitales; family Datiscaceae; genus Datisca; species Datisca glomerata. Next base: position 1,728,224 of record QANY01009317.1, read on the forward strand.
TATTCTGGAAACTAAAAGAAAGCAATTGATTACGTTGTTTGGTTTGAAATTTTTTTAGGGTATGTAAATAACCGGAATGTGAAGATGCCCTCATTTTGGGGGTATCTTAAAGCCCCCAAAATTGGGGGTTATTTCCATGCCGGGCATCTCTACTTTTTCTTTCTTCTTCTTCTTACCAAACTATCCTCCATAAATATATAATAATCGCCAATAAATACATTTTGGTCCAAGGGTAAAATTAAAAATTGACAATTATATATGTAACATGTTTTTAAACATTCAATCAAAATAAACAAAGTAATTCTCACTATTATATTATAATATTCTCAATTGTTACCACACAAAGTAATCTTTATTTTCCGGACATCATATTCTCCTACAGTACTATAATCTTGATTATTGAGCTGAAAATCATGGTTGTTTTTCTTATAAGAATTATTATCTTATATTGTGAATTCTATACCACATTAATACACTTGTAGCAATATTGGTTCAATTGTATGGAGAATATTTGATGAAAATCTACATGACGCATTATAATATAATAATTTGGTTGAAAAATTAATAAGTATATACAAAAAAAATCCGTGTGTAGAATCTACATTTTGTTATTACTTATGTTGGTCATCTTATTATAAATGAAGTAATTATTATTCATAAGCATTTTTTAGTCTAAGGGTAAAATTGAAATTTGACAATAATGCCTAAAACATCCATTTGCCTATTCCATCAAAACAAACAAAGTAATCTAACACATTTACCATTAAATCAGAACATTTTCAAGTGTTTATAAACAAAGTAATCTTAACTTTCAGGCATATACATTCTCACAATCATATTCCAACAATCTAATTTCGGAAATCATTTACTCACAATCTTATACCAAATGGCCCCTTAAGGGTATTTTCATAATTATCTTAATCCAGAGGTGAATACATATCCTGATTTAGTTATTTGTGATCTTTGATATGCCAAATTAGTGATTTTGAATTGGAGAACAATATCTCGGCTGTTGGGATAACAATTCAACTATGTCAGAGTTATGTGATTCACATATATGGAAATTTGTGGTTGGATTACGAAAGCAACAATATCACCTTATGCTTTATTGATAGCTGTGTGAATAAATAAACCGTGCCTGGTATTCAATGAATTGAGTCAATGAAGACTTGTGAATTGTACAAGACAATTCACTATTATCTATTTCTTATTCACAGCCAATAAAAGAGATAAGAAAATAATAATAAGAGGGGTAAAATGGTAATTTTACATACCCACTCTTGTTACTAATATCCACGATGGGTAAAATGTTAAAATATTCTGTGTACCGTGAAAATAAATAGAGTTTATTTACAGCAACAGAAAATGTAGCGCGCATGAATCGAGAGTTGATTCGGCATCAAACCTATAGTGGAGTCGTACGATGTCAGGATTAAATAGGTTGAGAATTTATAAAGATAAATTTGTCAGGTACTTAAATCCTATATCTTTGTTCATGTAGGTCCATTTGGTCTAAAAAATAGCTTACGAGAAAAGGAATAAAAACGAACCAAGTTGGACCAAAATGTGTTTTGGTGCCACGGTATAGTTTCTACACCTATATGTGATGGGTGATGTCACGTAATTGGTTAAGTGTGGTTAATTGTATTATAATTAATTCATTTATTATTTTTAATAATTGGATAATTAGTAAATAAAAATAATTAATTAATTAATTGATAATGATCAATTATATTTATCAATTGACTTGATAAATTTTGATACAGCAAAAACACTATGGAGATATACTGATTTTCATCAATTTGAATATATGTGGGTGAATTTTTGGAAATTTAAAATATATGGGTATATTTGTAAATACCAAAAATTATCTTTTATAAATATCTAATAGCTATTTGATTGCGATAATCACTTCAATCAAGTGTGTGATCATATAGAGAAAAAGAGTTTTCTCCCCTCCCTAGTGATTGTCGCCGAAATACAGTATTCAATGAAGGGAAAATATTCATTTTTTTCCTTCAATCGTTTTGAAAGCCCACACTCAAATTTTTAAATAAATTCTCACGAAATATATTTTTGAAATTAACGAGTGGTTATTAGTGTGGAGAAAATTTTGAGAAATTAGTTCTTGAAAATCATACTTGGATTTTGGTTCTTGAAAATCAAGCTAGAAGATTTGGATCTTAAAGTTTGAAGAGCGTGAAGAACAAATACAAGAATTCTGCCAATTTAGAAAATCCCTGATACAAAGCATATGTGAAAAATTATTTCTAACTTTATCTACTAGTTTAATATCGTATATGCATGATTGTATGATGTTTGATTTAAATTATTTAATTCGATTAAATAAGATAATTGAAAAAAAATTTGATATTCCGCTCACGAACTGTTTGTGGTTCAAACTTTTTTTTCATTAATTTTAAAATCGATTAATTCCAACAATTGGTATCAGAGCCAGGTTCTTGATTATGCATATAGATATTTGAAATGAATGTATCAATGAATTTGTTGATATTGGCATATATTTGTGTATGGTAGATTCAAATCTTTTTTAATGTGCTATGTGGTTGGATCCCTATCTATTGGCCCTAGGCATTTTTGCTTTCAATTTAGAATCGATGTACGCCTGATTTGAGGCATATGATTTTATGTAATTTATTTTATTAAAAAAGTTGTAATTTTTGACAAATTCAATGTAATATCGCCGCTGCCTCAAAAATCGCCAGAAAATGAAATCCGTCGACGCCGTCGTCGGAAGTTACCCCCACCGGAAAGCTTCCATCAGAAAAGTCACCAAAAGTCACTGGAAACGCCACCGGAAAAGTCACCGACTGTCGAACGCCGCCAGACACCCCTCGCTGTTGTGCCGCATTGCCTCACACTGTCAATTGTTGTGCCCTACGTGGCGACTAAGTGATAACAATTAGAGTTTAGGAAACCCTGTGATGTTTCACAAAAACTCTAATCTCATCTTTTTTCTTTAATATTTTGAATTTTGAATTTTATTTTAAATATACATTTTATCTATTTATCTTTTGAATTTTGAATTTAAAAGATAATTATCCATTTATCTTTATCTTTTGGATTTTAAATTTTAAAAGGATTATAATGAGATTATTTAATTAAGAAAATAGTTTTCCTTAATTAAAAGGTTTTGATCAAAATTTAAAATTTGAATTTTTGAATTTAAATTTTGAAATTTGATATTTGAATTTTAAAATGGGAATGGACTTTTATAAAGAGTTACAAATTGGTGGGACTTCCTGAAGGACAAAGAGACAATTACAGACGCCATGCATAATAGTATTTAAATTAATTATAATTTATTTATTATTCTTTTATGGGTTGTAATTAGAAATGGGTCAATAGGGAGGTTAATTTTGAGTGGATGATTTATTATCAATCTCGCATTATCATATAACATGTCATATTGAAATATGGATATCGCAATATCAAAATGGCATGTAGTATGTACATGCATCATTGTAGTTTAATTTGTAATGGGTTATAATTTAAATACAATACGAATTATAAAAGTTATAAATTTTAAATTGGGATTTAAATTTTATAAAAGTTTATAATTTTTGAAACTTGTTTTTTCTAAATTAATAAAGAGTTATAATTTTCGAAAAAACAACGAAAAATCTATTTTTCCAAAAATTAAGTGGGAGGGTCGTTTACGTTGAAACGTTCCCAAGGTCCCAAATGCAAACTTGATCGCGGCACGAGGAATGGTTTAGAGCCGCTCTATCAATCCCCTCTTCAGTTGGAGAAACTTTGGAATTGTGTTACTTTGAGTTATTGAGTTGCTTAAGAAACTAAAGTTTGTAAATGAAGTAGTGAGGCAAGGTCGTCTCAAATGGACTGTTAGTTCATAGCAACTTTTAAAGCCAATGCGTTGGTTAAACACTTAGACCGAAGCACATTGGAATCCCTCATAGGGGATGGTTAATGAGGCAAAGGTGATCAAAATCATTGGTGATTGGTTAAGCTAGATGTGGTGGTATTTTGAGAAGCGTTAACCACATGAGAGTAGTCTTGATGCGATAAGAGGTAGCTTGGACGTTGTCTTTAGATGAGACAAACTATCGTTGTTGATCGTAACATCTTGGAAGAAATATTTTTTATTGAATTTTTAAATATTTAAGTATTTGTATCATACATCATACTTTCCTAAATAATTGATTATTTACACCGCTTTAATTACTCTTTTCAGTAATCATGTCGATCCCTACTCTCAAATATCTTAAACGCAAATAAACTTACTGGTGAAAATTACGTAGATTGGAAACATAATCTTAATATCGTATTAATGGTAGAAAAACACAAGTTTGTGCTCACCACCCCTTGTCCCCTTAAGCCAATTGCTGAATCGGCTCAAGAGGAAAATGATGCCTACGCTTCTTGGCTGCATTCTAATGAGATCGTCAGGTGCTACATCTTGGCTTCTGTTAGCAATGTGTTGCAACAGCAGCATCAGAACATAGAAACTGCACTGATGTGATGTTGAAGTCTCATGTATGCGATGCTTTGCACTAGGACATGCATTTTCTATGTCGTGGACGTGGTGAGTTATTTCTAATCTAATCCTGGAATCGAGCATTGGAATGTCGTCAAACATAACCTTAAGTATCAAAGGAGAACAAGGAACTACATGCTTGTGTATTTAGGTACTGACCTAAATATGATAGGGTATAATGATTCTGATTTCCAAGCAAACAAGGATTCTAGGAGATCCACTTCAGGATTAGTATTCATCGTAAATAGTGGAACAGTTGTATGAAGAAGTATCAAGCAATCTTGCATTACTGATTCTACCATGGAAGTTGAATATCTGGCAACTTGTGAAGCTGCTAAGAAGGTTGTATGGTTTAGAAAGTTTTTGAAGACTCTGAAGTTGTTTCAGATGCTGACAAGCCCATGACACTTTATTGCGATAACAGTGGGGCTATAGCAAACGCAAAGGAACCAAGGAGCCACAAACGATCCAAACACATAGAGCGTAAGTATCACCTAATTAGAGAGATCGTTCAGCATGGAGATGTTGTAGTAACACCCATATCGATAGTCAACAACCTAATGGATCCATTCAGGAAGACTATAAGTAGCAAAGTTTTTATGTTCATCTGGAAGGCATGGGGATACGAGATTGTACACGCATACTTTAGTCCAAGTGAGATTGTTGAAATTATGTTCATAAGATATGGTGTAATAACTATTTATGAGTATTTATTTATTTATCAAACATTTTGTATTACTAAATTTAATGAATAAATAAAAGTTTTTATTTAATTAAAGTGTGTTTATAATTTACGCAAGTCCTGGAACTATTATCAACGTAAGAAGAGTAAAGGCAGAGGATTCTTCCAGATAAACTTTTCTAAAATAGTTCAAAACATTATTCAGTCTTAGGATCGATTGAGCAATCGAATCTGATTACGATTGTTAGGTTGAACCAATGGATGCCAGTCTCAGGGCATGGGAGTGGAGAATCAAAAGGTTACCTAGATGTGTTATATAATATGTTGAATAGACCGGTAACAAATTAGTTCAGAGAAAAAATCATTTACCTAGCTCTAAATCTATATAGTTACACCTTAAAGGTATTTTCATAATTACTTTAATCCTGAGGTGAATATATAGCTTCACTTAGTTATTTGCGATCTTTAATATGTCAACTGAGTGAGTTTGAATGGGTAGATAATATCTCGGCTGTTGGGATCATAATTCAACTATGTTGGATTTACGTGATTCACATATATAAAATTTTTTGGTTGGATTGCGAAAGCAACCATATCACCCTATACTTTCTTGATGGATGTGTGAATAAATAAACTGGGCCTTATATTCAATGAATTGAGTCATTGATTAAGACTTATGAGTCACTATTATGTCTTTAATATTCACAATCAATAAATGAGTTAAGGAAATAATAATAAGAAGGGTAAAATGTAATTTTACATCCTTACTCTTGATACTGATATTTATGATGGGTAATATGTTAAAATATCTTGTGGACAGTGAAAATAAATAGAGTTTATTTACACCAACAGAAAATGCAGCGCACATGAATCGAAAGTTGATTTGGCATCAAACCTATAGTTGAGTCGTACGATGTCAGAATTAAATAAGTCAGAAATTTATAGAGATGAATTCTTCAGGTACTTAAATCATATAGCTTTATTCATGTGATTTCATTCAGTCTTAGAAATAGCTTATGAAAAAATGAATTATAAAACGAACCAAGTTGGACCAAAATGTGTTTTGGTGCCAAGATGTATTTTCTACACCTATATGTGATAGGTAGCGTGACTTAATTGGTTAAGTGCGATTAATTGTATTAAAATTAATTAATTTATTATTTTCTAATTATTGGATAATTAGTAAATAAAAAAATTAATTAATTAATTAATTGATAATGATCAGTTATATATATAAATTGAATTGATAAATTTTGATACAACTCAAACAATGTGGAGATATACCGATTTTCGGCAATTTAAATATATGCGGGTGATCTTTTGGAAATTTAAAATATATAGGCATATTTTTAAATACCAAAAATTATCTTTTACAAATATCTAGTAGCAATTTGATTGCAACATAATCACTTCAATCAAGTGTGTGATCATACAGAGAAAAAGAGTTTTCTCCCGTTCCAAGTGATTGTCATCGAAATATAGTATTGAAGGGAAAATATTTGATTTTTTCCTTCAATCGTTTTGAGAGCCCACACTCAAATTCTTAAATAAATTCTCACGAGATATATTTCTGAAATTAACGAGTGGTTATTGGTGTAAAGAACATTTTGGAAAATTAGTTCTTGAAGATTGTACTTGGAGTTTGGTTCTTGAAGATCAAGCTAGAAGATTTGAATCTTGAAGTTTGAAGAACTTGAAGAACAAATACAAGGATTTCACAAATTCAAAATATCTCTGATACAAAACATAGCTGAAAATTGTTTCTAACTTTATCTACCTGTTTAATATTGTATATGAAATGTCCTATGTTGTTTGGTTTTAAATTATTTAATTTGAATAAATAAGTTAATTGGAAAAAATTTTGATATTCCGCCAACGAACAGTTCGTGGTTCAAACTTATTTTTCATTAATTTTAAAACCGATCAATTCCAAACAAAATCCACTTACAACTTTCTTCTAGATGAACCCCTTGACCTTCTTTTCTTTGATATTTGTGATAGACTCTGCTTCTACCCCCTTGGAAAAATAATCGGTGACCATGAGTAGAAATCTCTTCAGACTAGGTGCAGGTGGCATCGTGCCCACTATGCCCATTCTTGATTGCATTAATGGCCATGGAATAATTGTGGGGGTTAGTTCTTCTGGTGGTTGTCTGGGTATCGGTGCATACCCTTAACATTTATCACATTTAGCAACATACTCCACATCATCAGTGCCCATACCAGGCCAAAAGTATCCCATCATGCGGGCTTTCTCCTACTCATTGATCTTGGCCCTGAATGATTTCCACATTGTCCTTAATGTGATTCAGCAATCACATATTGGGTCTCCGTTGGATGGAGGCACCTTAAATATGGCCTTGTATATTATCTTCTATATAAAACTCCATTCAAGACTGAATACCTTGTGGCTCTGATTCACACTTTCTTGGCCACACCATGGTCTTTTGAGACTATACCCCCTGATATGTAACTAATGAAGGGGTCCATCCAACTAAGATTAGTCGTCTGAGGTATCCTCGGATGAGGCTCCACGCTATTGACACTTGCCACTAATCGATCTATGGTCGGCTCTGGAACGAAATCGACGTAGATAATTCTCTTCATATTTATGTCAATGGCCGAGGCTAAAGTTACCAAAAAGTCCACGTGGTTGTTCTTTTCTCGGGTTGCTGCTCTATGGAGCACCTTTTAAACTCTCACATCCATTCCAGAACCTTGCTTTGATATGCCCCCGTCCTGGTGTCTTTAGCCTAAAAGTCATTGTTGACTTGATGAACAATAAACTGAGAGTCGTTGAATACCCTCAAATGCTCTGCCTCTAGGTCCTTGTCTAGCTTCATTCCCACGAGCAAAGCGTCATACTCGGCTTCATTATTTGAGGTCCTGAATTCAATGCGTAGCTCCCATTCGCTTATTGTCCTATATAGGGTTTTTCGTATCAGCCCAACTCTACATCCGCGTGCGTTTACTGAGTTATTAACATATAATACCCGTTCCATGTCCGAGGGTTTCTCTCTTGCTTCTCTATGTGTTGCGTCATCTCTGGTGACTTCTTCTATACAGTCTGACCCCTCATCCTCCTCAGATGTGTCATCGTTACCAAAAAAATTAGTAAGTGCTTGAGCCTCGATGGTGGTTCGAGGTTCATATTGGATGTGACGCTCTCCCAACTCTATAACCCACTTCGTCAATCTTCCACACATCTCCAATTTGTGCAAACTAGATCTGAGTGATGTGAAGTTCTTACAACAATGGTCTGACTTTGGAAGTAGTGCCTGAGTTTTCTAGCCAAGGTGACTAGTTTCAAAGCTAACTTCTCCATCTATGACTATCTTTTCTCAGCATCCAGAAGCATCTTACTAATGTAATAGACCGACCATTGGTCCTTTCCTTCTTCCCTAACTAAGACAGAGCTCACTGTATTCTCTGATACATCAAGATGCAAATATAGTGTCTCCCATTCTTGAGGTTTTGACAGAACGGGTTCAGACATTTTTAAATCAACAAATGCCTCTTCGCACTACTCAATCACAACCAAAGTTCTTGTTATTTCTCAGGATATTGAAGAATGAAAGATATTTTTATGAGAACCTCGATATGAACCTACCAAGGCCTGCCAATCTGCCATTCAGTTTTTGCACATCTTTGATCATCTTGGGCGCGACTATCTCTAGTACTCCGTGATTTGATCAGGATTTTCTCAGTCTTGTAACTTGTGACAAAGTGCCTAAAAAATCTCCCTGAAGACACACTAAAAGTGCATTTTGATGGGTTAAGTTTCATACTATATTTATTCAGTACCTCAAATTCCTGTCTTAAGTCTGACACATGGTAGTGCGCGTGGACTAACTTTACAATCATATCATCAATGTATACTTTTATTGTCTTCCCCAGGTACTCTTGGAACATATTGTTGACTAAGCGCTGATAAGTGGCTCCCTCATTCTTCAGTCCAAACGACATTACTTTGTAGCAATAAGTACCTCTTTCAGTCACAAATGATGTATTTTCTTGATTTAAGGGGTGCATGAGTATCTATCTGATTGTACTCATAGAAGGCATCCATGAGACTGATCATCTCATGTCCGGCTGTTGTGTCTACAGCCTGATCTATTTTTGGAAGAGGGAAGCTATCTTTCAGGCATGCTTTGTTTAGGTCAGTGAAACCTATATAGACCCTCCACTTTTCATTCTTCTTCTTGACTACCACCACATTAGCTAGCTAGTCAGGTTAGGGAACCTCTATGATAAATCCCGCATTAAATAGCCTTTGTACTTCCTCATTAAAGACTTTATTTATGTTAGAGGTGAACTTTCTCCTCTTCTGTTTGACTAGTTTATGGGCTGGGTCAACCTCTAACTTATGCAAGATCATATCTGGGCCAATTTTGGGCATGTCTGAAATACTCCAAGTGAAAGTCTTCCAATTTTCCCTAAAAAGGTTATCTATTAACTTCTCAGCGGATATCTTAGGTCTGAGCCTATGGTTACAACCCTCTTGGGGTCAAACGGATGAATCGAGACCTCCATCATTTCTTCAATGGGTGGTGCATCTAAGGTCTGACCCCGACCCTTTAGTTTATATTGTTCTGACTTTTGCTTGAAGCTGGTGAGGTAACAGCTTCTAGCCACTTCTTGGTCCCCGCGTATTTATAACTCATTCTAAAGTTAGAAATTTGATCTTCTGATGGAATGACGAGGGGATTCCTTTCATCGTGTGTACCCATGGTCTTCCTACAATCGTGTTGTAGGCTGACTCCTCATCAACTACTAGGAACTTTGTCATCAGATTGATGAGTTTTTCTTTCAGGGGCAGGAACACGCTCCCAATTACTCTTGTGATCAAACCGTTAAATCCCACAAGCTCCAGGTTACACCTGTCATCTGTGACTAATTTATTCCCATCTACTTTAGGCTCGGGAGGAAGTCTATATCGGCTGAGCTCCCAGGGTCCACCAGTATCCACTTGACTAGGCAATTTCCACATCTAACGAGATCATCGGTGCATCATTATAGGGGTAATGTACTCTGACCATGTTCGCATTCATGAACTCTATCTTCTGGTTGTCATCATTCTTTTTTGCTATTGAAAATACTAGCAGATGGGCAGCGCTTAGGTGCCCCTTCCTCGAGGTACTTGCTCTTCCACTTGACTTTCCTCCATGGGTCACGTGCACGACCCATCTTTTCAGACTCCCCACTCTAGGTTTGTCCTCAGCCTCTTGTTGGCCTGCTCCAACATATATTTTTTCAAGAAGCCATGATGGATTAGAGATTCAATCTCGCGCTTAAGCTTCCAATAACCATTTGTACTATGTTCGTAATCTCTGTAGAAATCACAGTATTGATTTTGATTCTTCCTCCTCCCTATCGTTGTCTTCAACAGTGGAGGTTGAGGAAGGAACTTTTTACCATCGATCTGATGAACAAGTTCTTTCAGGCTCACAGTCATTAGTGGAAGGTTCAATTATGGGATGACTCTTGGTCCTAATCTATCCACAACACTGACCCTCACTCTCGATTGCTTCCGCGCTTCTTTGGTATGGCCTTCCACTTCTATCTCTATCTTCTTTTCTGACCCAAGATGAGCTCTACAATGCACTCTTTTTGCCTTTTTTCTTTGCCACCTCTTAATCTAGCATGACAAATTCGTTAGCCTGATTGAGGATTTCTGAAAGGGTCTTGGGTCTTTTTACCGGTGAAAATATTAGCACACGTCTGTGCCTTCCATCAGACCATTTTTGAAAGTGTTCACAGCTACTGCATCATCGCAAATGGTGATTCTAATATTTTCGCTATTGAACCTTTGGATGTATATCCTTAGGGGCTCATCCTTTTTCTAGACTATAGTGAAAAGGTCGTGTGCCTCCTTAATCATTCTTTTTGCTTCTCTCAAATTGTTCTATGATGTACTATAAGCTTACTTTGCTGCTAATATGCTAGACATCTACCAGTATTTCCTTTTCTGTTTCTGTTTTTGGGTTTTCTCTGTGATATATACTTTCTGTCTTTGATGATAGAGTGAAGACTAGTTTAGGAGTCTAATTTTTTTAATTCATACATTCAAAGAATACGAGTGTATGATAAGAAAGTGCTATTCCTTTAGGGGTCACCAGATGAGAAAATGAGTGTATGGACATGGGTTCTAGGCTCCCAAACCATGTGATGGCGACTCTCTTTAGACTTGAATCGAAATGTAGACATAACATGCCTTCTAACTTATCCTCCGGAATGCAGGCTCCTGACATGACCTACTTATAGAGTAGAACATGATCGGTGGGATCAGAGGTCCCGTCATACATTTAAATTTTAGAGTGGTGAACCTCTTCAGTGGTATCATAGATGAGATGCCCACTACAAATGACGACTGTGTCAGACCCCGTACTACCATGGCTGAGGCATTGATCTTCCCTTTGTCCTTCGTGTCCAAACGCATGACTCTCAGCTATCTCATCAGTGTCTCGGCCACATCCATGCTCCTCATCATGATGCCTTGACCTTTGGCTCTCAGCTTCATCATGAATCCCTTTAGTCTGAAGGGAGTGGCGCGAGTCATATCATGAATACTGAGAGTCTCATCTGACCTCATCATGCAGCTCTCCTCTCCCGTCAGGTATGTGAGCTACATTCCAGCGGTGATCCCTTCCTTCTTGAGCCGAGCGATTTGGTGATGGGCTAAGACTACGCCTCTCTTCTCTGATACGACCGTGCATAGCCCAGTGTCGGGGCGTGGATTCCCTTCTTCTCCCAATCCTCTCTTCATCTCTACCTCCCCTCTTGAGGTCAATGATTTCCTTGGTGAAGTGCTCCACCTTCTCCAACAAGAGAATGATGGTCCTACAGTACCATTAAATGGTTGGTATTAAATGGTTGTGGGACCACCATATTTGCTCATAGAGCTATATGAATCTAGTTTTGTCCCCCCTACTGCGTCTATCAAATTTCTGGCAAGATTTCTGACAGATACATCTTCGTGGTGGTCGTTTTGTCCCAGATTTGTGCCTGTGTTCACGATCGCGATAACAAATTTAATTTTTTTTACTGAACTTTCAAGGAAGATCTTCGATTCCCACAGACGGTGCCAAACTGTAGATGCTCAAAATCTACCATCGAATCGAATTACCACGTGTCTCACGATGAACTCAATAATCTAGCAAAACAAAGAAACGACAAAGGATTATCTCGACACTGGTGTGGTGCCCAGCCTAAAATACTCCCACGCTCAAGTCAATAGAATGTGTCTTAGAATGAAATTGTCGAAGACTGAGAGAATGCATATCGTTCTTGTGAGGGATCACAATCTATTTATAATGAAGGAAGGAGAATATTTAGAGAATATTTAGAGAATATTCCCCCAGATTTGGTATTTTCAGTTGTTATTTTATCCATTTAAATAACTTTGATATTATCTCAGAGCTGTTGAGATCGTGTTTCTGTTACGTTAGAGGGGATGGGTCCTCGATCATGGGTGAACCCTCGATCATCATGTTAACCTCGATCATGGGTGAGCCGTCGATCATTATGGTGACCTTAAACCTTATAGAGTTGGTCCATCGTCTAGAGCTCTTGGCCGGCTGAGATTTTATGCACTTCTCATTATAAGATGAGTATTGAGCTCACTTAAAATCCTTATTTGAAGTGGGCTCTATCCCATTTGCTTTTTTATCCCCATAATTGCCACACTATTATCCTTACAATTCCCACAATATGACTTTCTAAACCTGCATATAGTGATTGATGATTGGTTAATTGTTCTTAAGTTATAAATCAAGAATAATACTCATCAATATGAAAACGCCAACATATTTTTTTGACACTATTTTTCCTTGAAATATATTTGTTCTTACATTACAAAATGAAAAATTATCTATATTTTTCATCAACCGTTCATTTGTTAATGTGATTGATGCCTCTTAATAAACATCAATACATATTAAATGGTGCAATCAAGTGAGAAACTCTTTTATATCTTTTTGTTCAACTATTTTTTAATTACTTATAATTTACCTTAATAATTACAATTAATTGCTAATTAGAACGAAGGGAAATGCATTTTAGACAATATTACCAAACTATTATCCTTATAATACCCGAAAGGACTTCTAAATCTACATGTCGTGATTGATGATTGGTTTCTTAAATTATAAATTAATAATAATAATCACCAAATAAAAAATAACATATTTTTGGACATTATTCTCTTTGAGTTTTTTTATCCCTACATTACATAATGGAAATTTGTTTACATTTATTATCAATTGTTTACTTGTTAACGTAATGACTTTTAAAAGTTACGTGAGAAGTTCTATAAAGTACAACTCATTCACACGATGAATATTGGTAATGAATTACTTTTCAATGTAATATTTTTTATTGTTTTACCCGCGGTCCATGATTCAACTAGAGAAGTGAGATATTTATGCAATTTAGTATGAACCATTATCACATTTATGTTTTTTTAATTGATGTGTATATGCATATGTGTTTTGTGTATATGCATATGTGTTTTGTGTATATACATTATTTTTAAAATAATGACTGGATTACACATTTTTCGTAACTAATGATAATTGTAAAGGATTTTTCCCACTCATCAAAGATTAAAGGGGAAGTATTCATAAAAGTAGAACTTAACGTGATTATCAATGAGATAGAGTGAGGTTTTAGGAGTAAATCCTCTGTGTCATGTATGCCTTAATTCTATTGAATGTGTCCTCTTTCATTTAATACATTGACCTTATGTAGACTTCCCAAATTACATGAGTTTGATTATAATATTTAATATAAAAGGAGGCATTCATTATGCTTAGAGACTACACCCGCTCATGGAGTTTCATTCTGCTCGATATAGGTTCCCTTCCCTTTCTCATTTCCCATCTGTCTCGCTCAACAACCACTTAATGATTTCCTGCAGTTTTGAGTCAATTAGTCACTGCCACTTAGTGGCCTGCCAATCTGTCTTGTTGGGTCACTCAGCTTATCCAATTAATTACGCACTTGATTGTCGATCTGAACCCTTTTTTCCCGTTCTGATATTTTTTCCCATTCTTAAGGTGATGATTCATGTTCCTGAAGTGATGATTTCCTATTCTTGGGGTGATGATTCCCTTTCTTGAGATGATGATCCCCCGTTCTTGAGTGTCTCGCAACTTCAGCCCGTAACTCAGTTTTGCTTTTCTACCACTTTTTGCGAGCCCTAGGTAGGTCCCATTTATCCACATGGCAATGACTATTTTTTACCTGTTCATTTGCCCTCCATTGCTCTTCAGCAACACTCGTCGATGTGCAATGAATGTTCTCAGCATGCGTCCAATTTTGGGAGAGTGGCAATCTTTGTTTCACTTCTGTCAATTTAGGATGCTTATCATTGCCTCATTTCTGAGGTTGCTGACACGCTCCTCGAAAATCTCATTCCGTCTTTATATCATTTTTATCTCATCTCGATATGTGTGTGCGTAGGTCTTGTTTTTTGTTCCCCATGCGCACTGTATCATTGTACCTCTTCCCTATGCGCTCGTTGTCTGCTTTTCACTTTTTCAGAACTTGAGCCTTTTCACTTTCAAATCCATTAAGCATTTTGAACTTGATTTTGGCACCCGTAGCCTAAATCACATCGATTTCCCTCATGCTTTTCTTTTCACGCTCATTCCTATCTTCTGTAAGTTTCCCTTCTTCCCTCCTTCGTCTTCACTATTTCTTTTCTTCTCACTTTTTTGTTTCACATCTCCTTCCCTGGTAGCAATGGAGGAACATCCATTTAAAGTCACCGTTCCCTTAGTTAGAAACGAAAACAAATTTAACTGTTTCCTTGCCCTTCACAGGGATGCCTTTCCACCAGACGTAGTCTGTCATTTTGTAGAAGGAATCCCTAATTCTTTCCCGTGTAATCCTTCCTATAAATTTTTTTTATCCCCAATGTACATAGCATTAGGTTTGAAACTTCATTTCTCTAAACTTTTCTAATAATTTTTTAGTACTTTCAATCTCGCCCCTTCCCAATATACCCCTAGACTTATAGGGTTCTTCTAGGGATTGAAGCCCTTAATAGGAGACATAATTTAAATATAGGGGTAGATGAAATCCACGTCGCGTATGTAGTGAAAAAGGCGTGGACTATCCTATTACTTGGCTCCTCGCGTGAGTGAGAAGCGGATAGGACTAATCACTGACCTCCCTAGTGGTGATAATGGCTGGAAGGAGGGTAACCTTCTTGTAGATGGAAACTGGGGTGGCGAAGGCCGTTGGGTAGTTCCCCAGATCTGGGGAGGGTTTAGTAAGTGGCATGAGCTCCCATTTCTTTTCATTTTTCTGCTTCTGTTTTAACTTTGTTGTTTCATCGTTGAGTTTATCTTTTCTAAGTACTAACCTATTTTTTGTTTTGTGCAGACAAGAATCTGAACAAGAGAATTTTTACATAGAAAGAAGTAGCCACGTGACTCCGTGTCACATATAATTGCCTGGAGTGGGACTGAAGAGATCTTCTTAACCTAAGGAGAGATACTGAAGTTGCGGTCGCACCCGTTTCGCTCGCCGAGTTTGTTACCCCATCCTTTTTTGTATAAGAAGTCCCTCGGGCCATCCCTGTTGCAATCCCTACTCCCTCCTTCCATCAAGTGGTCTGGTCAAGCTCTTCTAAATCTTCAGAATCAGAGCGGGAAGAATGGGGTTTTTTTCAGGAAGAAAGTGAGGATCAACGGGAAGCTGAACGGAAGGAGGCAGAAGAATAGAATGCAATTTTTTATTTTGCGTACAAAGAGCTTGAGATTTCCAAGCGTCTAGGAGTAATTTGTGGGGGGTACTTGGCGAGGGTAGGCTTCAAAAGATGGGGAATGCCAGCTCGTCAGGTGTCGTTTCAGAGGATGTTACTCCCTTCATCCCCGATCTCCCTACCCTCATTGTTGATCTCTGCGCCCCCATTATTGATGAGGTTCCCCCTGTTGAGATGACTGTCGCGCCTCCTCCCTTGCCTGCTGAGAAGTTGGTATCCTCTTCCTTTGGTGCTTTGCATCTGTCCGAGGAGATAGGTGTCTGGAGGTGGCGGCGATACCTCGCGGCTCCACCAGTTCCTGCTGACGTTAGTTTTTTGAAGGACCCTCACTCTTCACACATGGTTGCGGATGGGATCATGTCTGAGGTTGATGCTCCTGTACTCCGCCAGATGTCCATTCATGACAAGGTTATCAGCCTGAGTCATGCTCTGATACATGTATTTTTATTTTTGTCTCTTTATATCTTTATTTTTCATGCGTAAATTTCTTTCCAATTTTGACTAACACTTTTCAAACAGGCCATGAATTTTAACAACGGGATTCATGAAAACATTCACGCTATTGAAGAGGAGGTAGCCGGTTGTAGGAGAAAGGTAATGGAGACCAACAAAGCTTATCGTGATGTCGCCTCAGAACGGGATGATCTCAAGAAGGTGGAGGTGTACCTTCAACGGGTTGTTGCCCGTCTGAATTCTGAGCTTGACGCGGCCGTGGCTAAACAGCCGAAGCTTGAGTGGTCATTGCGAGAGGTAGAGAGGATCACCGAGATAAGTGGGAGAACCTGTCTATCGTTGAGGTAAAGCTGGCAGAGGTTGAGGATGCGTTGGTTAAGTCGCCTGAATGAGAGGCTGGTCTTGCAGCCTAGTATCAAGCCATGGTCGATGAGTATGAGCAGATGGCCTATACGGCGGGTTACCATAGTGCCAAGACTGATAAACCTCCTCGTATGTCACTAGTCTCACTTCCTAACCATTTTGTTGATTTTGAGGCAGAGCTTCCCGCTTCCACTATCGAAGCGGCTGCTGATGTTACCCCCGGAGATGTGGAGACTTAGCACTTTTGTCTCTTTTCTTGCTTTTTGTCATGTACGTTTTTCTTTGGAATCATTTTGTAATTTCCATTTTTTCTTCAATACAGGTTTTGTTTTCCTCTTCTTTGATGAGCACTGCACTGACTGCCCCCGCGGAGATGGCTACGTATATAGAAGTTCTTCGTCGGGTGTAGGTTTGGAGAGTAAAGAAGGAGCTATTAGGTACTATTTAACTTTGACAAAGGCTTCTTCACAGTCTTCATTCCATCCGCTCACGGAGTTTTTCCGTAACCTTCCAAAGAAAGGTTTGCATCTGTATGTCGATCTGGAGATGAACCTGTTCAAGGCGGCCAGTCTTTCCTTTAACCCTTGGATTTCTTTAAGGTTCCGCAGGGACCTCATTTCTATGATTTCCTTTATCTGATCTGGGTTTACTCAATTCCCCAATGTGTAATTAGGAGTCCAAGGAACTTTCCTGCCGCCACTCTAAAAGTGCACTTCTCCAGGTACAATTTCATGGAATTTCTCCTTAGAACAGAGAAGGCTTCTTCAAGGTCCTGAATGTGGTCTTCTCACTTCTTACTTTTGACCATCATGTCATCGACATAGACTTTGATATTCTTTCTGATCTACGTGTGGAAGACTTTGTTCACCAACCTTTGATAGGTTGCACCTGCGTTCTTTAGACCAAAGGGCATGACTTTGTAGTAATAAATGTCATACTCAGTAATGAAAGAGGTTTTTTCCTTATCAGGTTGGAACATTTTCACCTGATTGTAACCTGAGTAAGCATCCATGAAACTGAGAAGTTCGTGCCCTAAAGTGGCATCTACCATTTGATCTATCCTTGGTAATAGGTATTCATCTTTGGGGCATGCCTTGTTTAGGTTAGTGAAGTCGACGCAGATCCTCCACTTCTCGTTTTTCTTTCGTACCATTACTATGTTAGCTAGCCATTCAGGGTAGTTTACTTCTCTGATGAAGTCCACTGCCAAGAGCTTCCCAACCTCCACTTTGATCGCTTGATTCCGTTTAGGAGCAAAACTTCTCTTCCTTTGTTTCATGAGTTTCACAGTGGGATTCGTGTTCAATCTGTGGCAGATGATCTCTTCTATAATTCAGGGCATCTCATATGCCACCGCTATAATACATTCATGTTTTCCCTTAGAAATTTTATCAACTTCTTCTTCTCATTTTCTTCGAGTCAGGCGCCAACGTTGGTTATTTTATGGGTCCCTTCTTCCAAACATACGGGTTCCGTTTCTTCTCCCGCCTCGTATCTCAAGCAGTTTTACCTGTTTTCCTGTGATTGCTATATATCCGCGAGTATTTTTCCTTCTACCTTTTCTGTAGCCTTTTTCTTAGCAGATTTCAAAGCGGTCATTGAACAGATTCGAGCCACAACTTGGTCGCCTCTTATTGTTTTTACTCCCTCTTGTGACAGGTACTTCAACACTTAGTAGAATGTTGAGGGTACAACCTTCATTTTGTGGAGATTGGTTCTCTCCAGGATTGTGTTTTACATGGAAGCTATTCCTAGTACCATGAACTCTACCATGAACTCAATCATATGGTTAAACAGATCTGCGCTCACCATGAGAGTCAGAGTTCCTTCCGAGTAGCTGATGGCGCTGTTGAAACTGATCAACGGCTGTGAAGTCCCTTGTAACTTTTGACCTCCCATGGACATTTTCTCCACGGTTTCTCGGTATAGGATGTTTACGATACTCCCACCGACCAAGACCCTTCTCAACAAGCAATTACTAACCTATATTGAAATGAAGAGGGCATCATTAAGGTGTCCGTCATGTTCCAGATCGAAGTTGTTGAAGACTAGCGGCGAATCCCCGTCACCATTTGAGGACTTTAGCTGATGTCTTTCTAACATTGGCCGCTTGCAGTATATCTTCCTTTCCTTCATTGTTGTCCCCTCTTGTTCGGTTAATGTTATAACCGTGTCGATGATGCGGAATGACTGCTTTCCCTTATCCTTTCTGTCATCTTCTCGACTATCTTTCTCAGTCTTGCTTCTCTGTTCATTTTCTTTTACAAATTGGATAAGGTATCTTTCTTTGATCAGATGCTCAATGTAGTCTTTAAGCTGGAAGCAGTCTCGTGTGTGATGTCTGTTGCTCTTATCATAAGAGCAATATTTGTCTTTATTTTTGTAGCTGGGTTCCTTGATGAACATGGCTGGTCTTTTTAGCCAAGGTTTGTCTCTATTTGTCTCAAGTATTTGGTTGACCGGGATGGCCAACGGTGTGTAGACTTTATCCCTCATGTGGATTCTGTTAGAATCTCGCATTTGTTGGACTTTCTTCCCATCCATTTTTTCTGTTTTGTCATGCTTCCTTCCTTCAGGTCTTAGACTTCTTCCCTGCTTCCGGGGTTCTTCTTCTTTTCGTTCAATTGTTCTTCGCATACTCATATTTTCTTCCTTTAATGTTATATAGGCTCGTGCCCGTTAGAAAACTTCCAACATGGAAATGGGCTTCACCTTGAACAGGTCCTCGAAAAAGGGGGACTCTGGGTCCAGACCACGTCAGAAGGCCAGTCTGGTGAACTGGTCATCGCAGTTCTCGACCTTGACCATTTTGTCTTTGAAGCGGTGAGTGTATTCCCGCAGGGACTCCCCTTCCTTGGTGGAGATCGTCATTATATGTTCTGATTCTTCCATGACGGTACGATACGTTGAGTATTAAGGAATGTGGAATGTGGTCAGATTGTGGGGATAAAGAGCATAGGAGAACATAAAATCTAGCTGAACCATTTTTGCTCAAAACATTTGATGCCTTGTTTATTCATCCTGATTACTTTATTATTTAGATATACATATATGTCTATGTATGTTTATAAGAGTATATTTCTTACTCGATTTCATTGGTTACATTATAAATATGGTCTGTCAAAAAGTTTATGTTTACACAAGTAATTTACTATGAGGTTGAATTGCTGCTTGGAAAGCTGAGACTCCCTATTTTTTAATTGGTCTTTGTTGAACTTATTGGAACAAATGCATGAGCCAAACTGTTGCAAAAACTATTTATGGAGTATAAGAGATATATGGTCTAAGAGATGGGTGTACGGTAAGGTTCTTAACTAGTGGGAAGATTAATTTCCATCTCATTTGAGGATCTTATTATTCCTTATTCCAGATGATTGAGCACTTGAGAAGTGCCCTTTGCATAAGCTAATCCTAGATTTATTTCTATTGTTAGTTTTGTGAAATCTGTTCATGCTTGCTTGCTGGTATGGTAAGTACTGGAAATCTGACTGCGAGAAGATTCCAAATAGGATCATCCCTGGAATCTACTAGGAATGCTCAAGAATGGACCAATTGTAACTCATCTTTAATCAGCTCTAGCTTTTCATTCCATGTGGGTGGGTGTAGCAGGCAGTCTATTGTAAGTTTTGTTATGATAAATTGATAATAATTGTTCTTCAGTTTCCACTGTGACATATAATTTATGGAGGATATGTTGATTGAGGTGCTTGGGCACTTGTTGCTTCTACCTCCACTTTTTATAGAGTCAGTTCTATTTTTAATAAGAATTTGTTTAAAAGTAGTTAGTAGCGGGTTACTGGGTTTGTTTGTGTTGATTGTTGATACAATTGTTTCTTGTATGATGTTAATTAGATAGGGGCAGCCGTAGTTTTCATGTTTGTATTTTCTTTTCTTGTTGATGGTCTCTCTGATCTGTTCACTAGTGTATGAAATCAATCTTAATGAAAATTTTGGTGAGAATTACGTTACATTTGTCTTGTGATTTGTCGTGTTTTTTTGTTCAAAGCATTTGTTTTGTGACTTAGCTGATATCGTTTTGTTTAAGCTTTAAGTGCAAAAAAGAAATTGTTATGATGGATTCTAATCTTTTGCTTCAACTGATAATGATGTAATCCTATAACTTGAGTCTTATGTGCTTAAAAAGTGATATGAATCTTTACGATGCTACTAAATAATTCGTGAAGAGTACCTAACCTACTGTGTCCAGATTACAACCTTTTAGTCTATGTTGAAGCGTCAAACTAGAAGTTCATGTAAAAGATTTGAAAAGAAAACTTCAATAGAAATTGTGCTAAGGAGCAACGAGGAATTGCTACGTTTAAATTTTAATTCTCTGTTAATGTTAGAAACTTCCCCTTCACGTTTCTCTGTTATTGTTGGAGGTTTTTAGGTTGCATTTCTCTGTTTAGGTTGCCCTTCTGTATTACTGTAATTTCTGCAATGGTGGTAGGGCACATTTGGACTCGTATATGTTGGTTTTAATAGGTATGTATGCACTGAATAAACTGCACTAGTAGTATAGCACTATGATATTGTTGTTATTATTGTCATATCACATATATCATAACATAGCATGATTTTGGGATAAAATTGTTTTGCTACATTGGTGTCTATCAAACCTCTTTCTATGTGATGAGTTATGATACATACATAAACAATTTGTTGTTGCTTATATGTGTAGAACTCTATTAATTTGATTTTAGATTTCCCAATGATTCTAGAGGTATTAATAATTACATAATATATTAAAGGTGAAATAACCAATGGAAGTCAGATAATTGAAAATTTTGAGAATATGTATTCGATCGAATGAAGATCTATAGATGCTCATAATGACAGTACAAATACCCTTCAAGTAATTGTTGGAAGTTTTTCATTTCTCTCATATTCAAGAGTTCATGTATTGTCCTATTCATACTGATAAAAATGTATTGAGCTATTTATGTGTTATAAATAAGGGTATAGGGGTCGTATTTTTAATTGTAAACAAATTATGATACTATATTTTAGCCCCTAGCTCTTAGCTCTTTCATGTTAATCCATGATCACTTGGCCATCTCTCTAGTATTTATTTCATTGTTCTTTAGGTCATTCACCATCTTACTATGGTGTCTTGGTAGTTAGATGTCGCACAATGTCGATCTTCCACTATTGACTGTTTGTTGTAGTAATTTCTGTAGCTGGTTTATGAGTGCAAGGAGTTGGAGTTTTCTTACAAGATTGGAGTTTTCTAGAAAGTTTACTGCTGAAATAGACATTAGTCTTTCCCTACTATGCTAATAAATCTTGCAAGTCTCTGTGATAGTTCTATAGCTAAAACTCTTATATTGCTATAAACATTTATCATGTTGCTATTGGTTATTCCAATTCGGTTGAATATGATGCAGATGAAGTAGTACCTCAGCTTGTATTTCTGCTCTGGTGTTCTTCCTAGCAAAGTATCTCAACGAGAAGTCATAGAGGTTTGTGTTTTTTGTGGCTCATATACCTGTTTCAAATAGTATCATCATAGCCTTAAGAACTACCAAAAGAAATAGTAGAGAGAAAAGATTACACCATAACTTTTCTTGGTCACAACCCACTAGAAGAATCTCAAGCCATTCTACCAAAATCCAAACAAACCAAAAAGAACTTAAGAGGAAATCCCAGTCCTTAAAAGTCTAGGATTTAGTTACTTCCAAATAGACCAAAAGAGATCCAATGAAATAGCATCCAAAACTTCAATCCTAGGCTGGAACCTCTAGCTGATTTATATTTTATTTTTATTACTTTTTTTTTCTGCTTATCCATTTCAGTATGCGTCTATTTTTCCAGTTGAATTTTGATCGTTGGTGCCAGAATAAACTATCAGAGAAACTGTAATCCTCACAGTTTAGAACCTATCTTTTACACTCTTTACTTCTCTTGACAGTGTGAACTAGTTGGTAGAGTTGCAGATATTATTCAGATTCCTGCAGTTTTATGTTGTCAGGTGCAATCAGTCTTTGCTAATAAAGAAACTTATGTCTTCTAGTTGCAGCAGCCAAGACTGGAAAGATTATAAATATCAAGAAAGGCCAGTTCTGTGCTTCTTTTGTGAGTAAATTCTCTTGACTAGAGAAATTGTAATCTCTTCTGTCTGTGCTTTAGTAAACCAATTCTTTATCATTACTCTAGAGTAATTGTAATCTCTTCTGTCTGTGCTTTAGTAAACCAATTCTTTATCATTACTCTAGAGTAATTTTATTTGCAGATAATGATAAATTCTGCTTAGAAGGTTAGGATGGCTGGAAATCCAAATTTGATGGTTTATAAGATAGGAACTATGTTTGGCTATAGTAAGTTATTCCATTAGTGTTGTGCTTGTCTTTTTTCATTGAATTTTGTGCTGCCGGAATAGATGACTTGATTGTTGATCTCGTAATTTGGAGGTGAGTGGATGAGAGAAGCATCTTGCCCTTTTGTTAGTGTGGTTTTCTAGGTCATTGGTAACTATATTTTTTGTAGCTTTTAAATTATATTTAAGATGTAGGTATGACCTGTTTTTGAGTGACAAGATCAACATTAAATATTTTCTATTTTAACTTAACATATATTGTTTGGTGATTGGTAAAAGTATAGAAAACATAACAGTATGTGTGCAAATCGCAATGTATTTATCAAGCGTCAAAGACGTGCTTTTAACATTGATGACTTAATAGACCACAGCATACACAAATATGTTTAACTTAGTGGGTTCTTATTGGTTATCGATGTTGCTTATGATAGTATTGTACGCATGTCATTTATATTTATCTCTCTGTAATTAATGTTGGGCCTTGGCTCTAATTTATGGAACTAAATAAGATTATATGATTTATAGTTCACACGAAGCAGTCCAAGTGTCTATCAATATTTCCTCTTTAGGAAGATTCTATTAATCTAGCTTGTGTTTTTTGTCAAAATACACCTGAGGATACTTGGATCTTCTGTTATGATTCTATCTTTTATGTAGAACATGCAGGGCCTACAATCACTTGGGATTTTTTAGCATGACATCAAAGCTTGAAGAGTTGAGATATGAAACTATAAGTGAAAATTTGAAATTATTTTGTAGCGTCTATGAAACATTTAGATGTTTTTTGTTTTTTGAATGAATGATGATACTATTATATTAATAGACTAACTAAGTACTAATACTTTTGGATGATATTTATGGATAATTTGGATGATATTTTATAAAAAATATCATGATACGATATTTTTTAGTTTCGTATTGTACTTTCGTGGAAGTGAAATGAAATATTAATGTTATTAAACATCTCATTGATGTTATATAAGTTTTAATGTGTTAAATATGTATGTAAATCAGGTACATGTAAATTGACTATAAAAAATAGTATTTATAAAATGTCACTAAAAGTATTAAAAACTCTAGTTAATTCACAAGTATTAAAAACACTTGTTGAACACGTTCAACAGAGGTCTGAAAACCTTATTAAATAACGTTCTACAAGAGTTGAAAAATCCTATAAAAAGTAAAATACCACAGTGGTTTTCACAGGAGGCGTTGCGCCTCGCAAAAAAAGTGAATTTTTAGTATGAGAGACTGTCACAGATGCCGCATGATCCCTTATGATTACTTTTTACGGGGATATATGCCTCTTTTTCAACCTTATATCGAGTAAGTAAAATAATCTCAAACTTTTTTTCTATTATGCTTCTTGATTGCATCCTCACTTTGAATATTTGTTTTTCGCTGCTATATAGGCATCATATGAATTTCTTAAAGAAGAAGCATCCTAGTAAATCAAAGAGACATAAGTGGTGATAAAACGAACACAATGCAACAATTATAAATGACTATCAATCAAAACATATCAAATATTGATGTCTCTATCAATCAAAATATATCAAATATACTGAGGTGGATAGCACATAGCCCTTCTTATGAAGTAATCATATATTTTGGTTATGCCATAAATGGCTATCAAGTACATATAAAATGTCGTGATAGGGATCAATGTTTCTAGAATAATGGAGTTAGTGTAATGACACAGACAATGCGAATTGCAAGTGCTAAAGATAACAATCATATATTTTCAGACTTGTCCTTTTATGGAGTGATTCAAGATATTTGAAAGCTTAATTATAATACTTTTAGGCCTTAAGTGTTTAAGTGTGACTGGTTTGATAACAGTAATGGGATCAAAGTTGATGGTCTTAGATTTATATGAGTTGATCTTGCAAGATTAGGTCACGAAAATGGTCCTTTCATTTGGGCTTCGCAACCGAAGCAAGTTTTTTATGTTAAAGATCCACAAGATCCAAGACGATAAGTTCTTTTATTATCCACTAAAATAGAATATTGTAGAAATATGGATGATGATGATTTAATGATATATCATTAGATTGTTATTTATTTGCAAAAGAGATGCCTTCGATTCAAACATTTGACGTAGATGGTGAAAACGAGGTTGCTTATGTTCGATCATATAGTGAAGTCACTGTGATTATTGAAGGTAGTACATGCAACTGTGTTTATAATAAAGATGTTTATATTGCATTTATGTTTTGTTTAACTTTGTATTCTTTTATTCGTCTAGTCAAGGTTAAAAAATTCATAATGCAGAACAAGAGTGAATAAAATAAGCAGTAATATCAAGTCATTTGACACATACGTATGATAACTTTCAATACTCCTTACTTTACTTTACAATTTAATAAATCCATGGATTTAATTTTCTCTTTGTTATTGTGTAGGTTCACTAACTAGATATTATTAAAGCAACTAGAAACAACTCAAAAGAAAGAATCACAGTTCATCAGGTTCTAGACTTTCGTAATTTCAGTCTGTACTATTTTTAGTGTACAATGTTGAGATTTTTGAAGATACTCATGCAATGAAGAGTTATATTGTCTATTGAAATATTTGTGTAATTTCATGTTTCGTTTATTGTACAATTTTATTAGGCTGTCTTAATGATTCAACAATGAATTAAAATAGACATTACATAAAATGATGACGGTGTATAAACAACCGTCATCGATAGTTGATTGTTTATTATGATGGCTTTTGGAAATCGTCGTGAATAAGCTAATATACACGACTGTGTCCGTGGAATTATTCACGATAGTTTCTTTGAAAATCTTCATCTTATTTCCACGATGAAGGTTATAGAAACCATCACGGATATGGTTCCACAGACACCGTCATGTATATTAGCTAAGAATAACCATCGTGAAAAATCCACTGTCGTACAAGTTGAACCGTTTTCTACTACTTTTAAGACGACGGTAAAGTCACAGTCCTCAATTCTTTTTCATGATGGGGAATCCCATCGTGAAAATTCAATTTATAGTAGTGTTACTCAATTTCTTTCAGAATTTATAACTTAAACGAAAATAAAAAATAAAAAACGAGATGTAAAATGATTTTATTAATTCCCCACTTGGTGATCTGTAGCAAACATTACCAGTACAAATAATAAACTGGGCTCAGGTATCAGGAATATAATCAATTTTACCAAACAAGGGACAAATTGATTGAAACATTTTCTAGCTAAATTTAATTTTCCACCTCAACTTTAACCATTAACGATAGATGAAAGAGCTTATGATATGTTAATAAACCAGGCACTGAGAGACAGTACTACAAAATTCATTTTACCCGACGAGAAATCAGATACTAGGAGACACTCCTACAAAATTTATTTTTTTTACAATGGGGTTTCCCGTTGTGAAAAGCAATTTACAACAGGTACATGCCCGTTATATAAAATAACTTCGTAAAAAACTATTCATTTTTATACTATGGTATATTTTCACTACAGTTGCAATACTCACTGTCACCAATATACAATTTTACACGATGGGAGGTGATCTAGTCTTTTAAATGACAGTTGGAATGGACACAATCGTTAATATGTTACGATGATTTATCTCCAGCCGTCGTGTAACTATTGAGATGATGGTTAGTGTGTCCGTTGTGTCTGTTTTTCAACGCCCGTCATGAAAAATCATATATAGAGTAGTGAGAATTAATGCTTATAGAGTATTTTGGCAACCATTAACTAAAATATGTTTATAATTAATTAATCTATGTGCAGACACATTGCATATGAATTGAGATTGTGACTGCATGACCAGATATCAATGGTCAGACTAAAAAGAAATAAAAAATAGAGAATTTTTTCATTTTTTCTTCATTAAGAGCAAGTCTGATTATCTAGAACTAGCAACTACCCTATGTCGCTCACTAACAACGGTAGAGGAGTAAGATTCATGACATCTCCCAACCTTGGGCTAGGCTAAAATATTGGGTAATTTGGTGCATATCTGTGCAATTCGGTCTATTGACATCACATAATAAGGACAAATGTCCTCTCTTGTTTAACCTATTATGAACGATCTTATTGAACTCAAATCTCAATGAAATAGATCCGTCTAACAATAAAAGGTTAATATGCTAAAACTTATATGAATTTTGACCCTAAATCAATTTATGATCCTAAATTTTAACATCTTCTCTATTATTACCTAAACTTTCTACATTAATAATAAATCTCCTCCATCCAAACTCCTGTGAAAAGATATTAAAATGATCATTTGCACGTTAATGCTGAATTGATCATTAAAGTCTATTTGACTAGACACCACATGGTGACAAGTTAATACAATTACGACAAATTTTCTCTTAAACTATTGATCTATGAGTGACTCTTGGCATTATTCGATGTAGATTTTTTGTATCGTCTATGCGGATTGATAATTTTTCTCTTTTTTCTGAAGACCTCAATATTTAGATCTGATAAAAATAACTTTTCTTCATGACAATTGTGAATACAATAAGAAATTACAATCGAGACAATTCAGTGTACAACGCATCATCCCAACCATTTTACCGGTTGCATAGAACCAAGGTCATTCCCATTTTTCTTTCTCCAGCAGATGATGAACAAATTCTTTGGTCCTAAAGTACCATTCTTAGTGGAACTGTATTTTGTATCTTACAAATCGCACACATCAAGACATGACATTTTCTATTAATCTACTCACATGACTAAGCTTTTCACTAGTTCAAAGGCATTGAAATAGAGCTTAATATATATTCCTGAAGAACAATTGATATGGGCCTATATTAGTTAAATGCTTCAAAGTCAGAGCTAATTGGATATTCATATCGTAGATACCTCTGTGACAATAATACAAATAAATATCAATGCATACAACTAGCATGATGCATATGTAAGATTGATATCCATTATCGAACATATAAGAAAAACAAGTGGATTTATCCTCGATCAAAGTGCCCCCAGAAGGCCTTACATAAGAAATGAGAATTGTCAAACTCACAAAGACTTTTTATGAGGAGACCGAACCAAGTACATCTCAACAACAATCTTTTTTGCACATGATCAACTATAGAAAAATGGAGATATAGATCTCGAGCAATGTTCGAGAAGCTTACTTATAAGATTAGAATTGTATTTCATAGGTGTTTTACAATGATCTGTTGGTGGTCATATTGAGCTAACATTAGGAGGGAGCACAAAGAGGAGTCAATTGCAAATTGTGCTCGTTTTTCTTCGCCAAAAGTTTTTTCCCGCTGGTTTTTTCTTGGCAATGTTTTAATGAGGTATTTTAAACATTTACACAACAAAAATAGTGTACTCTTTCTTCATTAGGATTTTTCCCAGAGTTTTTTCTTGTAAGATTTTACAAGCTTGGAATGCTGAATATGGATGGGGGTGTGTTATAAATCCATGAGTTATGGATGCGCACATTCTTTACTCCTACTTTATTATATCTAACTTGTATAAATAAAACTCATCTAGTTAATCTATGTAACTTAAGTTAGCTCATTTAGTAACCCTCTTATTGCACTACAAGAAAATCTGTCTACGACGACGGTCATTAGAGTCTACGGCAACGGTTTATAACCGTCAGAATAGATATTGCGACGGTTGAAGAACCGTCGGGATATCCGCCGTCGGGATTGAATCACTGACGGTTTTGACAACAGTCGGAGGAACGTCGCGACAAAGTCTCTAGAGCGATGGTTTTTGGCGACGATTATAAAACTGCCGCAATTTATAAATAACGACGATTTAGTTTTATAGCCGTCGCTAAAGAGGGAGTCTTACTGCGACGGTTCAAAAACCGTCGCTAATTTGTCCTCGGCCAATTTTTTACGACGGTTCTTAAATCGTCTAAAAAAATACTGCTTTCACAGACTCCTTCCTTTTTCTACTTATTCCAAAAAATTCTTGCATATTAACACAATTTTAACAGGGTATATATCTGTACAATAGTCAGAGCAATATCATTTTATATATTTACAGAGCGCATAATTATAAAGCATTAAATCATTAATTAGATATCTAAACTATAATAGATTATCAATGCAAATTATCCAATGAGTTCAAAGTATAAAAATTTGAAATAACAAAATATTTCAGAAGAATTATTAAATAAAGTTAAACAACAAAAGACTACCTTAGTCTTTACGAGAGTCATGCATAAACTTCATAATTAAGCTTAGCTGGGAGCGTATCTTTGAACATTCAGTCTGCACCTGATCATATTCTCACGCATCTATGAACATTCAATCTCTAACTAAGACACCTGTGTCCATTGAGCCTCTAACTCAGCTACTCGTGCACGTTGGGATTCTAGCCTAGTTGATAAACGGGTAGAATCTTACGTGGACAATTCCCCACGATAATGCGAGAACACTTGAGATGGAGTTATCCCAAGTCCTAATGAACGCACTCGTCCAGGATGTTTTGGACCCTATAATTGTGAGAGCATGTCGTTTGGTGAAATTGTATCATAATCACCATCTGGAAGTTGACTCATACGCTCTTTAAGTTTGACCTATAATACAAAATTAAGACTTAGTATCTGTAAACATGTAATAACTATTTAAAAACTTGGTATAATATTACAACTTATACTTACTGAAACGTTTACAGTCTCTTCATTTACATAAGTTCCATCTTTTCGTTCATGTGAGACTACAAATAACTCTGTTCTTGATGGCTCTCTTTGAAGCTCTTCTGTCTATAAAATGAGAACATATGATTAAATATACTTAAAATAAAACTGATTAAAATAATTAAAAATTTTAGAATTTACCATTTATGCTATTTTCGTTGGTATACCAGTACGTTCCAATGTGTGAGGGTGTTTTAGTTTGCTCCATGATCTTCTGTTAGTTGCAGCTTGCTTCTATATTTATGAAAGATAAATAAAAGTTAATTTATTTTCACATACAATTAATCATAGATGTATAGTAAAAATTCATACATTTCCTTCTTCTAATTACCACTTACGAATTATCGCAACAAAACTCTCATTTGGAATAATATCATTCCAATGTTCTAATGCCTCTTCCTCCGTTTCATATATCGCCATATATTCATTTTTTATTATGCTATTCTCATCCTTTCATCTTGCATTTAAGGATGTCAAAACATATGCTTTATGACATTCTTCTACGGCATAGTTCGACTAAAAAAGATTAATACGCAATTAAATATATACGTATATATATGTATATATATATATATATATATGAAAGTATATGTATGTATGTATATGAACATACAAGCAACCATACCTTCACTATTTCTCATGCTTGATCTTTATGATACTGCGACACATGCCTCCAATCATATTGTATGGGCAAAATATTATGTCGTCTAGTAACGGTACCAAAAAAGCTTACAAACTTTCCTTTATTAGCACCGATGACCTGACCTTGGGCATTAAAAGCCACAAGTATTCTATCCTCACCTGATCTGGCCCATATAGATGTTAACTGCGTTCGTCCTCGCGTACACTGCTTAGATGGTTATATTTAACAAAATATTGAATAATATTATGATAATTAAATGAAACACTATTTTATTATCTCAATTAACTTGAATAAGAGCGAACAATCCTTATGTTTTCATATTCATATCATGATGTGGATTTGATCCTCCAGATTCGGTAGGAGAGTCAATATTCAATCGAGTATCTGAACGTGATGATTGATGTCTCGATGAGGTCGTGGTGTAATCTTGCACATGTTAATCATTATGAATATATCTGACTTAGAAAATATTTATAACTACGAAAACATAAAAAGATACCTGTTTATGAAACATTCAATCACATTGTTCAGAAAAGTTGTTACCATGATCACTGTTATAATCATATGCCATGTCTTCAAAAATCAAACCATCAATATCTATTCAAACTAAGTTCACTTCTTCTAAACTTTGTCCATTGAGAACTTCGTCGTTATGATGGATTCTGGTGTCACTTTCCAGCTCTAGTACTCTCATGTCATACAAATCTCTAGACTTTATATGGACAACTACATGCCAGTCTTTATCCTTTGGATCATCAACATAATATACTAAACGTGCTTATGATGCAAAGATAAATGACTCATGCTTCAAATCCTCTCCGGTATGGGTCAAACGTAAAAAATTAACAATTGTAAACCCATATCAATAAGTCTTTACTCCATTACCTTCAGTAGGGTCAATCCAATCACATTTGAATAAAATCTCTTTGAATTTCTCATAATAATTCATCTTAATGATATCTTTAAGAATTTCATAATAAATCATCTCTTTATCTCCTATATTTGCATAACCTGCTATCTCTGATGTTACCATAACTCCACTATTTTGAGACTTATGAAAAACAAATCCATTAACATTGTATCCATCATACTTTTTCACCACAATATTTGGACCTTGAGCTAACCATCTAAACTCTTCTGACGCATTATTTTCCATATTGGTTATCTATTGATAAAAAAAATATGACTCCCTATGAAAGTACCAATATGTATAACCATTTATAATCTCATTACATATAAGGTATTCACGGATGACGTCTCTAGTTTTAGAATAACTATGAATACACCGGTAATAAGGACACGATATATATCCATCACTCGATCCTCTCTCAAATGAAAAGTTCAGAAACTGATCTACTCCATCTTGATATGCCTTACTAAATCTTGGTTTTGTCATCCAACTCTTATCCATTGCAGCTCTCAAAGCTTAAAGTAGACCAAACAAATAGAATAATCAAAACTAATGCTACACCTTTTCTCCTCAGCCTAATAATCTTCAACTGTCCAAATCATGTTATAATTAAGTAATGTAAGTCTTCAAGAAAGTGGGATATAATTACCTAGCAACATGTGCTAAAAATGAATTTAAAATAACTGAGCAAAATCCTTGGTGTCAATTATCAATAGCTCATAAGAATGAAAAAATCTAAGCATTGAACAAACATATCGAACACCCTAAAAGCGCTCAACAAACATGTTGAACACCCAGGATTCTAATTTCCTGTATCAATGGATTTACGATAAGATGACAACACTACTGCACATCTCAATATTCATCTTTCATCATGCAAAGAATCAAATTTCCAACAACCAAAAAATAGATGAATTAAACCATAATCACAAGCTTAACTAAAAAACAGAAACCTATCAATTTTTCATTCATTTCTCAATATCCCTCGATCAATCTGAATCCGAGAACCCCTCAATTCCTTTTTCTCGTTTTCTTTTTCATTTGATAACATATCTCAACAAAATAATCTAAATTCAAAAGCCCATCATAGAAATTTAAGGCATAATAGAGAATTAGGGAACTACAGCTGAGCTACCTATGTCGGGGCTGAGATCGCCTGTCGAAGTTCATGGAAGATGTGAGGACCACGGGCTAAGCTACGGTGAGGAGGACATGAAAGATGTGGACCACGAGGCTATATTCAAGCCTGAGCTACGCCGGGAAAGATGACCACCGTACGCGCCTGTCGTCAAAGTTGGCTATTGCCGGAAGAAGGGGAAGGCAGGAAAACTATCCTGTCGCAGGGGAAAATGGGGAAGAAGGCAGGGGAAAATGGGGAAGAAGCTGCGCGGGTTTGTTAAAATTAATTTAGGGTTTTTCTATTACTACGGCTTTTAAAAACTGTAGCAATAGATCATATCCCAATGGTTCGGTTGAACTGTCGGTAAAAACAACCAAGTTTCTTATCCAAATGTGATGGTTTGGCTGAATCGTCACAACAAAAAGTCCAACAAGAACCTATATCCCGATGATTAACCTAAATCGTCGAATTTATGGTTTATTCTTGACGGTTTACTAAAACCGTCGTAATTTATGGGTTATTCCCGACGGTTTACTAAAATCGTCGGCGTATAATAACCAACGCCGATGGTTTACATAAAAGCATCGAAATAGATCCCAAATTTGTGATGGTTAGGTAAACCATCACAATTTCTTCTCCTTTTAAACGATTAGCGATGGTTAAACAAGTTGTCGGTATATAACCGTCGCAATATTAGATTTTTCTTGTAGTGTTATAAGCTTATAAAGAGAGATCTATAGTTGTTAATGAAAAATATATCAAATTGATCGATTCTTATATATTTCATTTTGTTCTGATTATTTATGCTATATGGTTTGATATATACTTGTCTTGTATAGGGGTGCTTATTAGACGGTTTGGTTTGGTTTTAGATCAATTTTATAGCCAAACCAATATAATTGATTTGATAAATGAGTAAACTTAGCCAAACCAACTAAACATATAAATCAATTCAAACTGACCCATTAATTATCGGTTTTGTTTGGGTTGGTTTGGCAGTTTCGTTTCCCCTATATTTAAATTAGTTAACCAAGTTAATGCATGAAAGAATTCATCTTAATAAAATGAGTCTCATTCAATTAGATAACTTAGTTAATAAAATAATTTCTATATAATCAATAAATAATAAAATGAGTCTTATTTTATTAAGTTAAGGACATGTTCCGCATGAGGACTGAGCTAGATTATAATGAAATTAAGTTTTCCTTATGTCTAACTAGTGGGTTTGGTTTAGGCTGTGTAATTTTAAAAGGAAACGGTGACCAAACCGAATTTAATGATTTCTTCAAAAATGAAACCAAACCAAACCATTTTTATTTTTTAAACTGCCCAATAGATTATGGTTTAGGTTGATTTAAGCGGTTTAGTCAGATTCGTTAGTTATTTCGCACACCTCTATTCTTGTGTTTTATCTCTTTAACACTTGTTTCATAACACATTTTCCTTATTCTTCAATTTAATAATTAGGTTCTTTATTAAATTGCACAAAATAGAAATTCTAGTTATCTTGAGTACCCTAATATGTACATGTTGTGAAAATGACTAAATTTAGGGATAATTTTGCAGGTCAAAACGCAGAGTAGAGAGAAGGAGGAGAAGACACAAAGCATGTAGGGGTGAACATTTTTGTACCAAACCATACCGAAAATGGTCGGTTCTTTTTTTACCTTTGGTTCGAGAAAATTAGAGGACTAAGGTTTGGTTCAGTTCAAAATTTCTATGTTTTTCAAACCGAACGAAAAAAAGCTTTAAATTTCTATTATTTGTTTATATATAATTTCATATCAAATCGAACCGAGCTGAACCGAAACTCACTATTCAGTTCTGCTCGATTCTCTTGTCGTGAATGGTTCATCTCAGTTTGGTATTATTTTCGAACTGAACTTTCAGCCGGTTCAAAATTTCACCAAAAAACTGACCGAACCTGTGAACACCCCTAAAACATGTATACTGTTTCAATTCTCAAGGAGAACCTACATCCAGTTACTGGAGGAGTAAATCTACTAGTATGAAGTCCAACAATACAGAAAGTTTTCAAGGTATTCAAGCTTCGAGACGACAAACCAAGGTCACTCCCTTACAAGCCTCGATTACAGGTAAATCTAAAGTCTTTTCGAAGTAGCTTAGTCTGAGTAGTTTATGGTTTCTGGATAATTTCCTCTTCTCAGTATTTTTCTTTGCACTTTCTCTGTATTTCAATATATATCCATTGAATTCTGATGTGAGAGTATTTACATATGTATGTGAATTGCTTGCTCTCATGACTTAATAGCAAGTTAGGTAGTTATCAAGCCCTTCAATAGTAGTATGAAAATTAGAGTAAAAGTCAAATAGCCTACTAATGTGGCTAACAACCTTAGGTTGAGTCATAAGTTATAAAAAATCTCCACATTAAATCAAGCTTTAAGTTTAGAACCCCTAAACCCTAGATATTTTCAGTTATCCTTCAGACCTGAGTCTGAAACATGCTTCACCTTCAAGTTTAAGCAATGCTCAAACTTGACCCATGTGACAGGCTTGATGATTATATCAGCAGGATTATCGCCAGTGTGAATCTTCTCCACTGTTACCTTTCCCGCTGAGATCATTTCTATGATAAAATGCATTCTGATGTTAATGTGTTTTTTCCTCTCATGATGCATTCGATCCTTGGTCAAGTAAATTGCACTCTGGTTGTCATAGAACATAGTTATGCTGTTCTGTTTGATACCTAGTTCTTCAAATATTCCTTTAAACACAATGCTTCTTTAACTACCTCGGTAGCTGCAATTTACTTAGCTTTTGTTGTAGATCAGGCCACCACTAGTTGTAGAGTAGCTTTCAACTTATAGTGCAACAAAAAATAGTAAACACATACCCTATCAAAGACCTCATTTATTGTAGATCTTTTGCAAAGTCAGAGTGAACATATCCTAGAATGGTTTCTTCTTCTGTGATTTCCTTCTCAAATACCAAACCATGTCTAGTAGTCCCTCTTAGGTATCTCATGGTCCACTTCATAGCTTACTAATGCTCCTTCCTTGGTTTTGCCATAAATCTGCTTACAAGGCTAGTTCCATAGGCTAGGTTTGGTCTTGTACAGACCATAGTGTACATAAGGCTTCCAACAGCACAAGCGTAGGAAATTATATCCATCAGGTTTTGCTCTTCCCTTATCTTAGGAGATTGATCAGATGAGAGCTTAAAGTGAGTGGCTAAAAGGTTTTTGACAGATTTTGAGTATGTCATGCCAAACCTTTTCAAAACTTTATGGATATACTCATCTTGGTGAATAAACAGTCTGTTATTCACCTTATCTCTGCATATATCCATTCCAAATATCATTCTAGCCTCTCTTAAGTCTTTCATCTCAAACTCCCTGTGAAATTGTGCCTTAAGCTCTATGATTTCAAGCATGTCATATGATGCTATAAGCATATAATCTACATATAGCAACAAATATAACATTGGCCTATTTTCAATGTTCTTAAAGTATACACAACTATCATACTTGCTCTTTGTGAACCCATTCCTTGTCATAAACTCATCAAACCTCAAGTACCATTGTCTAGGTCTCATTTTTAAACCATAAAGTGATTTCTTGAGAAAACATACCTTATTTTCATCTCCTTTCTTTACAAACCCATCAGGTTGAGTCATGAAGATCTTTTCTTCTAAATTTTCATGTACAAAATAATGTTGTTACGTCCATCTGTTCTAGTACTAGTCCATGCTGAGTGAATAGAGCTAGAAGAATTTTAATAGATTTATGCTTCACCACTGCTGAGTAAATCTCTAAGTACTATATGTCCTCTCTCTGGCTAAATCTGTCAGCCACCATTCTAGCCCTGAATAACCTAGGCTTTTCAGATCATGGAATTCCTTATTTTACCATGGAAATCCATTTGATGCCTACAATATTATGCCATTCTGGTTTATCAACAAGTACCCAAGTATGGTTTTTGTTTAATGAGTTTATTTCCCCCTTCATGGCATCAAGCCATTACTTTCTGTTTTGGATCTTCATAGCCTCATGAAAGTTTCTTGGTTCAGTTTCATCTTGGTTCTCAGCACCTGTCAAGGCAAATGCAATGAGATCTACATAGCCATACCTGATATGGACTTTGTGCTTCCTTCTGTTCCTGTCTCTGGCCAACTAATAGTCACTTAAAGTAACTTGTTCATCACAGGTTTCATCATGCCTTAGGTATTCATTTTCTAGTACAAATTTTGTATTTCTAGAACCTAAAGAATCAGGTTCTTTGCTAGTGCTTCTAAGCTCCATCTCAAACCTAATATCATTGTCTTTTCTTGTTGAATAGTTGGTTTTAGAGTATTCATGTACATCTCACATTCTCTGAATGTGAAATCTCTGCTTATGAAGTTTTTGGACTTGTTCAAATCTAAATACCACAACTTGTATCCTTTCACACCTTCAAGGTAGCCTATAAACATACACATTTTAGCTCTTGGATCTAATTTTCCCTCCTTGATGTGTGCATAAGACACACATCCAAATACCTTTAGATACGTGAGATTTGGAGGAGATCCGGTCCAAATCTATTTAGGTGTCTTGAAGTCCAAAGCTGCAGAAGGGCACCTGTTTATAAGATAGGCAGCTATGTTGGCAACTTCTGCCCAAAACTTCATAGGAGATCCGGTCCAAACGTATTGTTTTTTGCCTCACAATACCTTCATCCTTACAAAACCTATTAAAGTCTTCATTTAAGTACTCCAGTCCATTATCAGTTCTTAACTTTTTAACTTTCTTCCTTACTTGTAATACTACCATTCTTTTTCAGTCTCTAAACTTATGGAAAGCCTCATTCTTTGACTTAAGTATATAAATCCAGACATTCTTAGAACAATCATCATTGATAGATATAAAGTACCTTCCTCCACTTAGTGATTCAGTAGTAGATGGCCCCTAGAGATCTGAATGTATATAGCTCAAAATCTCATGTTCTGTGAGTAGTTGAGCTGAACTTTACTCTAGTTGATTTGCCATAGATACAATGCTTACAGAACCTCAATATGTCCAACTTGTCTCCATTCAGTAATCCTTGTTTTCAAAGCTCTTACAGTTTCATTTCACTCACATGCCCAAACCTTTTATGCCAAAAGGCTGGTTTATCAATTTCTGATATAAAATCTGAATTCACTATTCTAACTAATGTACTACCTTGGAGTATATATAGGCCATTCTCCTTGATTCCTTTCATCACTACCATGGAGCCTTTAGGAATCTTAAGAACTTAATTCTCACCTTTGTAGGTGTAGCCATTCTCATCCAAACTCCAATTGAGATGAGATTTCTCTATAAGTCAGGCACATATCTCACTTCTGTCAGAGTTCTCTCAGATCCATCATGAGTTCTAATTCTGATGGTACCTAATCTAGTGATTTTTCACTCCTTGTTATCTCCAAGTAAGACTTTCCCACCATCATACCTATAGAAGGTCTCAAACCAGCCCCTATTTGGTGTCATGTGAAACGAACACCCAGAGTCAAGAATCCACTATTTTTCTGAGTTTTTTGGTTACAACTACTAGGACATCAGCACTTTCATACCCATCTTCCACTACAACAGTTTCACCATCCCTTCCTTTTCCTTAGATTCTTTCATTCTCTTAAGGCACAGTCTTCTATTGTGACCTTCTTCGTGAGAATTATAACATCTAACTTTCTTACCACTTTTAGCATTTCTTGACTTAGATCTAGATTTACTTCTACCTCTGAAATCTTTCTTTTTAGTTCTTCTTCTGACTGACAAACTTGCCCCACAAAAGTCCTTCTGTTCATGTTTCCTTTTCAACTCTTTTGAGTTTAGGGCTCCCAGTACATCTTCTAATGGCAGTGCCTCTCCCTGCCATGCTTGAGAATGTCCACGAATGTCTCATATGATTTTGGTAAGGAATGCATCAATACCAAGGCTTTATCCTCACCATCACACTCTACTTGAATATTCTCAAGGTCAAGATATAGCTTGTTGAACTCATCAACGTGCTCTTGAAGGTTCTTTCCCTCAGCCATCTTATATGAAAAGAATTTTTCCTTGAGGTAAAACCTACTTGACACTGTCTTTGTCATGTATAAACTCTCCAGCTTGAGCCAAACCTCTCCAGCTTGAGCCAAACCTCTCCCACTGTTTTCACCTTGGTAATTTCCCTTAGAACTTTGTTACTCAAGCTCATGATCAAAGTATTGTATGCCCTATTCATATCTTTTTCTCTTTTGAGTAGCTTGCTGGCATTTTACTTTCTCCTTCAAAAGCCTCATCCGATCTCAGATTTCCTAAGAGTGCCAACATCTTCATTTTTCAGATGGCAAAGTCATTTGTGCCATCAACCTTAGGTTCTGATACCTCTTTTGTTGTGAAAACGACTACATTTGGTGATACTTTTGCAGGTCAAAACACGGAGTAGAGAGAAGGAGGAGAAAACACAAAGCACGTATACTGGTTTAGTTCTCAAGGAGAACCTACATCCAATTGCTGGAGGAGCAAATCTACTAGTATGAAGTCCAATAATACAGAAAGTTTGCAAGGCATTCAAGCCCAAGAAGCAAACCAAGATCACTCCCTCACAAGCCTAGATTACAGGTAAATCTAAAGCTTTTTTGAAGTAGCTTAGTCTGAGTCGTTTCTGGTTTCTAGATA
The DNA here is from genome assembly GCA_003255025.1 of Datisca glomerata. NCBI lineage: Eukaryota > Viridiplantae > Streptophyta > Magnoliopsida > Cucurbitales > Datiscaceae > Datisca > Datisca glomerata. The sequence goes on from QANY01009317.1 coordinate 1,767,279, forward strand.
GTTTCCTCCTCTTAGTAATTTTCTTTGCACTTTCTCTATATTTCCATATATATATTTGCTAAATTCTGATGTGGGAGTATTTATATATGAATGTGAATTGCTTGCTGTCATGACTTAGTTGTAGGTTAGGTCGTTATCTAATCCTTCAATGGTAGTATGACAGTTAGAGTAACTATCAAATAGCTTATTAATGTGGCTAACAACCTTAAGTTGAGTCATAAGTTGTAACAGTACACCGCAATTCTATTCAGTGCAGTCACAAATCACAATAACGAACATGAAAGAAAAAAGAAGTAATTGCGAAGATTTATTCCTATCATATGATCATGATGTTGCAAAAAGTAGAGTAATACATACATCTATTTTTTACCTAATACGGAAAAAATGGATTTAAACACAAGACCACGACACCGGATATCTACTTGATTTCAACTTATGGTTACACTCATCTCCACATCCAAACACCTTTTATCGTCTCCTGCCTTACCACTTCCCTTGTAACAATACATATTGGCACATAACAGAAAGTAGATAAAATTCAGAGCCCCAATTCCTGCAATTACGAAATAGAACCAATCCAATCTCCCATTATTAAGATCATCTGTCAACCAATCATCTCTACCATGCCTTCCACTCGTTTTATGCACAACTACCACCATTAAACTACTGAAATAGCTTGCACAAGCATACGAACAAGAAAACAGAGCATTCCCAATACTCCTCATATGCTCTGGAATTTCCGTGTTGAAAAACTCAATCTGCCCAATTATATTGAACGTTTCGCAAAAACCCATCAGAATCAGCTGTGGACTGAGCCACAATACTGAAATTGGTGCGACCCCAAATGGGTTATGGCCAGGGCTCAAGTTCGCAGAATTTCTTCTCGCTCTTTCAATCAAAGCGGCAACCACCATTGACAGAACTGAAAAGATATTACCGATTCCAATTCGTTGAAGGAGAGTAATCCCACCTTCATGGTGGGTGAGTTTGCGGAGTGATGGTACGACGAATCGGTCATAGAAGGGAAGCCAGAGAGCGATGGTGGTGAAGGAGATGACAGAGATTGAACCGGCTGGGATTTGGAAATTGGGACCCAGATGGCGATCCATTTGAAGGGCTTGTGACACTGTGAAGGTTGATTGTTGGGTAATGGAGATTAAGCTGAGAATGCCTGAGGCCCAGATTGGGATGATTCTGATCAAGCATTTCAGCTCTTCGACTTGCTGAATGCTGCTTAGATTCCACTTGTTCACTCGGGTTCCATCTGGGTTTATATCGTCTTCTAATACGATTACCGCCTTGTTCAAGAACCTGTTTAAAACCAAAATCATGATATTTTTTTCTCATCATTTAAAGCTAAATCATTATACTGTATTATATTTATATGAACAAGAGTCACCTGAATTGATTGGTGAGAGGGAGCTTTAAAACAACAGAACCCCCCTTCAGTTGAGGATCATAGAATGTGGAGCCAACTAATTCTGCATCACTGAGCTTTCGCTTCTTATAAGCGGCAACAGCAACTTGTGCAAGCCCAGAAAAGATGCTTCCTTCTGGCTTCACATGGTTATACACTCTCCTTCCTATTAAAAACAGTATCATTGAGAAGATCGTTAACACACATGGAATCCCAAACCCCAATACCCAACTAACTGAATCTTGTATGTACACCATCACTGTCACTATCAGCAATAGCACCAGCGTAAGCGATGTGTAATACCTGTAACATTCGTAATTCAAACATTATATTCAATTAATATATAGAATAATGTTACATACTACAATGACATTCAAAATTATTACATATGATATCATACATGATGAGATATGAATCATCTAATATAATTTAAGACATGAGAATTTATGCTGGATCTGATCTATATGTGATGAGAAAAATTATTATAATTACTTTTTATCGGCTCTTGTGCCGATTTAATATGAGTCATTGAGTTCTGAGTTTAAAGATCTAGATATAACAACATAACATTTTCTATTAAGATTTTCTACTTAAAGTAAATTATTTTTACAGGACGTGAGGCTACACGTTCATATCGTCATTGAAAGTCATAAATTTAAATTTTAGCGCCAATAATCAAGGGTGCCTAAATATGAGGGAAAGTTAATTTCAATTTCTCACGGTCCAGAATTATGTAATTAAATTAACGTAAATTTAAAAGTGCAATATATTAGCATTAGTGATATAATAAAAACAATACCAGTTGAAGTAGCTCTTTATGCCTTTTTGTCCTTCATCAGTTGTAGGATCAAATTGATCAACGCCAAAAGGGATACTACAGGGCCTGATTCCACCTGAGCCAATAGACAAAAGGCCAAGGCCTGCGAGGAGGACGACGAGTTGAGCCTTTGCTGGGCCAATGCACTGACCAAGTGATGACTGTTGGAGGGCGCATGGTGGCGGATGTAGTTGCGGTAGCCATGCCGTTAGCGTCATTGTCATCATCCCCTGTTCATTTAAGATCAGCATTTTCATTATTGTTTTATACAAAAAAATTACCAAACTTTATGATTTGAAAAAAAGTAATTGAAATAGTCTAATTAAGTAATATTAACATGTTCTCTTATATTTTGTTTTAAGTTTTTTTTTATAGAGGGAGTTACGGATGTGCCAGCATCAACTGATTCATATAATCAATAACTTTATCTAATTTTTTATTATATAAACAAATATCAAACATATAGAAAATATATATAAAACACTGACATGCACACGTATTGATTTTCTTATACGCTATATGACTATGCTCAACATTTTGGCGTTGAGCATTACATTGATTTATTGTAGAAATACTTATTCTTTATTCTTTTGAAGGTGGGAGAAAAGATAGAACGTATTAACTTATCAAGCCAAATATAAGTTTGAAACTCATGTAATCAACATATTTTGGTTAAGTAAATAAAAACAATGGAGGCATATTTCTAATCAATATAACTTAGGTAAACTAGATATGGTAAATTTTAATTTGAACATCAAAAGAATTTACTGTAGAGTCGTATAAGGTAGAAAACTCTCAAGTACGATGCTAAGGAAAGGAGTGCATCTGCATATTTGACCGGGGAGAACATGTTATTCGACATGGACATTCTGAAAATCTTAATCCTACTTTTATAGAAAAAACTACTACATTAGAAGTAAACTAAATATTTTTAAAAGGTCAAGTACTCAATAATTAACTCTAGCTTCAATTTTAATTAATTATGATCAAAGCAATATTAGTAAACAACTTGAAACATTTTAAAGGACTTTCCATAATATCATTTTCTCAAAGCAAATAGTAATTCTAGACTAACTAAATTTTAACTAATTGAGTGATTAACCTATAAAGATAAAATTATCATGATATGAGCATTAAACATCAACATTGTTATATTACTCAGTCAAATAAAATTTGATGCATTTAGAATTATTTAAAAGAAAATGAGCGGTAGATATTGGGAGAAATAACAACAGTCAACAGCTATCCATTTTTCAACAAAAGTGACCTAAAATCATAGTACTGAGTAATATTAATGAGCTATGACCCATATGCTACACTACAAATTAATGTTTTGTCTTTCAGTTACCATTGTAAAAAGAAGATTTGTGCTGACTGGTTGGTATCCATCGTATCTTTCATACACAATAACTAGAAGTCCATGAAATGAAGGACGAAGATGAAAGAACTTCCTAATCATAAGTGAATAGTTGAGGTTGATTTGAATAAATTTAAAGAAGAATGTTAGGTAGCAACCCGGTGAGTACACTACGGTAGTTGGTTCAATGATTTGAATAGTAAAATTAGTCTCAACTACAAACATGAAATTAGTCTATCAAACGGGAATTAAAAATCCAGGTACCATACAGTAGTGTATCTCATTTTGTGTCAGATGTCTCTTAAATGAGTAGTGTATATACACTTTGCAGTACTCAATTTACTTAATTCATACCCAAATAATGTACTTACAACATAAATGAGATGTCTAATGAGATACCTCAATATGTACCAAAAAATTGGCTTGCTATACCAACCGTGAGCAGAATAATAGAAGGATTCTACATGCATGATTGAGAAATAAATAGGAAAAATGTATTTTCCGATTGTGCAAGTAGATGTGTGCTCTCATGTCATGAACATGGGTGGGTGTTGAGTTTTAATGTGGTCACTAACATTAATATTTTTTACACTATCTATTATGTTGAAAACATTTCGAAGAAAGATAGGGCCTTGTAGTACAATGGTCATAACTAAACCTTTCAGTTTTTACTCTACGTTTATAGTTCAATTTCCAAATCAACGTAGTTCCCCCTTCCATTCACAGAAAAAAAGGAAATTTAGAAAGTAACATGATTCTTAAGTAAAAAATTGAAAACTAAGCTAAACGTATTATAAAATTTTTAGAGAAAGATACCAGAAGAGATGCTAAGGATGCAAAAGCAATGGTGAGGAAGCGACCCACATAGGCATCAGAGATGAAGGCACCAAACAAAGGTGCAAAATTTGTAACACCTGACCAAATGTTTATAACATTGGTAGCTGAAACCTGACTCATATGATACTCTCTTCTTAGATACACCATAAAGTTTGCCAACATTCCAAACGATGCCAACCTCTCAAATGTTTCATTTCCTGCACACATGATTAACACGCATAAGTTTTCAATCTCGAGCGATTCTATCTATCACAGATTGTATTACTTCACGGAATGAACAACTTACAACTGATAATTATTATATAAACCTAGTGTTATGATTTAAACATTTCTCACAATTTGTGTGACAAACATAATTTTACTTAAATTTGACTAGTAAATGTATAAATATAGACAGAAAGAGAGAGACCTAAGATGTAAGGCATAGTCTTCCATCCTCCAGCAGCCTTCTTTTGGGACGTGGAAGATATTGATGAATTAAAATTGCCATGGTTGTTCTCCTCATGTTTTTCATTAGAGGTTGACAATGGCTTACTCTTATTCTCTGCATCACTCAACATAACTATGACTCCAAATGTGAGGGACTATATCACTACGTTGGAGTTAATTTATGTATAGAAGCCTGCAGTGGCACACCTATTTATATAAGTCTGAGAGCGAGATAGAGAGTTGTACAAGATGATGATTAATATTGCTTACTATTTAATAGCTGGCACAAACGTGTAATTTTCTTCAAATTACGTGTGGTCGAGTACAATATAAATAGACACGTATAGTAAAGTTCTGAAACTGATACTAACAGATCGTAGGTTCAAGTTACATATATATTTTTCATCTTAAAATTTACAATAATCGTGAAAAATAACCGTGAAATTCTACGTGAGGCGTTTTTCCTGAATAATTGCTAGGAAAAAAGGAAAAGTATATTAGCTAGAGATTATATATTAATATATATATTGCTCAAACCACGTAATCCTACGAAATCTGAGAACCATGTTTGTGTTATATCTCCATAATTGTCTTATAAATAAAACTGATATTACAAAATACGAATAGTCGATCATGTTGTGGAATTGCATGTGTTGTTTTAAAAATGGGTAAGCAATTGTTTTTAATTATGTGTAATATGTTAAAATTGAAATTCCTAATATTATTCGTCTAATATAAAAATCCTATAACTCTGTGATGTTGGTTTCATCCCAAAACATGATTTAATACCGAGTATGTCTAGTATGACTAAGTTGTAAATCAAATTTTAAGTTCAAGTGATGTATCGTTAATTTATAGATTGATTTTATTAAAATCTCTTAATGAGTTATGAAATACTAATATATTAGTTTGAGCTCCAACCAATTATATCTGCATAGGCCTAAGATATTAGCAAATTAAACGCACAAATAAGTTACATTGTGTTTTGGTAGAACCTGCTTCACTGCAAATACTAGTTTGACTCATTGTTGACAAGATAATGTTCCTTCTTCACATTCTTCTTATAGAACTACTAATTAATTTGCATTTGACAAAAAAATGCCTAATTAATTTTCTAAAAAGGTAAAGAAAAATAATAACTACAGAAGAAAAGGAAGAAAAGTTTACGTGAACACAACTTTTCAATAATAGAAACAAATATCTACGTTCAGTCTATGTATAAGAATATCTCTCTTTCTTCTTAACATAGCAAGAATATGGGGATGTTTCAATACTGGACCGGTATGAAACTGGATACTTTACATGAATAGTTTGTTACCAACAACACATTTAAGGTACCTTCAATACATTTGTGATATTATACTGTGAGTATCTCAAATGTATTGTAAATACCGGTAACATACTGACCCGATACAACAGAATTTCTTGCAAGAATATATATGTTACATGATATGAAGATGGGATCAGTTGCGCTTTTTTCTATAAAGTATACAATGGTGAAGATCTAATTAATTTTTTTGTTAATTAAGGGGATAAAGTTTATATGAAGATCGAACCAGTAATATAAGGATGAAAATTCTTTATATGACCATTTGCTAGTCGATTCAACATCTATTTTCAAACCCTAATTCAATGATTCACCTTACACATGATGCCTTTCATCTTGTAAATATGTTGAAATATCCAGATTAAACTTATTACGTCGATCTAGCGTCATAATAAGTTTAATTTCGTTTTCAAAAATACAAAGGTATAATATTTATTTTCAATCTAGTCCTTATAATTAACTTTTAATTTTCTTAGTTTAGTCTGGTATATACCTTTTAATTACTTCGTTCTCACGTAGTATTTTTATCGTTTTCTGCTCACTATACTTAACATACTTGTACCAGTGATCAAATTTTTCTCGTACGTTGTTTCTCATTTTTACAACTGTGTAAGATATTCTGTAACTGGCCTTTTAGTGATGATTGTAGACAAATGGAACATATTAACAGTTTTGGCTAATTTCTGTGGGCTCCTAGATGTGTACCATGTGTCTTAGGACCTCACACCGACCTAACCATCTCTTGAAGAAATGAAGTCCCTTGACACACAACATCACAATGTTATCCTCAGAGAGTTTAGCTCGACACTACTCGGGGTCGAAGCTCAGTTCGGATCGACAGTAGTCTTTATGACACTGGCAGGAGTTTTTATACGTGTGATTAATTGAGAGTGGACTCTAGAATCACATGTTAACAATCATCATCTATCATGTCAGCCATATTTGCATATTTATATTAGGTCAATCATATCAAGTTTAATACATCTACTAATCTGTCAAATAACATTCAATAATGTATTCGACATCCATATCACATCAAGTTTCATGTAGCTTTGAACTGGGCTCAATAGTATGTTAAGATCGATCCAATATCTATAAAAAAATTAGTGTAAAGAAAATATAAGGATTAACAAACCAAATAAAGATGATAGTAAATCACGGGACGAAAAATATATTTTACCAACAAAACAAACACGCTATCTAAGATAAACAAAGCCTTGAAATTATATTATAAATAAAATTAGAAGTCAAATAATTTGATGCTACTATCCAACCTTGAAGGGAAAAAGAATGCGACATTTTGGTGGTGGGAATCGCAGACAAAAAATGTAATAAAAACCTAATTGAATTCCTCCAATGCATTGTGAGTGTGGGGACTAAAAGTGAAAGCTATATAGTTGAATTTTACCAACAGATATTCTCGTATCACCATAATCTTAATCTCTTGAAATTGACTAACTTCTTTTTCTTTTTTTCCTTTTGTCTCTTAAAAAAACTCGGCCAACAGAAATTATAAGTAAAAATTTGAACAGGAAAGGATCCTCATCCCAATGCCCCCTCCAAGTTTCAACTAAATTAGACGATTGGTGACAAGATATAGTAGTTCAAAGAATTAGCTTGGAAACTTCAATTACACTGTTCTGTCTCCTGACTTTTCCGGCAAAATATCACCACCGTTTAACCGCTCTCATCAAACTCTTACCTACCAACCCAATTTTCGGCCAAAACAAACACAATCTTCGACAAGCTAGAAAACCACAAGTGGTAATCCACAAGCTTTTCAGATTCGTCTCTTTTCAGTCACATATCTCATCATCTAGTGAGACCCGCAACCTCAAGTCCGATTCATCTCTCAACCCTCTTCGTAGTAAAACATTTCGTAATCCAATCTGATATTGTTAACATCACTAAATTTATAAACCACAATATACATTATCTTTTACCAAAATTTCTTTTATATATATATATATTGTTGTAAGTAATTTATATTTCTATGATGAGTAATTTAAATGCTTTCATATTGTCTATAATTTTATTGTGGATATTAACACGATTATCATCATGATTATATTTAGTATTTTGAGATATTAATTTCCCATACGATCGATGTGAGAAACTATTCTTGGTATCATCATAATTATTTATTTATTTTTCTCAAAAAACAATCCGACATTTTCTTTTTAAAATAAATTTGGACGGTGGATTTTACGAATTTTGAGATACTAATTTCTCAGATGATCGAGGTGAGAAATCATTCTTGGTATTTTGCAAAAATATTATGCTCTTTTAAAAAAAATTCCAATAATGTTTTGCAATTTTTGAAATAAAAACTTCAACAATGGACTTTGAGAATTTTTAGGATACTAATTTCATAAAAAAATATAATGATGGATTATTCTTGAAATTCGATGATAGCCCGAATAGCTTTACAACAACTGAATTTTAAAATTTTTTAGTGGTCTTAGTGTCATTCATTAATGTGACAAAACTTGTTAAAATTCTGATACAAGATAGTACATTATGAGGTATGTAAACAATATTTTTCCAAACATTTTTTGGACCATTTTTTTAAATATAGTATTAACAAAACTTTGGTAACTGCTTCAATAACAAGTGTAGTGGGGTGCTAATACATTCCCGACACTCAAACAACCCTCGAACTTACTCCAATTTTTACAGAGCATAATGATTTCTAAATTGAGTGATCAATCACATCCTAACATGATTGGTGACAAATTTTAAAAAATTCTTTTTTAATCTTTCAATCATCACTCCACGCAGAAGGCATGTTGTGACAACTTGACGACTCCATAAGAGACACGTCAGTCTAACTTTATTTTAGATCGATATAGAGTCAAGCTAAATTATTTTGTCATATGCTATTATTTATTCAATCCTTTTATGATTAGTATGTTCCGCGTTTGTACTATCTTGCATTGTTTTTTACGTAAAAATAATCTTTATTGATTTGAGCTCCTCATACATATCACTCATTGCACTCACCGCCTCCTAATAGGGTTATATTGTTAGAATTAGCGAGAAAAAAAGTAATGAACACCTTCGTGAAACTTTTATTCCTGTGCAGGCTCATGAAATATTTTTACTCAAGTCAACTCAATTGAATGTCCAATTGGGGGTCTTGTTATACCTTTTTGGAAAACAATGTAGATTTTAGCCTGAGAATCTTTTAAGAGGTTTTAGAACTCAACTATACATATTATAAACAATCTTAGAGTTTATCAAACGATCAACTGAAAATAAAAGTAGGGTTCTCTAAATCCATTACAGGACATGTTGTATAATTCTTTTGTTAATACTATTTATTTCTTTAGTATGTCATCACCATTATACTCCTAATGTCACATTTTTAGCACTTGTCATTATTTCACGCTTCAAGGATTAACATTATAACATGTATAACATACGTGCAGGTTAACATTGTGGATTATGCAATTCTCCCTTTGTTTAATTCCATTGAATAGACATCATGAATGTTACTCATAAACATTATAACTAGTTCATTGGTTCATCTTATAATGTATGATGATAAGTTGTCGATTCACATTTTCCAAAACAGCCTCGTATGACTTGCATCTGGTTGGTATATCCAATTGGACAGTCAACACATTTGAAATAGATAGATTTAGTTGATGCATTTCTAAGACAATATAAGTACAATATAGATATGGCTCCTAGCGGTTTGATTTGCAAAGAATGAAAAAAAGGCTGACTGAAGGCTTTAAGGAATATGACCAGAATAGAGTATGGAGTAAAAAATAGAAGAATTTTGGAAACTCCAATAGAAACCTCATCAAACGAAAAGAAGAGGAAGTGCAAGCAATCAATTATGAATCATTACAACAAATATGACATTGTACATGTTTTAAATATAGGGTTCGTAAACTACTCCCGTCAAAAACTCAAAACCATAAGACTTTATGTGAATCACATAAAAAAATTCTTGTTAAAAGTAAAAAAATAAAGTGGGACTAAAAAAGAGGGGGACTTAAAATTTAGAGAAGTGGGACTTAGAAAAAGGTGGGGCGAGTGAAATTAAAATTGACACTGATCGGAGCCCTCTCTCGATTGCCCTCTTCACCCTTCTCTGGTCTCTCTCACGAGTCCTTCTCCATTTTCAAGTATGGGAGCCTTTCAGCTAGTACTTCTCACACTCCTAGATCTTCACGGCACCTCCTCCACCATAGTGTGAGCTGGGAGCAGCTCCGAAAAGCGAGGCCCCAAGCTCAACCTGATTCCTTTCACAAGCCTTTCACCATGCGATTCCTTGTCATTTTTTCTTCGCCATTTTCTTTCATCATTTTCCTTCACAAGGTCTCTCGACACTTCAACCTCAAAATACAATACACAACCTAGGGCTTTTCCTAGGTCCGCGATTACCCTATTCAGAAGCTCTATGATTTTCAGAAGCTCCATAAATCTCGGAAGCTCTACGAATCTCAAAAGCTTCGCGGATCCCCTCTTCAGTCTTCTCTCTCTCTTTTGCAACTTCTTCCTCTCAAAATCCAAACCCACAACCTAGCTAGCTAGCGCTTGACCTTTTATTGAAGAAGAGAGAGAGATCAAAGCCTGTCCATTAGCTTCTCTCTCGATTAGATTCTACCTCTCTCTCTATTAAAAAACAGAGAACGAGCAAGGGTTTGTGAGGTTGAAGAATCTTCTGATTCTTTGGTTTTTGTTGCAGAAGTGGACGTCGATTTTTAGGTCAGATCTCTTTTTCTAAATCCCCGTGGTAAGTTTTCTAACAGTACTTTGTACTTTTCCCCTTCTTTACCGAGTACATTTAGATGATGAACTATATTTGACAAGATTAATCTCAGCAATTTGAGAACTCGTTCACCCTTTATAGTGTTTTGAGTGTTCACATGACAAGTTCAAAGTCTTTGGTTGGGATAACTGAAGTTACGTCAAGGATTCAGAAGGAGAAAAATGTCTTATAGTTTTTGTAAATGATTTTTTCTACTAATCAAGGATTGAAGGGAAAAGTCTTGATATGGACAGACTTATATGAGTATTAATGAGATAGAGAGAGAGAGAGAGAGTTCAGGAATGAGAGATTGTAAGTAAAATGCTTTGAATTATGTGTGCTTGAGTTTGTATTGAATGTGTCCCCTTTCATTTAATATATTGGCCTTATATAGGTTTTCTAAATTATATTAGTTGATTAAAATAACAATATAAAAGGAGGCACTCATTATGCCTAGGGATTACACCCGTTCATGAGAATCATTCAGCTTGGCATGGGCCCCTTTCCCTTTCTCATTCCCATCTGTCTCGCTCAGCCACCATCAGTCACAACCACTTGATGATTTCTTGTGGCTTCAAGCCAATTAGTCACAACCACTTGGTGGCCTACCAATCTGTCTCATCTGAGCTATTCAGCTTACCCAATCAATCACATCCACTTGACTATCGATCTTCCTGTTAACTAGTCAATCTTTCCCGTTCTGATGTTCTTTCCCATTCTTGAGGTGATGATCCCCGTTCTTGAGGTGACGATCCTCGTTTTGAGGTATTGGCCCCGTTCTTGATCTGTCTTGTGACTTCAACCTGTAACTTGTTTCTACTTTTCTATTGCTTTCTGCGAGCCCTGAGTAGGTCCCCATTGTCCATGTGGCACTGAGTATTTTTACGTGTTCATTTACTCCCCATTGCTCATCGGCGATGCTTGTCGAAGTGCAATGAATGCTCTCAGCAGGCGTCCAGTTGTGGGAGAGTGGCTATCTTTGGTTCACTTTTACCAATCCAAGATCTTTTTTTATTCTGCAAAATATTAATTGTTACGCAAGAAAAGTAATTTATTTTTTAAATAATGAAATGACTTACGATCACTACCTCATTTCTAGGGTTGCTACCATGCTCCTAAGAAATTCCAATCATCTTTGTGCCATCTTATTTTGTCATGACATGCGCATGCGTAGGACTAATTTTTTGTTCCCCATGCACGTCGTTTCATTTATAGTTCTTGTGCTATGCGTATTTCTCATCTGTTAACTTTTCTTCTCTCTAGCTATCATGTTGTTATTGGCTTGCCCATTTTAGGTAGACTGTTAGTAATCATTTCACTACATATCTTCCCATGCACCCGTCGTTTGCCCTTCCCCCTTTCAGAACATTTCAAATCCATTAAATGTTTCGAACTCGATTTTGGCGTCTATAGCTTATATCATGGTGGTTTCCCTCACTTTTTGTTTCCACGCTCATTTCTACCTTCTGTAAGTTTTCATTCTTCGTCTTCGTTGTTTCTTTTCTTCTATTCTTTCTGTTTCACATTCCTTTCCGTATTAGCAATAGAGGAGCATCCATTTAAGGTCACTGTTCCCCTTGTCAGAAATAAGAACTAATTCAACAGTTTCCTTGCCCTTTATCGGGATGCCTTCCCACTAGACGTAGTCTGTAGCTTTGGGGAAGGAATCCCTAAATCTTTCCCGTGTAATCCCCCAAACCAAATTTCTCTAGCCTCGATGTACACAACCTTAGATTTAAAACTTCATTTCTCACCTCTTTTTCAAGATTTTTTTAGTACTTTCAACCTCACCCCTTCCCAATATACCCCTATTAGTTACATGGTTCTTTTTGGTATTGAAGCCCTTAATAGGAGGCATGATTTAAATATAGGTGTAGATGAGATCCACGTCGTGTACATAGTGAAAAGGCACAAACTGTGCTATAACTTAGCTCCCCGCGCGAGTGAGAAGTAGGGAGGACTAATAACTGACCTCCCCAGTAGGGATAAAGGCTGGGAGGAGGTACTCTTCTCGTAGGTGAAAACTGGGGTAGCGACGACCGCTGGGTCATTCCCGGATCTGAGGAGAGTTCAGTAAGTGGCCAGAGGTCCCCTTGTTTTTTTATTGTTTAACTTTGTCCTTTCATTGTTAAAGTTTATCTTTCCTGAACATTAACCTTTTTTATTTTGTGTAGACAAGAATCTGAACATGAGGTCTTTCACTTTGAAAAAAGTAGCCGCGTAACGTCACGACGCCTATAATTGCTCGGAACAGAACTGGAGAGATCCCTTTGACCCAAGGAGAGAGATTGAAGTCACGGTCACACCCATTCTTATTGCTGAGTCTGTTGCCCCCTCATCTTCTGCAATGAAAATCCCTCGGGCTATCCCTGTTGCAATTCTTGTTCCTACTTTTCATCAAACAGTCTGATTAAGTTCTTCTGAATCTTCAGAGTCAGAGCTGGAAGAAGAGGGATTTGTTCAAGAAGAAAGAGAACGTGAGGCTCAATGGGATCCTGCTCAGAAGGAGGCAGAAGAACAGTACGAGGTTTTCTGTTTTGCATATAACGAGCTCGAGATGTCAAAGCGTCTTAGAAGTAATTTTGGGGGGTACTGGCTAGGGAAAGCGCCAGTACCCCTGCCCCTGATCTCCTTGTCCCTGTTGTTGATCTCCCTACCCCTTTTGATGAGGTTTCCCCTATTTTGGAGAGGACTGTCGAGCCTCCTCCCTTGCTTGCTAAGAAGTTAGTCTCCTCTTCCTCTGGTTCCCCGCATCCGTATGAGGAGATGGGTGCTTGAAGGTGGTGGCGATATCCATCAGTTCCCGTTGCCGTCACCTTCTTGAAGGATCCCCACTCTTCACATGTGGTCATGAAGGGGAATATGTGTGATGCGGACACTCATGTACTCCTCCAGATGTCCATCCATGACAAGGTTATCAGCCTGAGTCATTGTGTGATACAGGTACTTTAATTTTCTCCTTTTTACATCATTATTATTTTTCTGAGTAAATTTCTTTCTGATTTTTTACTAACACTTTTTCGAACAAGTTTTGACTTACCACGACAGGCTACATGAGGGATTTTCACGCTACTTAGGAGGAGATAGTTGGTTGTAGGAGAAAGGTAATGGAGACTGTCAAGGCTTACGTCGTCATTGTTTCAGAATGGGAGAATCTTAAGAAGGTGGAGGATGATCTTCAATGGGTTGTTGCCCGTTTGACTTCTAAGCTAGATGCGGCTATGGCTAAATAGTCAAAGCTTGAGTGCTCATTGCGGGAGGTAGAGAGGATCGTCGAGATAAGCGGGGAGAACCTGTCCCTTATTGAGGCAAAGCTAGCTGAGGCCGAGGAAGCTGTGGCTAAATCCCGTGAACGAGAGCTGGTATTCTAGTCGAGTACCATGCTATGGTTGATGAGTATGAGCAGATGGCTTATATGGTGGGTTAGCGTGACGCCAAGACTTAAATCTCCTCGCATGTCACTAGTCTCACTTCCTGACGATCTTGTTGATTCTGACACTGAGCTTCCCGTTTCCACCACTGAAGCGGTTACTGATGTTACTCCCAGGGACGTAGAGATTTAGCACTTTTTCCTCTTTTCTCACATTTTTCATTGTCTTGTACTTTTTTCATTGGAATCTGTCGTAACGTGCATTTGACGTGGAGCGATGATTGGAAAATCATTTTCAAACAAAAATTTTAGTGTACGACAACTCAAAGTTGGTTCGGGAGTCATTTGTGTGTGGGAAAGGTATTAGAACCCAACAACACCCATTGTTAAAATTGTTACCAAATCCATTCAAATTCTATCCAAATTCTATTTTTAAAAAAGGTTAAAGAAACTCATTTTTGAATGTCTCATTTGGTACATTTTACATCACAAAAATCAACAAAATAAATGACATTTAATGGGTGGTACAAAGACCATTGAAAAGTATTTGTTTACCTTTTTAAACTTTTTTAAATCAAAACATTATTAGATTTATTCTTGATATCCTAAAAATAACCCATCACTTCAGTAGTTCGAGAAATTTGATATCCCAAAAGACTCAAAGTCCGTCATAGGATTTTTTTATTGAAAACCAAATAATGAAATTAACAAAAAATTAAAATCTAATTGTCATGATTTTAATCCATACATATTTAGATGTTAATTTTAATAATAAGGGAATGATACAAGAATTACATTATAAGCATAATAAAATGGTAATAGTACATAAATAAAGAAGAAATAAGAAAGGATAACAACTATAAAGGAAAAAAAGAATAATGAAAAGAAATGTTAAATGTGATAAGAAAATGTTTGATAAATTTGAAGAAAATGTGTATAATAAAGAGAAATGAATAATATGTGAAACATGCAAAAATATTTAAATAAAAATATGAAAAAGGTAAAAAAATAGAATGAAAAAGACAAAGTAAAAAAAAGAAATAAAACAACAACTAAAATAAAATGAAGACATATGAAAAAAAGGGATAATGAAAGAGGGTATCACCCTTTGCCTTAACAGAGGGTGATTCACCCTCTGTTTAATAAGAACATAGGGGAATCACCTTCTGTTAAATGAAAGAAGGTGATTCACCCTCTGTCAAAATAAAGGGTGATGTCATCATTTTTAAAAAAAATAATTATATTATTATTATATATAAATGAATATTTAATCATTCATATTTAAATTAATTAATATATGAAAAAAAATTTAATTTTATAATTGGTACATGTAAATGCATAGTTGGCATTGACATATTATTTTTATTACATAACTTACTAATTATCATTTCTTTTTTTTATAATTATTATTTAAATATCAAATAAATTTCGAAAAAGATTTTTTGAGATATAAATATACTCTTTTAATTTTGAACTAAGTTCACTAATTATCATTATTTTCTTTCTTCCAGCATTGCTAATCAAATAGTAAAGGAGCGATCATGGATGATAGCTAGTTCAAACAAATGCCCCTAAAAATGATCAATAAAATTTCAAAATGGAATATTTTGTTTGGGATATAAATATACTTTTTTTTATTTTAGATTTTTTATTTCACTAATTACCATTGTTTCCTTTCTTCCCTCATTGTTAATCGAATAGAAAAGCAATGATCATGAATGGTAGCTAGTTCAAATAAGTGTCACTAAAATAGCAACAAAATCTTTATATAGATGTTTAAATATTTGCTACCATCCATGATCTTTATATAGTGAATATAAAAAAATTTAAAGCTTAAATGTTTGCATAATCTTTATATAGATGTTTAACTCTCTATTTTATGTATTTTTATGTATGCGAAATTTTAATAGGAGATTTTTACAATCAATGTACACTTTCAACTAATTAAAGAGTCGATTCACACTAAGTTAATTTGCACCCCTCAAAGGCTTTATCATTATCCTCGTTGATTGAGTTTATGACAAAGATATCTCATTATAAATTTTTTAAGAAAATCATTAATGCGTTAAAATAAAACTCAAGATTAAGAGTAAAAGATGAAGAAAGAGAAACAAACAATTATATATGGAAAATGAAACAAAGAGTATACACTACATGAGTATGAGATGAGAGATGATGAAGAATAGTAAACAAGATATATATTATTAGCTAATGTGCAAGAAATTTAAACTATCTTAAGAAAAAAAAAGGAGAAAATGAAAGATGAATAGGAATGAAGACTCTCTCTCTCTTAGAAAGTCTCTCCTATTTTCTCACATACTCTCCCCCTAAAAATATATTCTCTCATTCTCTCTCAAGACCTTTCTTTCTCTCTCTAAAATCACATACTCTCTTGTGAAGAACTCTCCTCTATTAATAGTCAAACTTAGGGTTTCACTTTTTCTTTTAAGTCATTTTGCTCTTTTTTTTTTATTTTTTTAGTCCTTCAACTATCTCTTATCCCTTTAGTCCCTAGTCTATTTATCTATTTTAGACATTGGGATTTTTTTCAAAAAAAATTATACATATATTAGACTAGTACATGAGCTAATAAACAAAGTGTGTGTTTTTAAAGTATTAGACCAAACAAAATACAGTGTATACAGCTGGCTCCCTTTGTTCAGACTTCTAAACTTAGAAGGTGTACAAAGGTGTAGATAGCATTTTGATTGGTATGGAAAAACAATATATGGGAGAATAGAAACTTCGACTGATTCAGGTTCTATAAAATGATGGAATTATGGAATGGACCTAAATAGACACAAACTTCGACCTCGACTCAATGAGGGTTTCGATTTAAGCAAGATATTTAAAAGGAAATGGACCTAGATGAACACAGGCTTCGACCTCGACTCAATTCGGGTTCGATTTAACCATACTAATTGCAACTGACCAGGCGCTGACACTGGGCTTCGACCTCGAATCAGTTCGGGTTTGATTTAACCAGAGATATTTAAAAGAAAACAAACATGGATAGACACATGCTTCAACCTCGACTCAATTTGGGGTTTGATTCAATTGAGATATTTGAAAGAAAATGGTCTTGGATAGACACAGACTTCGACCTCGACTCAATTTAGGTTTGATTTAACTGAAGATATTGAAGGAAAACATATCGGGATAGACAAAGGCTTCGACCTCGACTCAATTCAAATTCGACTTAACCAAGATATTTGAAAGAAAATGGACCTGGAAAAACACAAACTTCGACCTCAACTCAATTCAGGTTTGATTTAATCGAAGAAAATGAAATGATGTTTGATCTGATTTATACAAGCTTCATATGGTAGCCAGAGTTAGACTAGTACGAGCTCTAAATGTTGAGAAGTCATGTGTGGATTTAAAAAAAATATCCTGAAATAATTCATGCACTTGAATTGTATCAAAATAGAGCAATGTGATGCATGTCTATGCATTGTAATTATTGAATACAAATGCAAAGTAGTGATTTTGAATGCATGTATGCTATGCTTGGTTGTGAACATTTGTAAAAAATATATTTGATGATTTTTTTAAAGTTGACTAACGTAGCCATATCCACCATCCTTCAAAACAATCACTTGGCCTATGATCATTGACCCGTAATTAAGTATCGAGCATCCTCATTCATTAGTTTATGCCCTAGTATTCATCTTCGCGTCAATGAAGAAGACAAAGGAATAATTTTTCCATTTTTACTTATTTTCTCCCAATCGTGTTTTTGCTTTCGTCGTGCGCATACTGACTTTTTTTATGATGACTTTTCAGATTTCATCTCGCATTCAAACTGCCCTTCTTAGTTTCTTTTCTTTTCTCTCATTTTTCTAATCAATTAGCTTTCACCCAACCAAGTTTATGCTTTTGAGTTATTTCAAGAGTAATTAATGATATTTTCATTTGCCTTGGAATTAAACGGAATAAGGAATAATGGAAATAACGGGAAGACGAAGTATAAATGTTTGCCAACTAAAAAAAGGCTCTTTATTGATGATAAACGATGTTTACAGACAAGGATTTGGAAAAAAATTATGGAATAAGAATTTCTGTAGTATTCCAGATAGTTCTTTGAAAACTTATTTTTGCCCAACTTTGCCTTTCCCATACTTAGAGCGGTCAAACGAAGTATTTCTTGACTGCATAGAAATTAATTGTATGCGAAAAATCATTTCCATCCATATTTGTTAGCATGAGAGCTCCTTCAGAGAAGGCCTTCTTGATAATGAAAGGCTCTTCATAATTTAGGGCTCACTTCCCACAGTGATCATGCGTGCATCATTTTTCTTTGATATCTTGTTTGTACGCACTCCACTTCTTCTAATTGTGGCCATCATCATATCTCTTGAGGGAGAGAATTTCCACCTTGATTGGAAGGACCGCTTCCATGCCATATATCAAAGAGGACGACGTTGCCCTAGTTGATGTTCAGACTGATGTGCGGTATCCATGTAGTGCGAAAGGGAGCATCTCATGCCAATCCTTATAAACCTTTGTCATCTTCTCTATGCTTAATTTTGAACTACTCAAATAATTTTTTCATCATCTTGTTGTTTAAATTTGTCACATTATCTGTGATGATCCTTTCAAGTAGACTATAACAGCAAATTATTTCCTTTTTACTGAACTTAACCACTGCACTTCTGGTTACACTTGAATAAGAACTCTCCTCCACCCATTTGGTAAAATAATCTATAGAGACTAAAATGAAACAATACTCGTTAGAGGCTATGGTGTGATGGGACCAATGATGTCCATGCCCCACATAGAGAACGGTCAAGGTGTGGTCATAACATGTAAAGGGGATGCGGGTACGTGAATTTTATCCATATAAATCATTTATGACATTTCTTGGCGTACTTGATGCAGTCAGATTCTAGAGTCTACCAATAATATCTTGTTCTCAAGATTTGTTTGGCCATCATGTGCCCGTTAGCATGAACACCACAAATTTCTTCGTGAACTTCCTCTATAATTTGATTCGCTTCCCTTGCATCAACACATCTTAAAAGAACCATATCATGGTTTCTTTTATAGAGTATTTCACCATTCAAAAAGAAACTCATGGACAATCTTCTAATAGTGAGTTTATCATTCTCAGAAGCTTTGGATGGATATTCCCCATTCTTTATATACTATTTGATGTCGTAATATCAAGATATTATGTCTGGCTCTTCTTCAATGCTTATATAGTGAGCAGGAAAATCTCGCTTCTCCATTTTTATGGGTTGAACTTCTTGCATACAGTCTGCGGCAAACATGGACCCTAGAGTTGTTAGTGCATCTGCGATTTGATTATTCTCTCTGGGTATATGGTCAAATGAGATCACTTGAAAAGTTTGGCTTAACTTAGTTACATGTTTTTTATATGGTATCAGCTTGGAGTCTCTAGCTTCCCATTCCGCATTTAGTTGTCTTATCACCAATAACAAATCTTCATACACTCGAAGCTTCCTGATCTTCACAAGTTGTTTAAATTCCCATGGAACATGGCTCATATTCTGCCACATTTTTTGTACAGTCAAAGCATAATTTTTTCGTGAATGAGAAAACTTTCTGTTAGGTTATGATGATGGACTAAATTTCATGTTCTACATCATTAGATGCGCCATCAAATAACATTCTCCACAGTTCCAGATCCATAGATTCTCCTTCATTTTTTAATATGACTGATATGTTCCCATCAGAAAAATCAAACTTCATAGGCTCATAATCTTGTACTGGTTGATCTGCCAGATAACCAGTAAGTACACTTCATTTTATTGACTTTCTCATGCCTTAGACAATATCGTATTCTGTGAGTAACATTTGTCATTTAGCAATTAACCCAGAAAGTGATGGCTTTTCAAAGATATACTTGATTGGGTCCATCTTTGAAATTAACCAAGTGGTGTGGTATAACATGTACTGTCTAAATCGATGAGCAACCCAGGCTAATGCACAACACATTCTCTCCAACATCAAATAATTAGTCTCGTAGTTTGGGAACCTTTTGCTTAAATAGTATATTGCTTGCTCTTTCCTTTCAAAGGCATCGTACTGACCAAGTACGCAACCCATGGATTTTTTTGTTACTATAAGATACAAAATCAGTGGACGCCCTGGAGTTGGAGGAACAAGTATAGATGGATTTTGCAAGTATTGCTTGATCTTCTCAAAAGTATTTTGGCAATCATCAGTCCATCTTTCTGTATCACTTTTGCGGAGAAGTTTAAAGATAGGTTCACAAGTCACAGTTATCTGTGAGATGAACATAGCTATGTAATTTAATCTCCTAAGGAAACCTCTAACTTCCTTTTGAGTTTGAGGTGGTGACATATCAATGATGGCTCGAACGTTGTCAGGGTCAAATTTTATTTCTTCTTTGCTCATGACAAAGAGAAGTAGTTTCCCTGAAGATGTTGCAAATGTACACTTTCTCGGGTTAAGTTTTAACTGGAACTTTCTCAACCATTCAAATAGTTTCCATAGAGTGACAGTGTGATATTTCCCTTGATCAGATTTAACGATCATATAATCAACGTACACTTCAATTTCTTTATGCATCATATCATGAAACAATGTTACCATTGCCCGTTGATAAGTCGCCCCTGCATTTTTTTACACTAAATAGCATAACCTTATAACAAAATGTACCCTATAAAGTTATAAAAGTGGTATTTTCACGGTCTTCAAAAGTCATTTTGATTTGGTTATACCTCGAAAAACCATCCATGAAAGAGAAGTTTGAATATCCTGTAGTGTTATCTACTAAGACATTGATTGGGGTAATAGAAAATTATCCTTGAGACTTGCCCAATTTAAGTCTCTATAATCGGTGATTTTCGCTTGTCATAGAAATGCTGATTTGGACTTCTTTTGTCTTTCCATCCAATACCAAATTTATCATCTCTGTTCACTCTTGATAATGTTGAGTTATTTTATCATCCTCTTCTACCATTCTTAACATTTCCAGAGATCTTTTGAAATTATCTTCGTAACTTTCATCTGACATTGCGCTAAGAATGAGATTGTCGAAGTTATTGCTTATGCTCTAGTTTTCAAAATCACTGTTCTCAAAACTGAATCAAATTATTGGATGAAAGGAATGTGAGAAAGGATAATAGTGCATGAGTATGAACAATATTTCAGAAATGAAAAAAAGTAGAGATAAAGAGGAAGAACAAAAAAAGGACTGGAATTGTATTTATCATTAACAGAAGGAAACAAAATAAGTTTTTAGACTTTCATTCAAATAATGACATGAAACAAACGAAAATGTAGGCCCATAACAACGAAATTCCTAAGACATTGGGCGGAATCATTAGAAATTTGACATTAACACATTACTCTTGAAAATCCTCAAGAAGCAGTGGCAGCTCGGTGGCATCCCAATTGTTAAGCTCATGATCAAAATTGTATCGAGAACCAAGTGTTCTGTACTTGCACTTGATGATTTTTCCAATATTGTGGGTATTGAAAGCTGGGCGATATCATCTTCAAGGTCGTATTGCTCTAATGTAACCGATTCTTCGAATGAAATTCTCCCACTTTTGAAGGATTCAGAAATATGAGGTATTATTGCCATTTTCATATCGAATTCTCTATTTTTTTGAGTCTGGCAATCCTCTTTTTTTTCTTTTGAACTTCCACTCTCCCTTTATCAGCCTTGGTCAGTCTATATCTAAGCCCAAACCTTCGCTCATTCTTGTCCCAATCAATTAACTTATTTATGCATTAATGCTCACTCCCGAGTCTTTTGCCTATATCCCCATTTTATCATCAACTTTGCCACCATCTGAGATGCTTTTGATAGGCTTGGCGTTGGAATGAGTTTTCCACTAGAAACAAATATGGTCTTCACAATCTCGAATGATCAAAATGAGCACTCCAATGCTTCTTGTGCCGCCTCAACATATGGCATGGTGGTCGGCTTGGATACCAATAAATCTTCTTTCCCATATATACAAATGAGTTTATGATCCATTATAAATTTCAAATTCTTATGCAAGGAAGATGGTACTACCCTAGTAGAGTGAATCCATGGTCGACCCAAAAGAAAATTGTATGCTGGAGTTTTGTCCATCAGTTGAAAAATAATATTGAATAGGCATGGCCCAATTTAGATTTGTATCTCTATGCCTTCTATTACTTCTCGTCGGGTACCATCAAATGTTCTTACTATCATCATGCTTGGACGTATATGTGTCACATCCCCATATATTATATTTAGAGACAAGTCTTTATCAATCAATACTTTTACAACAACATAATCCTTACATTTCACGGGTATATGTAGAGCTCTGGTGTGTCCAGTACCATCAGCATGGATTTCATCATATGTGAAAGTGATAACATTTGGTGCGGTAATATTTCTCTCAATTCCACTCAACTTCTCCACCATAATGTCATGACAGACATATGCTTGATTCAAAACCTTCAATAATGGTTTGCGATGCGGTTCATAATTAAGAAAAAGTGACAGTGAAGATATGCGAGCAGGTAAGCGGTTAAGTTGTTCTATCACTTTATACTCGCTTTGCTTGATGAGCTTCAAAAATTCACATACTTCTTCAGAAATTGGTCTTTCTTTCTTTGTATCTCTCATTATATCTAGGTCTATCACTTGGCCATTATACATCTCGTTTTAGAGCTCATGACCATTGTCACTTTCTTTGGCTTTCCCTTTTCTTTGCCTTTCAAACTCGTCACTTTGATCCATTTTCAAAACATCTAGCGTGTAGCATTTGCCACTCCCTGTCATCCCACCTACTCCTATAATATTAGTTATAGGGAGATCGAGGTCTGACAAATTTAGCGCTTGAGTTTTGTCCTTACTACTTGCAATAACCTCATATTTGTACCTCCATAGTACTGCTCTTGAATCTTTGTAAGCAATTGCACCCAGTATTTGAATGGTGATGGGTGTGGGAGCATAAGACATAGTAGTGTGAGTTAACTTTTCCTCATTATGTATTGTGAGAGGTTTTGGGATATATGATGACACTTTAACATTTACTTCAGATGATTCTTTAGTTATCATGAGGATTAAAGATTCATCTTCCTGTTATTCCTTTTCTCATTTATGACTTATTGTAAGTATCTTTACATCCAACAACCTTTGCACTTCCATTTTAAAATTAGCACATTTCTCAATTGTATGGCCTATCACATTCTTATGAAACAAGCGATCAAAGTTATGCATATGTTTCTTAGGAATTCCTTCATCCTCTAAGTGTGTTGGGTAGATGTACCCCACTTTAGAAAGAAGATGGAAAAATATTTCCATTGACGTGCTCACATATGTCATATCCTTATTTTCATATGAAAAAGATTCTTCAATTGCGTTTACGGCAGGATTCTTATGATTTGGTAAAGGGTTGGAATTGATATTTGGGTTCTCATTAACCTTTTTGAAATTCAATCATCCAGCCATGCAATTCTCAGTCTAATGTCCCACTACCCCAACATGATAATCACAGCGAGTAGTCGGATCACACCACCTTGGGTATGATGGTTGGAAAGGTTCATAAGGAATTGGCACCAATTGATTATTCCGTATCTATTGTGGTAACAATTTAGTATATGACATGGGGATTAGATCATATTGGAGAAAACGTTGATTATTTCTATTTCCATTTAGAGGCTGATCAGCCTGACCAACATTTTGCTGGTGAATCAATGGTCTAAAACTGGGTCTCGGGTTTGTTTTAAAATGTTGATTGTTGAAAGTAATAATTGTACGGAATTTATGAGGTACTTACCAATATCATGTCATGGATTTGGGCCCTTCACTATACTTTAGAAATCCTGGTCTCGGATTGCAGCTTGTGATGAGTACCCAAAATTGACCATCTGTACATTCTCTTCTTTTCACTTCAATGGCGACCCATTTTTTTACGAATGATGTATTTGATATGACTTCCAAAATTCTTCCATTCTTTAGCCCATATTAAATCCTTTCACTAATCGCTATAATGTCAGAGAAGTTGTTTGAAATATTTCCAATCATCCTATCATAGAATAGGGATCTCAAGGTGTTCATAAACATTACAGCCGTTTGCTTTTCTGACAAGGGGGTGAACATGAGCAGCTAATTCCCTTCACCTTTGCGCATATTATTTAAAGCCTTCAGTAGGATTTTTCTTCATCCTTTGTAGATCCAGATGATTAGGAGCCATGTCTATGTTGTATTTGTATTGTCTTATGAAAGCGTCAACTAAATCTTCCCACCTCTAAATATGTTGGTTATCCAATTGGATATACCAGCGAGATGCAGCTCCCATCAAGCTTTCTTGAAAGAAATGAATCAACAACTTATCATCATATGCATAAATCACAAACAACCATCTTTCTGCAGCATAATAAGGTAGTTTGAATTTGTGTGGGATGGTTACATCCGTGACCAAACATAATTGCGTGGTAACAATGGTACCATATACATCCGACCCTTCAATGACACTTAATATCTTCTCTAAAAAGTCTAGCTTATCTTTTGACAGCGGGTCTTTGCTTGGTTTGATAGCAGGCCTCTGCACCTTTGAGTCATCAGTATCTGGTATGATGATTGGCTCATTAGCGAGTTCGCCTTGTGGAGTGAAAACTTATTGTGGCTAGGTGCCATTATGGATGGGTTGTACCCAATTTTCTCTGTCTGCATCATTTCCTGGACATTTGAAAATGGATAGTGCTAGATATTTACTAGTAGTGAAGCATGCTGAAACTGGTCATTCTGATGACGTTGATAGGTTGGAGTGAACCCATGAGGGTAAGGTAGAGTATCGTTTGGCAGTTGATTTTATGATGATTGAGCCCCTTGCAGATTTTCAAGACAGTTTTTTCCCTTAGTGGCGGTGAGGAGTTCTAGGACTCTAGCCATTTGCTCTTTCAGCTCCCTAATTTCTTCTTTCATTTCCTCTCACGATTTCTCTCTTTCTTGGTCATCCATGACCCTAACTTGAGCTCGCATTTGATAGAAATGTCAGAGTTAACGGGCTATCTTTGAAAAGTTTTCTTAAAATAAAATAATGAGATGGTAGATTTTGATAATGAAAAAGAAATAATAATAATAATGGAAGTAAATTTATGCATGAAAAATCATAGTGCGCAAAATTGAAAGTTCTGAAGTACTCAATTTCATTCAATTAGTAGAGCCATCCAATACATTTGAGTATGTAAAAGTCAATTGCTTTGCAATATGAATTTATACAATATGACCAAAATGACCCAAATTACGGTTGATTTCTTCCAAAAACTTAGACAAGTTCTCCCCATTAGGATGGATGGGCAAAACACTTATCTGTTTGCTCTCACAGCCATGCATTTCAACCATTCACAGCCTGTTCAGATCATTGTCGAATCATGTCATACTCTTGTTGAAGCAATTGGTAATCATATCTCAGTGCATCGACATTATGATCATTGTTTCTTGCCAATTTCTCTACCACGTTTTGATAAGCTCTAACTCGAGGCTTGCGATGACTTTCAATAGTTCTTCAGAATCATTTGTTGACTCAGTCTTCCTAACCTTCTGATTCTATAAATCAACTTGTAAATTATCAGCGATTCATCTTAATGAGTCATATTGTTCTTCTAACGCAATGATGTACGCATTTTTCTTATCGACAGTCTCCTTCACCTATTCTAAAACCTCTTGTACAAGCTTATTTTTCTTTTCTAGCTTCATGATTTGATCCTCCTATTTGTAGATTACCCCTCGTAAATTCTCATTGTCTTATGTCATCTTTCTAATTTTATTATTCAGTTGGCGAGTGTCAATTCCCAACTCTGAGTTTTTTCACTTCAGACATTCTCGATCCTCAACCTTATTTCTCAAATCTATGATTTTTTTTCCATCTTCGATCTTGTGTTTATCAGAAAAATTTGCCTCAACTATTAGTCGTCTGCTTTCTTACAAAAAGGCTAGATTCTTTTGACGCTCCTCATATAACTCATCCCGCTCTTCCCTTTTAACAATCTCATGATGATCTTCTGGTGATTTAGATGATTGTAAATCCTCAACTGGTAAGTCAATAATTACTTTGCTTCTTCTACTCTCAAGCCACACTTCATACTCCTTTATGCAGTTCATGCGATTATTCTCATTTTGCACCCTTCTCCTTATTTTCCAAGCTCCAATCAACTGCTATAATTTTTGTTCAATATCTTGAGAATCATAACTAATCTCAATATCTTTCAATGTGTGTGTGGCGGGGACAAACTGTCTCATGTACAATTGACGGAGCACCATTAGTAGAGCATAACTAGTACAATCCCATGAACCTGGGAGTGGGACCCATTGAAAGTCACCACATCTATAGATCGTCGATGTCGACGGCATCCAATGGACTTTCTAGGTAACATCCTCATCATTCAACTTTGATAGGTAATTGAGCCACACCCTTTTATGGATAATTGTGGATTCCATTTGGCCATTCTAAATTCTGTTATGAAAATTCTCGTCTTCATCTATGGATTTGAAAGCTTAACTTGAGGACATTTGAAATCTGGTGGATATCTTAGATGGCTAAGAATCCAAATACATAAAAGAGATGGAGAGCTGATGAACTTCTCTCTCCAAACACTGGGATGTGAATTTAAGGAATGAAATGTCTCAACTAGAATTGAGATAACAGGGTTAACACCATGTTCAACTTGAAGGAACATTTTTATCACTTTATCATCCACATAACCTCGGATCTTTGGAAACAACAAAATGCCATAAATACACAGAGCATATAGAGTCATGCCCTTATCTTCCTTCAAGAAATTTTGGGTGAGATCTAGGAGGTAATACAGTGGCACACACTCATTTCCCCTTTTAATTTTCAATCTTTTCTCAATCTTAGACGCATGGACAGTACCCAAGAGCTTAGATAAAGCTCTACTCAATATGAGTTTTTTGTCATAATTATAAACTTTGTATGCATTTTACAGTGAGACATTTAGTAGGGCTTGATATTCTTAAATTGTAGGAGTAAGATCAATTTTTCCAAAGGTGAAACATCTATACTGAGGGTCCTAGAAATGCATTAAAGCCTCAAGAACGGGAGCATTGACGGTAATATACAGAAGATTAGCGATGTGATCATATCTATCAACAAACAATTTTTTTTGCTCAGGTGAAAAAACCTCCCATATGTTCTTCAACCTCTCCAAGTCAATGTGTGAGAACTTTATCTTAGTGACTGATGGTAGAAGAATGGCATCCTCCTTTTTCAAACAATCTCCTTTTCATTTCTGCGATTCCTTTGACCATTGGGCTACTATGACTTGATCTTCTATTACACTCAGAGTGAAAGTCATGGTCTCTAAAATACGAATGAATTGAATACTTCTTTACAATCCCTACAATTCCTATTACGCAGCATGCTGCATGTATGCAAAAAAGAATGAAGAATTCAGAAGTGAAACAAGGGGAAGAAAAGAAATGTTTAAGTAGTGCACAACATATACATGAAAAAATTTAATCATGATACCATATTTAAGCATAATCTTTATTTCTATCAAACATTGGTCATAAGATGAGCTCTAAAAACCAAATGCATGTGTGGTCGGGCTCTCAAATCTCTTAATAGGCTCTCAGGTTATCCACACGGTTATCTAAACAGAGTAACATGGCCTCCCAAACGGTATCCCAAAAGTGTCAGACTCAGTGAGAACTTTCATGAGCCTGCACGAGAACCACAATTCCATGAAGGCATTCAACTACTCATTCTCGCTAATCCTAAAGGGAAAGCCTGGGTATAGGGCTAGTGTATATGTGTGAATTTAGAAATTATGTAAAGAAATATACTTTGTAAAAAATGAACTATATACAACTAAAAGCATGAATAAGAAAAATAATGAATCAAATAAAGAAACAAAGAACCACACAAAGAGATAGAATATGATAAAATTTTGGCTTGACACTTCATCGATCTAAAAATGGTTGGATAAAAAAACTCCCTAGTGGAGTCGCCAAGCTGTCGCAACATGCATGCGACGCGGAGTGGGGATTGAAAAAATATTTTAAAAAAAATAACTTCAGAGTCGTCAAAAATCATTTTAGGGTGTGATTGGTCACCCAATTTTGAAACAGAAATTTTGGTCTACGAAAGCTCAAAGTTGGTTCGAGAGTCATTTGTGTGTGAGGAATGTATTAGCACCCCACAACACCCATTGTTAAAATGTTACCAAATTCAATCAAATGCTAATTAAATTATACTTAAAAAGGTGAAAGAAACTCATTTTTGAATGTCACATTTGGTACATTTTGCATCATAAAAATGAACAAAATAAATTACCTTTAATAGGTGGTACAAAGACCCTTGAAAAGTACCTTGTAGTTTTTAAATTTTTTTTTGAAAATCAAAAACTATTGGAGTTATTTTTGGCATCTCAAAAATAACCTCTCACCTCAGTAGTTCGAGAAATTTGATATCCCAAAAAACTTAATATTCGTCATAGGATATTTTTATTGAAAACTAAATAATGAAATTAACAAAAAATTGTTATGATTTTAATCCATACATATTTGAACATTAATTCTAATGAAAAGGGAATGTGATAAGAATTACATTATAAGCATAATGATATGACAATAGTACATAAATAAAGAAGAAATAAGAAGGGATAACGTTTATAAAGGAAAAAATGAAAAATAAAAAGAAATGTTAAAGATGATAAGAAAATGTATGATAAATTTGAAGAGAATATGTATGATAAAGAGAAATGAATAATACGTGAAATATGTAAAAAAAAATATATAAAAATATAAATTAAAACAAACACCCACAATAATAAAAAATTGAAATAAACAATAGAATAAAAAAGACAAAACAAAAAAGAAATAAAACAACAACTAAAATAAAATAAAAACAAATGAAAAAAGGGCAAAATGACAGAGGGTATCACCCTCTGCCTTAACATAGGGTGATTCAACCTCTGTTTAATAAGAAAAGAGAGGAATCACCCCATGTTAAATGAAAGAGGGTGACCCTCTATCAAAATAGGGGTGATGTCACCTTTTTTAAAAAAAAGAAAAAAAAATAATTATAATATTATATACATCAATGAATAATTAATGTTTTATATTTAAATAAATTAATATATGAAAAATATTTAATTTCATAATTAGTACATGTAAATACATAATTGGCGTGAATATATCAATTTTTTTACTATATAGCCTACTAATTACCATTTTTTTATAATTTCTATTCAAATATCAAATAAATTTTTTGGGATATAAATTTACTCTTTTTTTATTTTGGACTACTTAGTTTACTAATTACAATTATTTCCTTTCTTCCCTCATTGCTAATCAAATAGAATAGGATGATCATGGATGATAGCTAGTTCAAACAAGTGTCTCTAAATATGATCAATAAAAATTCAAAATAGAATATTTTGTTTGGAATATAAATATACCTTTTATTTATTTTAGACTTCTTAGTTCACTAATTATCATTATTTCATTTCTTCCCCTATTACTAATCATATAGCAAAGGAATGAGCATGGATGGTAGCTAGTTCAAACAAGTGTCACTAAAATAGCAACAAAGTTTAAAAATAAAATGAAAAGACTTATGAGAACATAAAAAATTTTCAAAGCTTATATATTTGCATAATCTTTATATAGATATTTAACTCTCTATTTTATGCATTTTTATGTATGAGAAATTATCATAGGGGATTTTTAAAATTAATGTACACTTTCAACTCATTAAAGGGTTGGTTTATATTGAGTTAATTTTCAACTCTCAAAAGCCTTATCCTCATTGATTGAGTGATGACTAAGATATCTCATTATCAAATTTGTAAGAAAATCATTAATGCATTAAAATAAAACTCAAGATTAAAAGTAAAAGATGAAGAAAGAGAAACAAACAATTATTTATGGAAAATGAAACAAAGAGTATATACTACATGAGTATAGATGAGTGATGACGATGAATAATGAACAAGATATATATTGTTAGCTAATGTGCAATAAATTCAAACTACCTTAGGAAAAAGAATAGGGGAAGATGAAAGGTGAATAGAAATGAAGACTCGATCTCTCGCTCTTTCTCTCTCTCTTAGAAAATCTCATATTTTCTCACACACTCTCCCCTAAAAATATATTCTCTCATTCTCTCTCATTCTCTCTCTAAAATCACCACCTCTCAAGTGAATACCTCCCCTCTATTTATAGGCAAACTTCAGACTTCACTTTTTATTTTTAGTCCTTTTGCTCATTTTTTTATTTCTTTAGTCCTTCGACGATCTCTT
Source organism: Datisca glomerata (assembly GCA_003255025.1). Lineage (NCBI taxonomy): Eukaryota > Viridiplantae > Streptophyta > Magnoliopsida > Cucurbitales > Datiscaceae > Datisca > Datisca glomerata. The sequence goes on from QANY01009317.1 coordinate 1,797,843, forward strand.
ATCTCCTTAGTACCTAGTCAATTTATCTATTTTAGACATTGGACTTTTTAAAAAAATCATACACATTAGACCAGTACATGAGCTAATAAACAAAGTGTGTATTTTTAAAGCATTAGACCAGACAAAATACGGTGTCTACAGAATCATTTGGTAACTTTTTATTTTTCAGTGGAATGACCACTTTCTCCAATATGCTTTGTCACTTCCTTTTATTCTTAACACTTAGTATAAGTTTATCAATCAATTTTTTCTAGCCTTCTTGACTGTTTTAGTGAAGTTCCATAAGTAATAAAAGATAATTTTCCCTTTTAATAGTTTCCATGGTTCTTTTCAGATAGTTAAGTAAATTTATCAACTACTTAGTCCTTTAAACACTTGCGGGTTTTTTTCAAGAGATGCCTAGGAAAGAGTATGTTTTCCCGTTGGCCATTTTTGCTTTTTATCTGTTTATTCCTTTCCCGTTTATTGCAAGCGGGCCTGTTAGAATCGCCTGCCTTATGGTTTCTCCTTCTTCAATTATTTTTCCTGCGTAGGGCTCAAGGGTTTTTCACGCCCCTAGCTTTTTCTGGGAGTATGACTTATGAACTGCCCCTCCCAATGACTTTTTATGCCCTTAGTTTCTTTTGAAAGTAAGACTTATGAACCGCCTCTCCCAAGGACTTTTTATGAACTTAGTTCCTTATGGGAGTAGGACTTATGAACTGCCCTTCCCGATGGGTTTTTCTGCCCTTAATTCCTTCTGAGAGTATGATTTAAGAACTGCCCCTCCCAATAACTTTTTATGCCCTTAGTTCCTTCTGGGAGTAGGACTAATGAACTGCCCCTCCAAAGACTTTTTATGGCCTTAGTTCCTTCTGGGAGTTGAACTTATGAACTAACCCTCCCAAGAACTTTTTATGCCCTTAGTTCCTTTTCAGTAGTGATTCTGCTGAGGAGAGATGATTGGTGCCACTGTTTTTTTATGAAAAACCCTTGCGGGAAGAAACCACAGGAAAGACGTCTCTCTCGAAACCCAGGAAAGAAATTTTATCTCCTCAGCTCGGCTAGGCGATCATATCATTCTAAAGGAAGTTTCTAAGGATATCATGAACTGTTTTAATCACTTTCTTTGGCAGGATAAAAAGCCTGATCCTAGAACACTATCAGCAGCACAGCTTGAACCAATTGCAGTCTCCCTGCATAAGACATATATTTAGACTCCTAGGCCTTAATTCTAGACACAATTCTCTCTACTAATGCATCACAGTCCACCTTGGCCAGTTTGGTGGTGATAAGAGGCATGCCTAGATATCTTATTGGTAATTGACCATCATGGAACCCCAGAGTTGTCTGAATGGATTCAACAGATTGCTCACAAACCCCAGATAAGAAACCTGGCTTTTTTGCACATTAGGATGAAGTTCAGATATGCTGTGGAAAATATCCAAGCTTTCCTTTATGATCATGATAGACTGATTGTCCCTTTTACAGACTAGTAAAAGGTCATCAGTAAAGTAAATGTTCAAAAGATTGAGTTTCTCACATCTCCAATGGAATTTAAATTCAGAATTGTTAGCTACAAATCTGAGGATCTTAGTTAGAACCTCCATTACAATTACAAATAGGTAGGGGAAATGGAGTCCCTCTGCCTGATACCCTTGGCACCCTTGAAGTGCCCATGAATCTTACCATTAATCTTGATGGAGTAGAATGGGGAAGAGATACATTCCATGACCCAAGAAATGAATTGATTAGGGAAGTTAAGGCATTATAAGGCTTTGCCGATCAGAATCCGATTCACATTGTGATAGACCTTTCCGAGGTCAACTTTCATAGCACATCGTGTCTTCTTTGAAGAACACTGTAATGACTGCTCCCATGGAGATGGCTACGTTTAACAAAGCTGTTCGCCGGGAGTAGGTTTAGAGAGTAAGGGGGACCCTTTAGGTACTCTTTAACTTTGTCAAAGGCTTCTTCATAATCTTCATTCCATCCGCTCACGGAGTTTTTCCCTAACATCTCGAAGAAAGGTTTGCATCTGTCTGTCGATTTGAAGATGAACCTGTTCAAGGCGACCAATCTTCCCATTAACTCTTGGATTTCTTTGCAGTTTCGCGGGGACTTCATTTCTATGATCGCCTTTACCTGGTCCGGGTTTACTTCAATTCCATATTGTGTAATTAGGTATCCAAGGAACTTCCCACTGCCACTCCAAAAGTGTACTTCTTCGGGTTCAACTTCATGAATTTTTGCCTTAGAATAGAGAAGGATTCTTCAAGGTCCTAAATATGGTCTTCCGGCTTCTTACTTTTGACCAGCATGTCATTGACATAGACTTCCATATTCTTTTTTATCTGCTCATGGAAGACTTTGTTCACCAAGCTTTGATAGGTTACACCTGCATTCTTTAGACAAAAGGGCATGACTTTGTAGCAATAAATGTCGTACTCAGTAATGACAAAGGTTTTTTCCTAATCAGGTTGGAACATTTTCAACTGATTGTACCCTGAGTAAGCATCCATGAAACTGACAAGGTCGTTCCCCAAAGTGTCATCTACTATTTGATCTATCCTTGGCAGCGGGTATTCATCTTTGGGGCATGCCTTATTTAAGTCAGTGAAGTCGACTTTGATCCTCCATTTGACTGGAAAAAGAAGAATCCTGGAAACAAGAAAGAAGTGTGAGACCTGAATGAAGGAAGCATGACAAAACAAAAAGAACGGATGAGAGGAAAGTCCAACAAGATAAGAATACCCACCGGAGGTGAGATTTTGACAGAGTCCAGCCGAGGGAAAAAGTCTATACACTGTTGACCATCCTGATCAACCAAATACTAGAGACGATTAAAGACATACCTTAGCTGAAAAGATCAGCCCCGTTCACCAAGGAACCAGTTACACAGATTAAGATAAATATTACTCATATCATAAGAGCAATGAGCATTACACGCGAGACTGTTTTCATCTCAAAGACTATATTGAGCAGTTGATCAAAGAAGAATACCTTAGCCAATTTGTAAAAAATGATGAACAGAGACGCGAGACTGAGAAAGACAATCGAGAAGAAAACATGAGGGATAAGGGAAAGTAGCCCATTCACATCATCGACACGGTTATAGCACTAACCGAATAAGACGGGATGACAAGAAAGGAAAGGAAGATGTACTGCAAGTAGCCAACGTTAGAAAGACATCAGTAAAATTCCCCAAACGACAACGAGGATTGTCGCTAGTGTTCAACGAATCTGATTTGGAACATGACAGACACCACAACGATGCCCTTGTCATTTCGATACAAGTTGGTAATTTCTTGTTGAGGAGGGTTTTGGTGGACAATGGGAGCATAGTGAACATCCTATACCTAGCGACAGTGGAGAAAATGTCCATGGGAGGTCAAAAGTTACAAGGGACTTTGCAGCCGTTGATCGGTTTCAACGGAGCCATCAGCTACTCGAAAGGAACTCTGACTCTCCTGGTGAGCGCAGATTCGTTTAACCATATGACCGAGTTCATGGTACTGGGAACAACTTCCCCGTACAATGCAATCCTGGGGGGAACCTGTCTTTACAAAATGAAGGTTGTACCTTCAACATTTTACCAAGTGTTGAAGTACCCATCACCAAAAGGAGTGAAAACAATAAGGGGCGACCAGGCCGGGACTTCTATACATTAGGTAAATATAACCATCTTTTGAGTAATCGTCAATAAAAGTGAGGAATACTCATATCCACCTCTAGCTTGTACATTAATCGGTCCACAAACATCACTATGTACTAGCTCAAGGGGTTCCTTGGCTCTTTGTCCCTTTCTTGTGAAGGGTCTTTTGGTCATTTTACCCTCTAGACAAGATACACAAACACGAAGAGTTTCAACTTTTAGTTCTCTCAAAGCACCATGCTTTGTTAACCAGTTTAATCTATCTACATTAATATGTCCCTAAGATGTCATAGATACATGTTATCATCACCATGAGAAACTCTTTGTCGTTTATTACTTTTAGGATATGCTACTTTAAATAATTCAGAATTATTTAATGCGCGTTCGGTCGGTTTAAGTATATACAGTTCGTCCGATACTTTTGCATGACAAATATTGAATCCATTCTTAAAAATAATAAACTCATTATTAATTAAAGATACTTCAATTCATGCAGTAACGAAAGAGAAATCAAATTTTCTCAAAAATTCAAGAATATAATAAACATTGTTCATAACTAAATAATTATTTCCAAAATTAATGTGACTGTCCCCAATGCTTTTGCTGACACGTCCACACCACTGTCAACTCCCATAATGACTTCGCCAATTGCCAGCTCCATTGATGAATCAAACATCTGCAAAGAAGAACATACATGGTTAGTGGCTTCTGAATCCAGTATCCAGGATGTCAAATCATATTCAACTAACAAGTTTCATGTAAAAGTAAATCATATTTACCTTTCATTTTCTGCTTGGAGAGATACATGTTACACTTTCTTCTTTAATGACCTTCAACCCCGCAATGAAAACATTTTCCCTGGGCTTATTGACGTTCTCGTTCTTCTCGGCTTTCAACGATGTCTTGGATTTCCTCCCTTTCTTGTTCTTACTGTTGCCCTTACTATTAATCTTCTTCCTCTTATTAATTTTAACAAAAGTGGAAGAAGGCTTTTACTCGACAATATTTGCCTCACCCTCTTTGGTCATACTCTTATTGAGTGACTTAAAAGTCTGCAGTTCATTCAACAATTGGGTCATGTTGAATTGCAACTTGTTCATAACATAGTTAGTGGTGAATGCAGAAAAAGAAAGTGTGAGCAATTCAAGTATGATGTTGTCTTGAGTTCATTCATCAATGGTCTCCTCACGTATTTGTGTCTTATAAATTATGTTGATCATGTTCAAAACATGTTCACGCACATAAGTACATTTCTTCATCTTGGTCATCATGTAGCTCCAAGTAGCCTCATGATGACTTTGATCAGACTGCTGCCCAAACATCGCTTGTAGAGATTCCATAATTTCATAGGCAGTCTCCATGCTCTCATGCTTGATTCTCAGAATATCATTTATGCTCACAATCTTGTAGCACTTCGCTTTGTTGTTAGATTAAATCCAAGCATCAAACTTGTCTTTAACATTCTTAGGGGTATTGTCAGCGGCCTCCTCAAGACATTTCTAAGTAAGAACAAATTTGTGGTTCTCACAAATTAGCATCAAGTTTAAATTTTATTTCCATCTTATGAAATTATCACCATTCAATTTCTTAAGTGCTAGTAAAAAAACTAATAGGATTTCCCATGTAGACATAATAATAAATGAAAATAAAATATACATAATTCAATATAATTGAAATAGATATACATAATTCAGAAAGTAAACATGATGCATGAATGTAACATATTAAACACATAAATTTAACATTTACTAATCAACGATAAAATAACCTAATAATTAATGTGTTGCCTTAGGGTCAGTCAGATTACTCTTAGACTGATTATGAGACATTCTTATCCTTATTAATTAAAACTTAAAATATCTCATATTTTCTCTTTTAACAATAATGTATCACTAAGTTGGTCAAGTCACAATTATCCACTCAAAGTTTAATTGTGATTTTGTGAGTGTAACCCATTATTTCAGAATCCATGACTTAATTTAAAAAATGTCACCTTAGGGTATTTCTAAATTACAACCATTGAAATAAATAAATAAAATTATAAAAAGGACTTCAAGATTACATATTTCAAAAATATCTCATTCACCACATGATGTCTATCTTCATAATCTAGCTTCTGAACAAAACCCGTTTAATTAAGAAAGACTATTTTTTATTTAAAAATTATCTCTATAATTATCTTTTAAAATTATTGAGTTTGGCTTAATAAAAAATAATTTATTGACTTGGTCAAACTTGGGTCAATCACAATCAATTAATTAGACTTAAATTTTTAAAAAATTAAAAATTAAAAATTAATTTTAAAACTACATTAATTTCAAAATTTAAAAGATAAAAGATGAAGTTAGAGTTTTCATAAAACTCTGCAGTGATAGGGTAAGTTGGTATCATGGTTTATGTGAAACTTCCCTAGCTGTGACAACAGTTATCACCAACGATAGGACTCTCACAGCGTGACTGCCAGACATTCCCAGCTGCCGCCAACCACCACCGCCGTCAGCCATAACCGACCACCGCTGTGAATGACGGCAGCACCGCCGCCGGTGTCAATTTTCTGGCGAGCTCGCTGCCAGAGCCAATTTTTTCGGTGGCGCTAGCGCCAGAAATCCTATTTCCGGTGCCGGTCCCCTGAGAATTCCTATTTATTTTCTTTTTCCACCACATTCATCTCGTGTGGTCTTCATCTTCTCGCGATCAGAATAATTATAAGAAAAAATTAAAGAACAAACCCTAACTCAAAAATAACCATATAATTAACGGTCCGTTATTTAACCATACACTCAAAAAACAAAACTATCCATTCGTTATTACATTTCAAATATATTATGAATAATGCAAGAAAACCTACACAGTATTTTATATACAAATACATAATGATTGCTCTGATACCACTCGTTGGAAACGTGGCACTCACGCGGGGAAGCGTGGTGCCTCTAAAAATTTATATAAAAAATGATTCTTTTTCGATAAAAGAAAATAAACGCGACGCAAAGTTTCTAAAAAAACTTTCATTGAAAAACTCTTTTCAATCAAGATCCATTATATATTTATATATTAAATCTAAGGCATACATGGATAGGAATCATATACCTCTTCTAGTCTATATCAAACGTTCTCGTAAACCAATGATCATGCGTTCCCACGTATAACAGACTTTGAGATTCACACCAAGATTTTTCAAGTCAATCTTCAAACACATTAGGACGTGTGTGTGCATGTAGAATAATTCAAAGACACTTTTTCTGTTTCTAGATGTATTCATCACATGAGATCTAGAGATTTACTAAGAATGATTAATTTAGTGAGATAATTATCTGAAAGATTACGGTGATTATTCTTTCAGAATTTTTTATTAGCTTTAAATCACAGAGAAAGTTCACATTGATAGCAACTGTATTCTCTACACTCAACCAACCTTAAGACCTTTAGAATGATATCTATGTATATATATTCTAGGCTCATCATTTTTTTAGGGATTTACACACAAAAATATTTAATCATGAAATTGCCATTGTAGTGGGACCCACTATAATTTGGTACACAACTGCAGTGCGACACGATATTACAGTAGTCGTGAACTAACACAATGTCGTGTGACACTACAATAGTTAATGTCAATCTCTGATTCTCAATCAGTGATTGACATGTGATAATTACTATGAATTAAACATTTATTTTAATTAGACAAATATCCACATACCAGTTAATTTAAAATTAATTTATCTAATCATCCCAATCAATTAACTTATTTGTTAGTTCACAAATAACATATTTAATCGATTTAATTATTATCTAATAATAATTTATGTATTTAATTTCATAAATTAGATATTCTGAAAATAAATATAAATAATTTAACTAATTAATTTTTAATTAATTAATCACACATAATTATCTCATAATTATGTACTTGCCTCAGAATAAAAATTCCTTTTACAAGTCAGTCCTTTTCTCATGGCTTAAAATATTCATACCATAGACTGCGTAGTACAGATGTGACTTGAGGACCATTGAACTATAATCCTAAACTCCAATAATTTAGATTATTAATTAAATAATCTTATTTATTGATTTCATTATTACTTCACTATAAATATGAAATTTCACTCTTTGAAATTATAGAATGTATGTACAGAGTATCCATGTGTAGTCTATTGATATAATCATTTTATGTTGTTCTGTCCTCCAATTATGTGTTCGTAAATTAGTGCTAGTCAAAATCATCGTTTTACCCTTCTAATTGCCTCTTGATCTTTAAGTACCATTAATTCACTAGTGAATGGCTAATTTATAATCGTCTTATAAATTTGAACTCAATAACCATTCAGTTCCAGAATTAACACTTAAAAGAACCAATATACAATTCGTTAGGAAAGCTTGGATCCCAAATGTTGTAAGTTCATGACTACTCAGGATTCAGACGGATCTACATATGATCATCGGATTGATGTGTATTAAATCTTAATGATAAATGATAAGTTAATAAGAATATTAATTCACATCGGTCTTGTCATATATAATATTATTATATAAAGAACATTCACTAAGATGTATATCCACATCAATGATCCAGATCTAGATCACATGCATTCATAATGCTTGATGAACCGTACTAGCAATCATTCATTAAAGATTTCATATTTTAATATGTTGCTAATAATTTTATTCATTATCTATTATCTTAATCCTCTTGTACTAATACAAGATCATAGTCTCATTAATAAATATGAAATTTTTCAGAAATTGATATAAATTATTCAACAATAACTTAAAAGAACAATTATAAAAAAAATATAATTCCGTTAAATTTCATATTAAAATGTCAATACATATGCTTTGAGGACATTATCCCCAACATGTACAACTTTGTTAGCGTTAAGAAAATATCCATATGAAGACCAAGAGACCGACTCCAACATTTAGAGCGTGCATTAATCCAACTATTGTTATCATACAAAGCTTGTATAAATCAACATCAATATCATTTCAAATCTCTTCGATCAAATTGAACTTGGTTCAATTGTCTACGAAGCCTAGAAGGTCTAGGTCCATTTTAAATATATTTTATTAAATTGAGCTCGAATCAGTTGCGCAAAGCCTAAAAATTCTAGGTATGTTTCAAATCCTTTTGGTTAATTTGAACTCGACTTGGTCTTTTTTAAAGCTTTGAAGGCCATGTCCATTTTAAACATCTTTGATTAAATCAAACTCATCTTTATCGTGTTTGAATTTGGGAAGGTACATGTCCATTCAAACATCTTCAATTACATTGAACTTGACTCAGTTTTGTTCAAAGTGTGGAAGGTCCAGGTCCATTTCAAATCTCTCCAGTTAAATCAAACTTGAGTCAGTCATGTTCGAAATCTAGAAAGTCCAGGTCCATTCTATATCTCACTGGTAAAATCAAACTTAACTAGGTCATGTTTGAAGCCTAGATGGTCTAGGTCTGTTTCAAATATATCTTTGGTTAGATCAAATTCAACTCAGTCATGTTTGAAGCCTGGAAAATTCAGGTTCATTTCATTTCAAATTTACCCAGTTAAATCCATCTCAGCTTTTGTCAAGGTCTAAGCATGCGTTTCATGTCCGTTTCATTTCAAATATCATTTGTTAAAATGAATTTGACTTGTGTCGAGATTGAAGCCTACGTCAACCCAAGTTCAGTTTTACTTTTCTACCACTACATTTGAATTAAGCCTGATAAATGAGTTCAAAACCTGGCCAAGTTAGATCTATTTTCTTCAATCCAGGTCATTGTAAATGTTACCTCACCAAAAATACTCATTTACACATTTATCCATCTTCTAATCCTATAAGCTAAACAAATGGGGCAGAAGTTGACACCGTATTTTATCCGACTCAATACCTTTCAAACTCATTTTTATTTGTTGGCCCAATCCTAGAGCCCAAAATATCCAAAGTCTACAAAATAAGAATAAACATAAATAAGAATAAGAATAAAACATAAAAAGATAATCAAATTGAAAAGAACTTTTCTCACAATCTCTCTAAAAACTTAAAAATTGAATTTGAATGAAACATATTAAAAATAGTACAATAGATAAATATAATTAGATAAGATAAATCAAAATACTTGTGGTAAGCATGGTTAAAAGATGAGATATCTTTTTTATAACATCGAATGAAAAAAAAAACTCTAGAATTAGAAGAAAATCAAAATCAAGGAGAAAAAGAATCTGCGTCTCAAGAGGATCTTGAATCAGCTCTTTCAAACCAAGAAAAATATATTGTAGAAGATCAGATATGGAAAAAACCTAGAAATAAAAAACACTACAAGAAAAATATGGAAGCAGAGCTTAATTTCTTCCTAAAAGGGTATTTGCGTTTTCAATTGAGATGATATGGTTATTTAAATCAAAGAATGTTCAATAACATAAAAGTATATTATCTCCTGCTTATGTTGATAAATCTAAGAGAAATTATTATATCATATATTCAAAGGAGAGAAACGAGTCACTGATAGTTCAGAAAAATTTAACTCTTACAGAATTGATGAAAGCTTTACTATCTCTTAGTGATAATTTAAATCAAACATGAAAGGATGGAAATGTGTCCAAGTACATTGAATCTAAATCTTGAACGAAACCTGATATATATAATATTCATTCTAAAAACTCTAAATCTAGATAAATTATTTCACTAATTATGTTTGAATTTTAAAAAAGAATATTGTCGGATCTTGTGAAACCTACATGATAAACTTAGAGAATTCTATATATAGGGTTGACAGTAGATATAAAGGGGGATAAAAATATATTGCAGGATAGGGAAAGTAGCCAACACCGCCATCTCCTCTGCTACCGCCTTCGATCATTGTCTGGTGACACAAAACCAACTGGTAGATTCGTGTTATCACCAACTACCACCTCTTCAAATTTCAAACAAATTGAACGAGCAATGACCAATATACGACATTGCGATACTTCGGCCTAAAAACTTCAACTACTCTGTGTTCTATCTTTGGTGACTATTTTGGCAAACCATCATCACCATGTATTCCTTCTCATTAAACTCTAACTACCCAACCCGGTTTCCGGCCGAAACAACTACTCTCTCGCAACCCAAAAACCTAAAACTAGACCCACAAGATTTTTGGCCACAGATCTCACCTTAAAGTGAAATCCGCAACCTCAAATCGGTGCGTTGGATTCCTCCCAACCCTCTCTATAACAGTACCTTTGGTAACTCAATCCAATATCATTAGCATCACTCAAATTTTTTAAAGCATGGTATACATTTTCAATTATCTAAATTTCTTGTACATATATATCTTCTTGTATTAATTTATATTTGTATGATTGGATAATAAGAGATGTATGATCATTTAAATTGTTTATTATTGTCTACAATTTTATTATGGATATTAATACGATTATCATCATGATTAGGTTTTTTCTCAAAAAATGATCTGTCGTCTTCTTTCTAAAATAAATTCTTACTGTAGTTTTGAGATTTTTGTGATATCAATTTTTTAGACTACTAAGATGAGAAATTATTAATGGGATACCGAGATAATTTCAATAACAATTTGTTATTTTCAGAATAAAAATTCTAGGTATGGACTTTGAGACTTATGGGATATCAATTACTTGAAGTAGTAAGGTGAAAAATTATTCTTAGAACACCAATGATAAATCCAATAGTTTTACAAAATATGAATTTTAAAATTTTCATTGGTTTTAGTACCACTCATTAATTTGATAAACTTCTTTTAATTTTCATAAAAGATAATATATTATGAGACGTGTTAAAATTAATTTCTCACACATTTTGGACCATTTTTTAAAATGTAATATTCAACAAAACTTTGGTAACTTTTTCAATAACAGGTCTTGTGGAGTATTAATATCTTCTCCACACACAAACGACTCCCGAACTTACTGATTTTTATAGACCACTTCACACACTTGAAAAGCAAACCAATTATTAGTCAATCTCAAGAAATGTACATTTTTACTTGACAAGCTCCCGTTTCTTAGGTTTATTATGGGATCCGAAGGAATTCAGGTAGACGAATCTTAAGTCAAAACCATTAATAATGGCATGTGCCCACTAATTTAAAAGAGGTGCATAGTTTCCATGGATTGCCTACCTTGTACAAGAGGTTTATTAGGCATTTCAGCTCCATCACAGCACTTATGACGGATTGCATGAAGATAGTGTTGGGCACAATGCTCTATATGCGAATGATGTAATTTTTTATTGCTAATTAATAAATATAGTGATTTTTCATTTAATGTTTACTTGCATGTATGTTAGATACTTTATAAATGTCCAGAAAATTTCATCATTTTATTTGTGATCTTAAACATATACATGAGGATAATGTTTAAGAATAACAATAAAAAATTATTATAATTACTTGAATATTTAATTAATCAATTATTACAAGTAACAAAACTCATTTCAGTATGGAGCAGTCTTATAAGTATTGGTAGGTGGGTCAGCATCTTGTCAAGTGGTGGAGGTCTAGTGGGGCCAAGTCACGGTCAAAACCTGAGCGCATGTGTTTGAACTAAATAAGGAAGATAAAGTTGTGCCATAACTACCAGCTATAGCATTTAGTTCAACGGTAAGCGCTTGATCCTATAATATTGAGTTTTAAAGTGGAGATATTAGAGTTCTAGTGAACTCTATATAATATTTATGATATTGATGATCATATGTAGAATGATCTTGATCCTGAGTAATTAACTGACTCATGATTATAATGTCAAGCTTTTTGACTTACTCGGTAAAGGTTCATAAATCTCATTAAAATTAATTCCTTGTATCAACGAAGTGTAATGAAGTAAATAGTTGAGAATATTAGTTTACAAGATGAAATTCCTCCATTCATTATAAAGTCAGATAAATAGTTTCATTAAGCATTTTATTCAGGTCTTGAACGATATGAGATCTCAATTCATGATAATATCATAAATTTATAATTCATTAGATAATCAACAGACTCAAGGAGAAAGAAATAATTAAGGAGGTCAATAAATTATTTACATAGCTCTAACTATAAACTATTTATGGAAGATTTATCTATATGTAGTGATTATATTAATTGACTATTCAAGTTTTTGATAATATCTATAACTTTAATAGTTCAATTCCAAGTTTATAGTAGAATAATTTTGAAAGTAGTAAAATGATATTTTGATCAATGATTATCCATTTTATTGGAACTTGAAATTTTAGGTGCATGGGTACCCATGTCATCTCTGTGAAAATAGTTAGCTAAATAAAAATAATGAGATAATAATAAATAGTTTAAAATTATTGAATTCTAAATTATTAAAAGTTCTATAATATGTTATAATAGGAGTGTCCTTTGATTATAATAATTTAATCAATTAATTCAGATGTAAATATGAGAATATTTAGTATGTTAGTTTATATTATGGATAATCTTATAAGGAAATCTGACAAAAGTCATATCACGCCACAGAGTTGTCATGTCTGGCATGGTGTGGCTAACCATATCCCTTAGACATGGTGTTCACTCATCAGATAAAGTTGATATGATTACAATTTAATTTGAAATCTAAAAATAAGTATAAATTAAATCTAATTTTGATCTCCTTAAAAAAAGATAAATGGTGATTTAATAGAAAATGTGAAGAGGAATGTAAATTAATTTTCTCTAAAATTTTCAGCAATTAGAGATTTTTGAAAGAAAGAGAAAAAAATATCAAACCTGAGAGAAATAGAGAACTTTTCGGTTTGGAGAGAAAGAAATAATTTTTATATTCTTCGAGAAAAGTTCTCTTCCATCCAGCCCCACTTTCTCATGTGTTGAGATCATAATGTGATTAGAAAAAGTGAGTGTGATCAATTCTTATTTTGTAAAACGCACACGTTTGTTCATCTAGTGTCAGAGATTGGATGTGGAAGATTTGAGGAATCAAAAAACTTGATCATTCTTAAAGAGTTCATGAAACTGAATTATTCATGATGAATTAGAGGAATCAATCTCATCATCATTGGAATGTAAGTTATTCTTTACCTATTAATTGTATATTTATAGTAATAACCGACAAAAAAATGTTATGAGAATGTTGTTGTTGCTAATAATACATTCATCCAAGGTAACCTTCTGCTGCGATAGTCAATTTTGGTTAACGAATGAATAATTGGTATCAGAACCGCTTATTTAATTGATAAATTAATTTAGAAAAATTTTACCGTATTGGGACAAAGAATCCCGACATCATGTCGTGAGTATGTGTCGGTGACTTACCTCGTTAAGTTTTTTATGAAAAGTTTCTAAATAGTTTGCATTTTATTGTGTAAAGACAACTATAACCCTATTAAAATGGACGAGAAAATGTACCACATTAAATTTTTTGTAAAAAGCGTGTTCAATAATAATTAAAAAAGAGTATCTTGTTCAACGAGCACGTGCACACATTTTAGGGAAATGCACGTGCATGATTCAAATATTGGTGACCATCTTGCCGAACTACAGCTTTGTCGGTAAATTTTCAAGTCGATTATACATTCAAATAATATATGTACAACTTCAACGAAAGATTAAATGCTCATTTGCTTCCATGATTTACATATGATATATTAACTTGATTTCTCAATAAATATCTCTAAATTTTGCGAGGTCATCTGTAATCAACTCTACATTGATTTCTTAATAACCTACTACAATTGTGCAAGAAACAAATCACCAAGCAAGTGGGATATAGGAGCAGGAGTTGTTTACTGAGTAGCAAAATGATCATAACATATGACAAAAGTAGGGCTGGCCCAATCTTAAGTTCAGTGCAGAAAGGCTCAATCTAAACCATTGAAGGGATATACCATATTGGTAGAATATTTAACGACCCTAAAAATGCATTACTTGGTTCATACATGTCGCGACGTGCATGCGACGCGGAGCGGCGATTGAAAAATCAATTTTTGAAGAAAAATAATTCAGAGTCGCCACCAATCATTTTAGGGCGTGATTGATCACCCAAATTTAAAATCAAATATTTTGGTCTGTGAAAATTTAAAGTTGGTTCGGGAGTCATTTGCATGTGGGGAAGGTATTAGCACCCCACACCGCCCATTATGAAAAATGGTTACCAAATTTAATCAAATACTATCCATATTTTTTTTCTAAAAATAATGTTATAAAAATTCAATTCTAAATGTCTCATTTGGTACACTTTGCATCATAAAAATAAGTAAATAAATTACCTTCAACGGGTGGTATAAAGACCATTGAAAAATTATTTTTTTTATCAAAGCGTTTGGAGTTACTCTCGGTATCCTAAAAAATAACTCCTAACCACGGTAGTTCGAGAATTTTGGTATCCCAAAATTCTAAAGTCCGTCATCGGATTTTTTTAGTGAAAACTAAATAAAAAAATTTATAAAATTTAAATCAAATTGTTATGGTTTTAATTTACGAGCGTGAATTTTGATGATAGAAGAATAAAATAATAATCACATACAACCGTGACATATGAAAATAATACGTAAATAAAAAAGAAGAGATAACAACTATAAATAAAAAAAGAATAATGGAAATGAATGTTAGAGATGATAAATATGTATGATAAATTTTAAAAAAGAATATGCATGGTGAAAATAATTAAAAATAAATATAAAATAAATTACAACAAACTAATAATATCTACTAAAAAAATAAAAACAAAAAAAAAGTAAAGTAAAATTTTTTTTTACAAAGGATGATGTCACCCTCTGTTAAGTGACAGATGGTGACATCACCCTCAGTTAAGTGACAGAGGGTGACATCACCCTCTGTTAAGTGACAGAGTGTGACATCACCCTCTGTCTTTTTTCTTTTTTTAATTTTTCATTTTTACACACACACATATATATAATTGTTTAGTAAATAAATTGATAATAAATTTTTTATGTGTAAAATAAATTAATTTATGAAAAACAATGTTTAATTTCACACACGATTAGCATGATCATGCTTTTTTTAGTACATGGTCTATTAATTATCATTTTTTATTTCTTCACCTAATGCTAATCAAATAGCAAAAGAATGATCATGAATGCTAATTAATTTAAACAAGTGTCACTAAAAATAAATAAATAATTTTGTTTGGGATATAAATATACCATTTTTTATTTTTGGACTACTTAGTTCATTAACTACCATTTTTCCTTTCTTCCTTCATTACTAGGAATGATCATGGATGGTAACTAGTTTAAACAAGTGTCACTAAAAAAATCCATAAAACTTTCAAAATAAAATAATTTTTGTTTGGAATATAAATATACCATGATGATAACTAGTTTAAACAAGTGTCACTAAAAAATCCATAAAACTTTCAAAATAAACTAATTTTTGTTTGGAATATAAATATACCATTTTTTTTATTTTGGACTACTTAGTTCACTAATTACCATTTTTCTTTCTTCTTTCATTGCTAGGAATGATCATGGATGGTAACTAGTTCAAACACGTGTCACAAAAAATGATGGTCAAAAAATTAAAAAGAAAAGAAGAGAAGTTTTGTAAGAATATAAAAAAATCAAAACTTAAAATATTTGCATAATCTTGTATAGAAGTTTTAATCTCTATTTTATGCATTTTTATGTATGAGAAATTATCATAGGAGATCTTTTCATCAAATGTACACTTTCAACCCATTAAATAGTTGATTCATATGGAATTAAATTTACACCCCTCAAAATTTTATTCCCCCCAAAATTTTATTCTTATTCTCATTGATTGAGTTTATGACAAAAAAATCTCATCATCAAACTTGTAGAGAGATAAACAATATATGAAAATAAAACTTAAGATTAAAAGTAGGAGAAATGATAAATAATGAGCAAACAAACCTATATATGAAAAATGAAACAAAGAAATATCAAATACATGAGTATGAAAAAGAGAGATGATTAATTAGAATGAACAAAATATATTGTAAGCTGAAATGTAAGAGATTTGAACTACCTTAATAATAAGAAAATGAGAAGATGGAAGATGAATAGAAATGAAAACTCACATTCTTTCTCTTTTTCACTATTTTCTCAAAACCTCTCTTTCTCTCTCTAAAATCTCTTCTCTTCCTCAGTCTCCCAAATCTCCCCTTTCAAGTGAAGACCTCCCCTCTATTTATAGGCAAACTTAGGGCTTAATTTTTTAATTTTAGTCTTTTCGTTCCTTTTTTTATTTTTAGCCATTGGACAAATTTTCTTATTTTTTAGGCATTGAGTTATTTTTCAAAATATTCACATAGTCTTAGACTAGTATATAGGCAAAAAAATAAATTTTATATTTTCAAAGTATTGGACTGGATAAAATACGGTATCTACAATACACATCTTATGCACCTGAGTCCATTCTACGTGTATGGAAATAAGGTCATCAAACGCATAAATTTGACATTTATGACATTTCTTGGCATACTTGATGCAGTCAGATTCTAGAGTTAACCAATAATATCCTGCTCTCAAGATTTGTTTGGCCATCATATGTCCACTAGCATGAACTCCACAAATTCCTTCATGAACTTCCTCTATGATTTGATTCGCTTTCCTTGCATCAACACATCTTAAGAGCATCATATAATCGTTTCTTTTGTAGAGTATTTCACCATTCAAGAAGAAACCCATGGACAATCTTTTAACGGTGCGTTTATCATTCTCAGAAGCTTTGGATGGATATTCTCCATTCTTTATATACTACTTGATGTCGTAATACCACAGTCTTGTGTCTAGCTCTCCTTCAATACTCATATAGTGAGCAAGAAAATCTCGCTTCTCAATTTTTATGGGGTTGCACTTCTTCCTTAAAGTCTACGGTGAACATGGATGCTAGAGTTGCCAGTGCATCTGCAATTTGATTATTCTCTCTAGGTATATGGTCAAATGAGATCACTTCAAAAGTTTGGCTTAGCTTAGTTACATGTTTGTTGTAAGGTACCAGCTTGGAGTCTCTAGCTTCCCATTCCCCGTTTAGTTGTCGTATCACCAATAATTAATCTCCGTACACTCGAAGCTTCCTTATCTTCATATCATAAGCTTCTTAAATTCCCATGGAACATGCCTCATATTTTGCCACATTGTTTGTGCAATCAAAGCATAGTTTTACCGTGAATGGGAACAACTTTCCCTCAAGAAATATGAGGATTGCACCAATTCCATGTCCCACATCATTAGACACGCCATCAAATAATATTGTCCGCAATTCTGGATCTATAGATTCTCCTTCATTTTTTAATATGACTGATATGTTATCATTAAGAAAATCAAACTTCATAGGCTCATAATCTTTCATTGGTTGATCTGTAAGATAATCAGCAAGTACACTTTCTTTTATTGATTTTCTCCTGACATAAACAATATCATATTCCGTGAGCAACATTTTTCATTTAGCGATTCGCCCAGAAAGTGATGGCTTTTCAAATATATATTTGATTGGGTCCATCTTTGAAATTAGCCAAGTGGTGTGGTATAACATGTACTGTCTAAGCCGATGAGCAACTCAGGCTAATGCACAACACGTTTTCTCTAACATCGAATAATTAGCCTCATAAATTGTGAACCTTTTGCTTAAATAGTATATTTCTTGTTCTTTCTTTTTAGAGACATCATGTTGACCAAGTACGCAACCCATGGATTTTCCTGTCACTGTAAGATACAAAATGAGTGGACGTCCTGGAGTTGGAGGAATAAGTATAGGTGGATTTTGCAAGTATTGCTTGATCTTCTCAAAAGCAATTTGACAATCATCATTCCATTCTTCTGCATCACTTTTGTGGAGAAATTTAAAGATAGGTTCACAAGTTGCAGTTAGCTGTGAGATTAACCGGGCTATGTAATTTAATCTCCCGAAGAAACCTCTAACTTCTTTTTGAGTTTGAGGTGGCGACATATCAATGATGGCTCGAACCTTGTCAGGGTCAAATTTTATTCCTTCCTTGATCACGACAAAACCAAGTAGTTTCCCTGAAAACGTTGCGAATGTACACTTTGTCGGGTTAAGCTTTAACTGAAACTTTCTCAACCGTCCAAATAGTTTTCGCAGAGTGACCGTATGATCTTCCCCTTAACGAGATTTGGCAATCATATCATCAACGTACACTTCGATTTCTTTATGCATAATATCATGAAACAGTATTACCATTGCCCGCTGGTAAGTCGCCCCTGCATTCTTCAGACCAAATGGCATAACCTTATAACAAAATGTACCCCATAAAGTTATAAAAGTCGTTATGCGGTGTTATGTACTAAGACATTGATATGGGGTAATGGAAAATTATCTTGGGGCTTGCCTGATTTAAGTCTCCATAATCGACGCACACCCTTACTTGCCCATTTTTCTTCAGTACTGGGACTATGTTAGCAACTCATTCAGGGTATTTTGCTACTTCTAGAAAACTCGCATCTACTTACTTTTTTACTTCTTCTTTGATCTGTACCAGCATGTCTGGTTTCTTTTTCCGTAACTTTTGTCGCACTGGTTTACTTTTGGGCATAAGTGGTAAATGATGAACCATGATATCAGTGTCTAGACCTGACATATCATGATAAGACCATGCAAAGACATCAATATACTCTTTGAGTAAGTCAATTAATTCTCAACAGCTTTGGCTTGTCATAGAAGTGTCGATTTGGACCTCTTTCGTCTCTCCCCCCAATCCCAAATTTATCACCTCCGTTAACTCTTGATATGCTTGAGTTATTTTTTCATCCTCCTCTACCCTTCTAACATTTTTGGAGATGGTTCGAAATTATTCTCATCACTTTCATCTGACTCTACGCTAAGAATGAGATTGTCAAAGTTATTGCTTATGCTCTTGTTTTCAAAATCATCATTCTCGAACCTGAATTGGATTATTGGATGAAAAGAAGGCGAAAAAAGTAAATAAATAGACAATGCATGAGTATGAACAACATTTCAGAAATGGAAAAAGTAGACATTAAAGGAAGAACACAAAGAACTGGAATTATATTTATCATTAGCAAAAGGAGACGAAAGAAGTTTTTAGATTTTCATTCAAAGAGATGACATGAAATAGACGAGAACATAGGCCCATAACAATGAAGGCATTGGGTAGAATCATTAGAATTTTGGCATGAACACATTACTCTTGAAAATTCTCGAGAAGCACTGGTAGCTCGGTGACATCCCAATTGTTAACTTCATGATCTGAATCTTATCGAGAAACCAAGTCCTCTATACTTGCACTTGATAATTTTCCCAAGATTATGGATATTGAAAGCTCGGCGATATCATGTTCAAGGTTGTACTGCTCTACTATAATCGATTCTTCGAATGAAATTCCCCCACTTCTAAAGGATTTAGAAATATGGGGTATGATCGCCATTTTCATATCAAATTCCCTATTTTCGAGCCTAGCAATCCTCTTTTCTTTCTGTTGAGCTTCCACTCTCCTTCTATCAGCCTTGGTCGATCTATATCCAAGCCCAAACCTTTGTTCATTCTTGTCTCACTCGATTAACTTATTTATGCCTTGATGCTTACCCCCGAGTCCTTTGCCTGGCTTATATCCCCCTTTTATCATCAACTTTGCAACCATCTGAGATGCTTTTGATAGGCTTCATGTTGGAGTGAGTTTCCCACTAGCAATAAATGTGGTGTTCACAATCTCAAATGATTGAAATGAGCACTCCAATGCTTCTTCTGCCGCCTCAACATACGGCATGGTAGCCGGCTTAGATACCAATAAATCTTATTCCCCATATATATAAATGAGTTTATGATCCATTATAAATTTCAGCTTCTGATGTAATGAAGACGGTACTGCCCCGACAGAGTGAATCCATGGTCGACCTAAAAGAAAACTGTATGCTGGATTTATGTCCATCGCATGGAAAACAATATTGAATATGCATGGCTCAATTCGAATTTGTATCTCTATGTCTCCGACTACTTCTCTTCGGGTACCGTCGAATGCTCTTACTATCATCATGCTCGATTGCATATGTGTTGCGTCCACAGGGAGCTTTGCTAGTGTGGATCTTGGCATTACATTTAGAGACGAGCCATTACCAATCAATACTTTTGCAACAACATAATCCCCACATTTCATGGATATATGTAGAGCTCTAGTGTGTCCGGTACCATCGGCAGGGATTTCATCATCTGTGAAAGTAATAAAATTTGGTGTGGTAATATTTTTGACAATTCCACTCAACTTCTCCACTGTAATGTTATGACAAACATATGCTTGATTCAAAACCTTCAATAATGTTTGGCGGTATTTGAATGGTGATAGGCATCGGAGCATAAGACATAGTGGTGTGAGTTGACTTTTCCTCGTAATGTATTGTGAGAGGTTTTGGGATATAGGACGACATTTCAACATTAACTTCAGATGATTCTTTAGTTATCATGAGGACTAAATAGTCATCTTCCTGGTATTCCTTTTCTCCTTTATGACTTATTGTAAGTATCTTTGCATCCAACAACTTTTGCACTTCCATTTTAAAATCAGCACATTCCTCAATTGTATGCCCTGTCACATTCATATGAAACAAACAATCGAAGTCATGCATATGCTTCCTAGAAACGCCCTCATCCTCTGAGCGTGTTGGGTAGGTGTACCCTACTCTAGAAAGAAGATGGAAAAGTGTTTCCATTGACGTTCTCACATCTTCCACGTCCCTCTTTCCATATGAAAAATATTCCTCAATTGCATTTACGGTAGGATTCTCATGATTTGGTAGAGGGTTGGAATTGATATATGGATTCTCATTAGCCTTTTTGAAATTCAACCATCCAGCCTTGATCAATGCATGTACTCTACCTTTTGATGCCGTGCAATTCTCAGTTGAATGTCCTACTGCCCCAGCATCATAATCACAGCGAGTAGTCAGATCATACCACCTTGGGTATGGTGGTTGTAGAGGTTCATAAGGAATTGGCACCAATTGATTATTCCGTATCAATTGAGGTAAGAGTTATGTATATGAGATGGGGATTGGATCATATTGGATAAAACATTGATTATTTCTATTTTCCCTTAGAGGCTGATCAGCCTGACCAACATTTTGCTGGTGAGTCGGTGGCTGAAACCCGATCTCGGGTTGTTTTGAAATGCTAATTGTTTAGAGTGATAATTGTACGAAATTTGTAAGGTATTTTCCATATATGATGCCACAGATTTAGGCCCCTCACTATACTTTGGAAATCCCCGCCTCGAGTTAGCAGCCTGTGATGGGTACCCAAAATTGATTGTATGTACATCCCCTTCTTTCCGCTTCAACGGCGGCCCTTTTTTTATGGATGATGTATCAGAAACAACTTCCAAAATTCTTCCATTCTTTACCCCATATTCAATCATTTCACCAATCACTATCATGTCAGAGAAGTTCTTTGAAGCATTTCCAATCATCGTATCGTAGAATGGAGATCTTAAGGTGTTGATAAACACTATAGCCATCTCATTTTATGACAAGGGGGGTGTACTTGAGCAGCTAATTCCCTCCACCTTTATGCATATTCTTTAAAGCCTTCAGTAGGCTTTTTCTCCATCCTTTGTAGATCTAGATGATCAGGAGCCATGTCTATGTTGTACTTGTATTGTCTTAAGAAAGCATCAGCTAAATCTTTCCACCTCCAAATATGTTGGTTATCCAATTGGATATACCAGCGAGATGCAGCCCCTTTCAAGCTATTTTGAAAGAAATGAATCAGCATCTTATCATTATTTGCACAAACAGCCATCTTTATGCAGTACATAATAAGGTGGCTTCTTGGACATGTACTACCATCATATTTTTCAAACTCAGGTAATTTGAATTTGTGTGGGATGGTAACATCTGGGACCAAACATAATTGGGTTGCATTAATGGTACCAAATACATCTGACCCTTCAATGACGTGCAGTCTTTCCTATAAAAAGTCCAGCTTATCCTTTGATAGTGGGTCTTCGCTTGGTTTAGTAACATGCCTCTACCCCTTTGGGTCATCAACATCATGTATGATGATTGGCTCATTAGCGAGTTTGCCTTGTGGGGGTGAAAGCTTGGTTGTGGCAATGTGCCATTATGGGTTGTACCCATTTTTCCCTGTCTGCATCATTTCCTGGACACTTGGAAATGGATAGTGCTGGATATTTACTGGTGGTGAAGCATGCTGAATGTGGTCGGTCTCATGACGTTGATAGGTCAAAGTGAACCCAGGAGGGTAAGGTGGAGTATCGTTTGGCAGCTGATTTTGTGATGATTGAGCCCCTTGCGGATTTTCAAGACAGTGGACTCTTGCCATTTGCTCTTTCAGCTCCCTAATTTCTTCTTTAATTTCCTCTCGCGATTGCTCTCTTTCTTGCTCGTCCATGACCCTAACTTGAGCTCGCGTTCGATAAGGATGTCGGAGTTGACAGGCTATCTTTGAAAAGTTTTCTTCTTAAAAAAGAATAAGATAATGAGATGGTAGATTTTGCTAATGAAGAAGAATAATAATAACAATAATAATAATGAAAGTGAATTTATGCCTGAGAAATGATATTGTGCAAAGTGAAAGTCCAAAAGTAACTCAATTTCATTCAAAAAAGTAGAGTCATCCACTACATTTGAGTATGTAGAAGTCAAACTATACTACTCCGCAATATGAGTATATACAAAATGACCCAAATCTCTGTTGATTTCTTCCAAGAACTTAGACAAGTTCTCCCCATTAGGATGGATGGGCAATACACTTTTTTTCAAAAATGATGCTCGTTCCGCCAAATTGCTCGCTCTCACAGCCATGCCTTTAAGCCATTCTATAGCTTTCCCTGATCATTGTCGAATCAAGTCGTGCTCTTGTTGCAGTAATTGGTAATCATATCTCAGTGCGTCGATATTAGCATCATTATATCTTGCCAATTTCTCTGCCACGTTCTGATACGCTCTAACTTGGTGCTCAAGGCTTGCAATGACTTTTAATAGTTCTTCACTATCATTTGGTGACTCAGTCTTCCTAACTTTTTGATTCTCTAAATCAACTTGTAAATTATCAGCGATTCATCGTAACGAGTCATATTATTTTTCTAACTCAATGATGTACGCATTCTTCTTATCAACAGCCCTTTTAACCTCTTCTAAAACCTCTTGTACAAGCTTATTTTTCCTTTCTAGCTTCATGATTTGATCCTCTCATTCATAGATTACCACTCGTAAATTCTCATTGTCCTCTGTCATCCTTCTGATTTTGTAGTTTAATTTGCGAGTGTCAGTTTCCGACTCTAAGTTTTTCTGCTTTAGATATTCTTGATCCTCAATTTTGTTTCTCAAATCTCTGAGTTGTTTTTCCTCTTCGATCCTGTGTTGGCCAGAAAAATTCGTCTCGACTGTTAGACGTACATTTTCTTCCAAGAGAGCTAAATTCCTTTGACGCTCCTTATATAACTCATCCCGCTCCTCATTTTTAACAATCTCCCGATAAGCTTCTGGTAACTTGTGTGATTGTAAATCCTCAACTGGTAAGGCAATAGTTACTTTGCCTCTGCTCTCAAGCCACGTTTCATACTCCTTTGTGAAATTAATGTGATTCTTCTCATTTCGCACTCTTCTCGTTATTTTCCAAGCTCCAATTAGCTGCTGTAATTTTTGTTCAATATCTTGAGAATCATAACTGATCTCAATGTCCTTTAATGCGTGCATGGCAGGAACAAACTGTCTCATGTATATTTGACAGAGCACCATTAGCGGAGCATAGCTAGTACAACGCCATGGTCCTGGGAGCGGGACCCATTGATAGTCACCACATTTGTAGATCATCGATGTCAACGACATCCATTGGGCTTTCCAAATAACATCCTCATCTTTCAACTTTGATAGGTGTGAGAGCCACATCCCTTTTGTGGGAAACTACGGATTCCATTTGGCCATTCCAAATTCTGCAACGGGAATTCTCGTCTTCATCCATGGACTTGAAAACTTAACTTAAGGACATTTGAATTCTGGTGGACATCTTAGATGGCTGAGAATCCAAATACATAAAAGATATAGAGAGCCGATGAACTTTCCTTTTTCAAGCGCTCGTATGTGATTTAAGGAACGAAAAGTCTCAGCTAGAATTGAGATAATAGGGTTAACACCATCTTCAACTTGCAGGAACATTTTTATCACTTTATCATCCACATAACCTTGAATTTTTTAAAACAACACGGTGCCATATATACACAGAGCATATAGAGCTATACATTTATCTTCCTTTAAGACATTTTGGGCGAGATCCAAGAGGTAATCCAGCGGCACGCACTCATTCCCCCTTTAACTTTCAACATTTTCTCAATCTCAGATGCATGGACAGTACCCAAGAGCTTGGATAAAGCTCTCTTCAATGTAAGCCTTTTGTCATAATTATAAACTTTATCCATGCTTTGTAGCGAGAAGTTCAGTAGAGCTTGATATTATTCAATTGTAGGAGTAAGATCAATTGTTCCAAAGCTGAAACATCTATACAGACGGTCCTAGAAATGTAATAAAGCCTTAAGAACGGGAGCATTGACTGTAATATACAGAAGATAAGCGATGTGACCATATTTGCCAACAAACAATTTTTTCTGCTCCGATGAAAAATCCTCCCATATCTTCTTCAACCTCTCCAAGTTAGTTTGTGAAAACTCTATCTTAGTGATTGGTTGTAGAAGAACGACATTCTCTTTTTCCAAACAGTCTCCTTTTCGTTTCTGCGTTTCTCCTGACCATTGGACTACTATAACTTGATCTTCTATCACACTCGGAGTAGAGGTTATGGTCTCTAAAATATGAATGAATTGAATACTTCTCTACAATCCCTATTACGCAACATGATGCATGTTTGAAAAAAATGAAAGACGAAGTAAGAAGTGAAACAAAGGGAAAGAAGAGAAATGTTTAAATAGCGTAGGACATATATACATGAATAAAATTAATCTGATATCATAGTTAATCAGATATCATAGTTAAGCAGAATCTTTATTTCTATCAAACATTGGTCATGAGATAGGCTTTAAAAACAAAATGCATGGGTGGTTGGGCTCTCAAATCTCTTAATAAGCTCTCAGGTTGTCCTCACTATTACTGAACGGAATAATAGGGGCCCCTAAACGGTATCCAGAAAGGGTCGATCTGAGTGAGAACTTTTGTGAGCCTGCACGGGAATCGTAGTTCCACGAAGGCATTCCACTACTCATTCTCGCTAATCCTAAAGGGAAAGCCCGGGTATAGGGCTAGCGTATATGTGTGAAATTAGAAATTATGTAAAGAAATATACTTCGTAAAAAAAGAGTTATGTACAACTACAGTCAAGAATTAGAAAAAAAAAAAAAAGAATGAATCAAATAAACAAACAAAGAACCATATAAAAAGATAGCATATGATGAAATTTTGGCTTGACTCTCTATTGATCTAAAGATGGTTAGACAATTGTTTCTCTCCGGTGGAGTCACCAAGCTATCGCAACGTGCATGCGACGCGGAGCAGCGATTGAAAAATCATTTTTTGAGGGAAAAAAATTCGGAGTCGCCACAAATCATTTTAGGACGTGATTGGTCACCCAAATTTAAAATCAAATATTTTGGTCTGCGAAAATTTAAAGTTGGTTCGGGAGTCATTTGCGTGTGGGGAAGGTATTAGCACCCCACACCGCCCATTATGAAAAATGGTTACCAAATTTAATCAAATATTATCCAAATTATTTTTTTCTAAAAATAATGTTATAAAAATTCAATTTTGAATGTTCCATTTGGTACATTTTGTATCATAAAAATGAGAAAATAAATTACCTTTCAACGGGTGGTATAAAGACATTAAAAAATTATTATTTTTTACCAAAGCGTTATTGGAGTTACTCTCCGTATCGTAACAGATAACTCCTCACCTTGGTAGTTCGAGAAATTTGGTATCCCAAATATTTAAAGTCTGTCATCATATTTTTTAGTGAAAACTAAATAAAGAAATTTATAAAATTTAAATCAAATTGTTATGATTTTAATTTACGAGCGTCAATTTTGATGATAAAAAATAAAATAATAATCACATATAGCCGTGACATATGAAAATAATACATAAATAAATAAGAAGAGATAACAACTATAAATAAAAAAAGAAAAATGGAAATGAATGTTAGAGATGATAAATATGTATGATAAATTTTAAAAAAAATGTGCATAGTGAAAATAATGAAACAAGATGTGAAATAATAAAAAATAAATATAAAAATAAATTACAACAAACTAATAAATTATCTATTAAAAAATAGAAAAATAAACAAACATAAAAATAAAAAAAATATGAACGACAAAAAAATAACAAAATAAAGTAAAAAATAAAAAAAATAAAANTTTTTTAGTAAATAAATTGATAATAAATTTTTTATGTGTAAAATAAATTAATCCATGAAAAAAATGCTTAATTTCATGCATGATTTGCATGATCATACTTTTTTTACTACATGGTCTATTAATTATCAATTTTTATTTCTTCACCCAATACTAATCAAATAGAAAAAGAATGATCATGAATGCTAATTAATTTAAACAAGTGTCACTATAAATAAATAAATAATTTTGTTTGGGATATAAATATACCATTTTTTATTTTTGGACTATTTAGTTTACTAATTACCATTTTTCCTTTCTTCCTTCATTTCTAGGAATGATCATGGATGGTAACTAGTTTAAACAAGTGTCACTAAAAAAAATCCATAAAACTTTCAAAATAAAATAATTTTTGTTTGGGATATAAATATACCATTTTTTTATTTTGGACCACTTAGTTCACTAATTACCATTTTTCCTTTCTTCCTTCATTGTTAGGAATGATCATGGATGGTAACTAGTTCAAACAAGTGTCACAAAAAATGATGGTCAAAAAATTAAAAAGAAAAGAAGAGAAGATTTCTAAGAACATAAAAAAAATCAAAACTTAAAAGATTTGCATAATCTTGTATAAAGGTTTTACTCTCTATTTTATGCATTTTTACGTATGAGAAATTATCATAGAAGATTTTTTCATCAAATGTACATTTTCAACCCATTAAATGGTTTATTCACATTGAATTAATTTTACACCCCTCAAAATTTTATTCTCATTCTCATTAATTGAGTTGATGACAAAAAATCTCATCATCAAACTTGTAAGGAAATAAACAATATATGAAAACAAAACTTAAGATTAAAAATAGGAGAAATGATAAATAATGAGCAAACAAACCTATATATGAAAAATGAAACAAAGAAATATCAAATACATGAGTATGGAAAAGAGATATGATTAATTAGAATGAACAAAATATATTGTAAGCTAAATGTAAGAGATTTGAACTACCTTAATAAAAATAAAATGAGAAGATGGAAGATGAATATAAATGAAAAGTCACCTTCTTTCTCTTTTTCACTATTTTATCAAAACCTCTCTTTCTCTCTCTAAAATCTCTCCTCTTCCTCACTCTCCCAAATCTCCCCTTTCAAGTGAATACCTCCCCTCTATTTATAGGCAAACTTAGGGCTTCACTTTTTTAATTTTAATCTTTTTGTTCCTCTTTTTTGAGCCCTTGGACAAATTTTCTTATTTTTAGGCATTGAGCTATTTTTCAAATCATACACATAGTCTTAGACTAGTATATGGGCAAAAAAATAAAATTTATATTTTCAAAGTAGTGGACCGGATAAAATACGGTATCTACAATACACATCTTATGCACCTGAGTCCATTCTACGTGTCTGGAAATAAGGTCATCGAAAGTATGCGTTCTATTAAGTTTAATATCACGAAAATTTAATTATTTACATTTTGAATGAAGGGTACTTTTTAGTAATATTTAGTAGTGTTACATACACCACGAGGTGATCCTCAAACTTTTAGGAGAGTAGGATTTTGAAATGCTTTAAGCTCTAACTGTATGATTCTCGACAAGTACACATAAATATCACAAATTTGCTAATTTTATTCTATAATTTTAAATTCTTCATTTAATATATGAGGTCGACAATTTTTAGAGCAATATGTCGACCCCTTTATAAGTGAAATTTATAAGATCATGTAAATTAAAAAAAACGAAGATATCCAAAATATCAGTTTT
The DNA here is from genome assembly GCA_003255025.1 of Datisca glomerata. Taxonomy (NCBI): domain Eukaryota; kingdom Viridiplantae; phylum Streptophyta; class Magnoliopsida; order Cucurbitales; family Datiscaceae; genus Datisca; species Datisca glomerata. Next base: position 1,826,486 of record QANY01009317.1, read on the forward strand.
TCATTACTAAAAATAAAAAATATAACTAAAAATGAGATATAGAAAAACTAAAAATGTGCATTTCCACCCGAAAAGTAAAATACGCAAAAAAAACAAAAACAAGGTTGACCAATACAAGAAAGCTGGCCAAGGAGTCATCCGTTTCCGCATCACTTGAACAATTGTTGTAATCATCTAGAATGAAGAGTTTAATTTTTCTGATATTGTGATGATAGTTGAACATCATAGTCAAGTTAGTATTATCTCTCACACATAGAAATCCCCCCGAATTAGGCAAGATACAATACAAGTCAAAGAGAACAGTCCATATTCCATAGCCTCCACATGTTAATTTTGAATGCCTCAATTCATAAGAACCTATATTTGTATTCAATAATGTGGCAAACGACGCTGTGATGTTTAATTATAAAGTCATGTAGGAACGTCATCTTATGATGAGTCAATGGTTTGGATTTTGTTAAAGTAGTATGGCTATTTATAAGTGCAATCATTGATTCGACAAGGTAATACAAACTGTCCCTAGAAATGTATCAAGGACGCTCATTATGAAAAACTCGGTTATGAACCGATTGAAATGGTTGCTAATATTTGATGCAACATGGTACAACTAAACGACGATCATGTCCGTTAATAAAAATTAGTGGCAAATACCTTGAAAATATAAATAAAAAAATTATATTACAATACCTTATTGATTTTTGGACCAGAAGATTTGGGTCGTTCTTCATACATTAAACAAAATAGATCAATCAGAGATAATTACCCCACTAATTTCAGAACATAGAAGATAGAAAAAAGTAATATTACTGAACGAGCATGAAATATTTCTGGTGTGTGTGATTTTCCAGTATTCACCTCATCAACCTGCAGAGATAAGTTGATTGATAAGGGTATTTTTTACTATTATTTTGAGTAATCTTTTTACCTCCCCCTACATGCATTGAAAGTTCAATGTAGGAAACCAATCATCTCAACGTGATGATATTAATGACTTCATGTGCTAGTTTTGAGAATGTATGTGCTTCTCTATGATTCTTCTTGTATCTTTAACATTGATGCACTTTTGAGTTGTCAACCCCCTCTTTCTTAACATGATTATGTCTTGTTCGATACTCAAAGGTTTCCTTAAATTCTTTTGTGTCTTTCTTGACATATAGGAGGAATACTTGGAAGACATAGCATTTTAGTTTATGTCCCCATTGTCCCCTACTGCTCTTTTAACAGGATTTTGCAGTTTACTCCTTGAAGACTCTGTGTGCCTCTAGGGTCAGTCTGCTGTCCCAGTTCGCCCCGACTGCGATGATCTTCGATGCCTCCTCCGTGCCGAGGTTCAGTCGCACCATCTCCTGTTCTTGGTAATGCCATCTGTCCTTTTTGGGATCGGTTGGACAACTTTGTGATGATCGCCAAAGCTATGCCATATTTACTCCGACTTCCTCGGTGTTGTCAAGGATCTAAACACGTATAATGTCATAGCTATAGGGTGCCGACACCACGAGAACATGGTTACTGCTTACATGGGGGGCTGCAGTCCCCAAACCCCCAAATTTATTACTTGCTGCTAACTACCCGAAGATGCCACTGAGGGTTTCAGTATCCATCTCTGCAGATATTTCCAAATCGCGAGACATAATGTTCTCTGCGACACTTGAATATCTTTCTGCCATTTCCGGAAAGTGCACGGATAGCCGCCCTTCCCCTTCTCACAATGTTCCTGAACTTGCTAAAGAATCAAAGTGTGAATGGCACTTCGAAGTTCCTCACCTTGGGATTCTAATTGTTAGTGTGGATGAGAATGAACACCTGAATCATGTACAATGTGTACTGGAAGTCTTGAGACAGGGATCTTTATTTAGCCGCACCTGAACCCGCAACTGCTGCCTCTACTCTGCGTACTTCTTGTGCCGGCTTTGCCAGCCTCACGGGGTACCGATTTCCTCCTACTCCGTGCGTCGGGACCTGGGACCACCAGAATTTGTATGTAAGATGAGCCTACAGGAGTGTCAATCAACTGAGCAGCCAGGTTTGAGAATAAGGTGGGATCCCTGGATGTAGTAGCCGGTGAATCACTGATCAAAGAGAAAATTTTGCTTGTGCAGGCCCTCGTCAATTCCTTTGAGTTTCGGTCTTGCTACCGTTCTCCCCAGGCGAAGTGTTTCACGCGTTAGTTGGGCCCCTAATCCGCGTAGACCAAGGGCGAACACTCATCATTTACCGCATGGACTACCAGGGTATCTAATCCCGTTCGAGACCCATGCTTTCGCACCCCAGCGTCGGTAGGGACAAAGAGAGTTGCCTTCGCGTTTGGCGTTCCTTCGTAGATCTCTGGATTTCACCCCTACACACAAAATTCCACTCTCCTTTGTCTCACTCAAGTGAATTGGTTTCGAGAGAAGCATGTGAAGGGATAGGTCTGGAATAAGTCTTGTATGAGTCCTTTAATCGAGTCCCTCTTCTTTAATAGGCGCTTTCCGGTAGCAGGGTTTTCTTATCTTTTTTTTACAATTACCATTAAGTCTTTCATATCTCCGCCTCCCCATTCCTTTATCAAAGTCTAGTACTTATGGCGCAAGTCAGTCTCTTCAAGTGGAAGCAATCATAGGGGGCTCGGGTCTAAGGTAGGCCTTCCTGTATCATTGGTAGGCAAAGGGGTAAGCGAACACGGCTGTCTTTGTTTGTGAAGAACAAATGGGTAAGTACGCTTGGGGAGGGATCCAAAGTTGGGTGGGTGGACGTCTCTTTATCTGAGGGCTGAATAACGATCTGGTTGTTTTGATGATTATCAATGGCTTTCATGAGAATCTGAGGCCTTGAGTTTGTCTTTACTCATTTAGGGCTTGCCCTATTGTGTCAGGGTCTTTGTGAAAGGCTTTCTGAACCCTTTTTAGGTTTTTTATCTTTTTTCGATAGGTGTTCATATGTCAAGGGCTGGTAAGGTTTTGCGTGTTGTATCGAATTAAACCACGAGTTATTTGGGTTTTGTGTTCAACGCCACAGATTTACCATCAGAGGACTACATCATCGTCGGAGGCGGCACCGCCGGCTGCCCATTGGCAGCAAGGCTATCTAAGTATTCTCGGGTTCTGGTGCTTGAAAGAGGCGGTGTTCCATACGGAAAGCCTAATCTGATGACCCAAGAAGGCTTCCGCACCACTCTCATGGAGGTCGACGCTTTCGACTCCCCGGTGCAAGCCTTCACCTCCGAAGACGGCTGCAGATCATAGCCTTACCACTCGGTACCCGATGGCCAGTGGGGGATTCGGTATAGCAGCTCACATTCGTTTGCGCTACGCGTTCCCGCTGGAGTGGACACGTGTTAGCTGTAGGAAGTATGGTTCCAAAAGTGACTTTGGTTCGCCAGTTCAGGCTCAACTCCTCACTTTATGTTAGCGGACCTACAGGTCGGGACGGGGCTCTAAGATCTTTCTTTCTGTGTGGGATGATGTCGGGGAGAGAAGGGAATGCGTCGAGGCGGCGAACAACAAGACTACAACTACATTTTGGCTTTTCCCTCCATGAGATGAGCCCAGTGCATTGGACCGATGGATAAGAGAACTGAGCTGGCCTAAAAAGCGCTTGGGCGCTCTACGTTTGATGTAGACTCCATCAGAAAGAAATCGATATGTATCTTATGGATCAAGAATAGATAGTTGTCTCATCAATAGATAGAAAGAGGGTCTTTCCCCTTATTATTGAGTCGTCGACAATGCTACTAAACTGAGAGTTGCTCTGTTTAGGAAGAAGAATCCGCTTAGACACAGAGAACATGGATAAATACATTTTCACTAATGTGTCTACCCGAACGTCATGACGACGAATTAGTCTTCTATGGAAGTTCGGTATCACTCGAGGTCTCTCGTGCCTTGCTAGGTAGAAAGAACGAAGAAGTAAGGAAATGAGGCGACTCTTTCTTGAACTATATCATAAACAGATCTTCCCCTCCACACCAATCACGAGCTTTTCTCCATTCCTCTTGTATATCGTCGTAACGCCCTTAATGCTAGGTTTTGAAAAATAGTTTTCATGTAATTCCCATTTAGGTCTGATTCACTTCTGTCTATCTACTGTTAAATGAATTTATAGAGTCCTAAGGGTAGTCTCAAAGATAAGGGAATCAAGCCATATTCGTTTTGATTAGTTGTCCCAGGGAAAGGAGTCAGTATTGGCTGTTGGCATGTCCGAGCTAACTTGGTAAAGGACTACTTTTGTTTAGCGGTCATGGATCGATTCTAGGTGGTTCACTTTAGACCCCTATTCTCGAAGTTCACGTTCTGATCTAGAAAATCTACTTTTTAGATGAGTTCCATAGTTTTGGATAGGACAGGTGGAAACGAGGAGGTAAAGCTTCTCTTAAAGCAATCAGGCAAATGCGTGTATACTAGCTTACTAGCTTTAGTAGCTTTCTTGTGTACTAGCCGGAAGCAGGGGTACTTTATTTGGGATGCTAAGTAGAAGTAGAAGCTATAGGCGAAGGCTTTCGCGCCTTGCTGTTAAGTAAGGTGGAAGCTAGCTACTTGCTTGTTGAAGGTGCTTGCCCGCGGCTATTCGTAGATCTGGAGTTCTATAGCTGATTGTGCTACTTTCTTTCAGAACCTTAGTAGCGGGTATTAGGTGAGACGGCGCCTATATCACAGCTGTTACTGTGCTTTTTGGATTGGAAAAGGAGGGCGCCCGGGTTATAGAAAGGGAAGGCAGAGGTAGTACTTCGAATGACGAAGAGAGGCGGCTCGGCATGGAAGGAATGGGCCCCTCTCCCGTGCCTTCTCTCTCTGGTATTCGCATTCCTTTCTTAGAACTAATTCATAGGGGGTTAGTTCAAAGCTCGTTTATAAAATTTTTGATCAGTTCTCCTGCCCATATACCTCACGAATGTGGTCGTAGAAAGGAAGCATAGACACATATCAGAGAAAGGGCTTTTGCTCTGATGTTTGGTTGCTTGCTCGAACTGTACACATTCAAAGAGGGTACAAGCTAAACAAGCAAGCCATCCAAGATTATAGAGTCGGAAGTTAGAAAGAACTTGGGGGTTTCCCTGTGACTAACTTAGCACACTTCTGGTGGTAGCCATTGGGCTAAGTCTCCAAAAAGAGTCACTTAAGCATTACGGAGGAGCTTCGCTTTCTGCTTCAGTTGGCGCGTTGCAGTAATGAAGAAAAGAATGAGATTGGTTCGGTCTTTAGTATTTGGGTGAATTCATTTGGGTATCGAAGTTTTAGTTATTGCCATCCCTTGCTTGGCATCAGTGGGCTTGGTAGTAGCATAGGACCCTACCCTACCACCTATAGGCGGTCGTCCGTCTTACAGTGGCAAATCGCTTCTACCAAGTTCCCCAACAGCAGCTTAGCTTAGTAGCTTAACTCTTTCTACTGGCGTGACGCTGACTCTGTGTGCCTCCAAGGTCAGTCTGTTGTCCCAGTTGGCCCCGACTGCGATGATCTTCGACGCCTCCTCCGTGCCGAGGTTCAGTCGCACCATCTCATATTCTTGGTAATTCCATTTGAGTCTAGTCTTGTAGTCGGCCTGGAATGACTTTATAGTCTTTCTAATGCTAATGCCTTCTTCCTTCATTCATTTTCTTTTAGGTGCAGTAGCTCGGTCATTGAGGAATACTTAGGCTTAGAGGGTAGTCTCCCTTTCTCGAGTAAAAGCGATCAGAATTTGAACACGCCGCGTTTTATTGGGAAGGATCGAACCATGCCTTGAATGGGTCAAAGCCAAAAATCTGAGAAATAGAAGGAAAGGAGATCAGAAAGATACATGGACGACTTGACTATAGTATAGGTCGGATGTTTCTGTGAACAGTAAGCAGCAGATCTCCCCTTATTTTGGGAGCTGCGCAAAAGCCGTTGCGCGTTAGCGCATCCATTTTCTTGCTCGTGAGCACTTTCGAAAGATTGCAGGGCGTTAGGCTTGACTAAGAACATAGAAAGAAAGGGATTTTATTGCTTGTTTAGTAAAATCACGCTTTTCATTTTGATAGGAGTAGATGCTTGCTGGGCAGGGCACTCTTCATTCTTCATTCGATGATCTAGTTTTGTTTCTCAGTTGAAAAGATATGTCTTGAGCAATCGCAGAAGCACCTTGATTAACATATTTTATCTTGACCGACTCAATTAAGGTATTAGTGTTTGTTCTATTAGACAACAAAGATCGTGTTGGGGTTCTTAGGAGCTTCCTGTTCATCCGCCACGTTGATTTTTCCTTCTTCTATAAAATCTTAGATTTTTTGCTTCAAAGTCTAGCTTGCATCCGTCCCATGACCTGGTCTCCCCTCATTGGGACCTAACTAATTTCTGCCAATTCCTTCCCCGAGATACATACTTTTATTCCTTTCTCCCATAAAGCTTCCTTTCCTGAATCTTAGCTCTTCTCTTCTCTTTATTTCTCGTCTAGTAGAAACTAATCGAGCTCCATTTGATCTCCTAGAAGCGGAAGCTGAATCAGTAGCAGAAGGAAGAAAGAGAAGTGGGAACGGAGTGGCACTTTAGACCAGTAGTAGTCATTAAGGTGAGGCCAAACAGAAAAAGTGCTGGAGTCAGGAACAATGCGATCCTCAGTAGCTGAAAGAAGCCTTGTTTTGTCTCCTGTTGAAGTGGTGACTCACCTGCAACATAAGTTTTTCAAACCTAGGTGAATTTACTGGACGAAGGCAAAAAGAAAGAGATAGAATACGACAGTTTTTCAGGCGTATAGAGAATGACACGATCATATAGCCTTGGTCCTCTCATCATCTTATTCCCGAAAGGCAGAACTGAAGAAAGCACTGTTTGGGACTGGGTACGACCCTTCTTCTTTCTTTAGACTATCGTCTTTTCTGGATGTGGATTGAGCATTTTGTTGAGTATTGTTTTTGCGCTTGTTAACCTTCTTCGAACCAGTCCGGTTCTCGTCAGCTCAAAGCGGGAGGGAAGCGGGATTGGTTCACGAGTCTATACTATTGGTCAACTTCTCGGTCATTTCCGCAAGCCTGCCTTTGCACTTCTTCCACTGATCTCACAAGCCACCCCTACAGAATCATTATGCCGATGCGCTGACAAGTTTAGCAGCAGCCTTGGCTCTTGGTCCAAACCAATCCATGCAAATAAGAGTAGAAGAATGCAGGTTGTTTAACTCTATCGGTCTCTCCTCTCGCAATTAGTATTGGTCTTCCTGCCTAGTCAACAGGTCAATCCATCAGTCTAGGGATAGGTTGGCAAGTAGTTAGTTGATATCTGGAATGAGTTCCCCTTCCTTAATTGGTCTTCCTTAATCGGTCTTATGGGTCCTACTACTAAAATCCCAGTTTTTGCAACAGTTGTACTCTTCTATGCAAGAAGAAGACTTAGAAAGAATAAAGAATTTTGGATCGGAAAAAGTATGCTTAGAACAGGAAAGAAGGCTCGAGTTTTTGGAAATGTTTCAAGAGGAGTGGCCTTATAGAAGGTTGGGGGTTGCTTGACATCTGTCAAATACGAGCCCTTTTTTTCTATGTTCAATCTACGGTCTACCTCGATACACTTGTGTCACAATGGCTGATCTTTTGAGTGAGGGAAGCCGGAGCATTGGTCAAGAGAGAGAAAGAAGAGGAACTATAGATCTAGAAAGTAACATTAGCTACACTAGACCAGACACACCTTTTTTTTTATCATCTTTTTTTACTGACCGGATCGGTCACCCCTCAACCAACTAACCGCTCGGCGAATTGGTTGTTTTTGTCGGCGTATCGGTTGAAGTAGATTCTTATTTTTGATCAATCAAAACCCCTTCCCAAACTGTACAAGCTTCTTCCAAAGCATACGGCCCTAACCCTTAAGTGAGTAAGAGCTTCTTCCTTCGCTCCACTCGCCTTTACTTACCTAGCGAACTAACGTCAGCATATTTCGACCGTTCTGTCTTAAATTCTTTGGTTGGTGTGAAGTTGAGTTCTGTGCTTTTTGTACGAGAAGGTTATCGATATTCTCAATCGCTCTTTCTAGTGGGGAGGAAGAGTGCGTGAATGACGGTTCTCAGATGAGGCCTCTCTAAATCAAAATATGCTAGAATTCTTATATCGATAGAGCTTTCACGTGTGCGCATAGACCGTGCCTCTCCTCCTTCCCCCCTAAACTGTTTTGAAAAGAAAAAAGCCCCGCTTCCATTGGGGCCCCTCTCTGATAATGAAATACATATTTGGTATCGTCAAATGATTTTATTCGTAGGTAAGACTCAGACGTAGAGTCCCGTCGGCCGGGAAGGGCTTTTTTCTATTTGTTTTTTACTCCGGCCTTATTAAATAAGGGATTCTTCTGTTTCTCCATGAGGGAAAGCCCTTTACAGATGGAGTAATGCATCTCTGTCTTGAAAGCCCACCCTACAGATAGGAGTTCCTATCTCTACTGCCTATCCAACCCGAAGACTCTTATTCGTGGTGGAGTGCTTCGAGTAGGATCCGATCCCATCCCAGCAGTCAACCTTGACGGCCGAAGCAATGGCTACTCTCTTTCCCTGCACCAAGAACCCGACCATGATGAATGTTTCTGGGCGAATGACGTTGATGCGGTTGTTCGGAAGGACAAAACGGCTCAACCAGAGAGTCTATAGATAAGAACGAATCAGATCGATTCGACTGATATGATAGATGGAATGGTTAGTTTGTGTTATGATTTAGTTAGGACTTTGTTTGTCTCCCTTTCGTTATCTTTCGCTCCCCTTGTATAGGTTGGGGAAGGGTCGGGTCGATTACCTTTGGGAGGGAAGTCGAAGATCTCGGTGGTCTTGTGAGTGGTTGATAAACTACGATTGCAGTTTTATTTAAGAAGTCCCATAGCTGTGAGGCTTAACAGACAAAGAAAATGGTGGATACTTCCACTAGTTGGGTAGACGTGGATCGAATGCCTTTACGCTATGGGCTGTGTTAAGCATGCTTCTTTGACAGAAAACAAACTCTTTTTCCATGACAACAACCGCGACTATAAAGGGCGGGGCGGTAAGCTCTCTATCAATAACAGGGGGCTGCTCTCCTTTGTCAACGTGTAAACAGAAGAAAGATTGATCAAAACCAGTTAAAGGGTTTCAAGAAAAAATACATAATTAACACAAGAAGAAGAGAAAGAATACGAGGGTTATCGGGATTTAGAGCAAAGACACTCTTAACGTCTTAAAGTGTACCATTCAGAAAAAAAATGGTAGGGTTACAAGGCGCTCTAAGGAGGACATTTGTAAAAAGGATTCCCAATTCATTAGTAGGGGAAGACCCTTCTTAAATAACTTGAGCACTTCTTATCCTCCTTGTGTCCGTGCTACAACAGACAGAAAGAAAGATAAGGAAAAGGATGGTTTTGTTTGGGCCTTGATTAACCGCGTCCACCGATAGAACGGAGTGTCGGCTCCGGCCGCCGATACAGTTACCATGCTTACCAGCTCTGACCATTGCCGCCTATAGATATAGATTGGAGGTAGGCGAAGGTAGCAGTACTGTCACTTCACAGCAAGAAAAGGATTGAAGATTTAGTGGTGTAATGTTAAGAGGTCGTGCGACATGAAGACATTGATAGCAATATGGGGGAAGTTCCCATCAGGCAATAACGGTTCTACCTGACCCTACTTAAGCATGCATATTATGTCAGTGAAGCCTTTGTGTGAAGCCTTGGAGCTTACGTTAGAAGCGCATAGGCATTCAAATCACTATCTTAAAATAGCGTATATAAGAGAAAGAGTGGCTCGTGCATCTTTTCTTCTTTTAGACAAGTCTAGTAGGCAAGGGAATTGTTATAGCAAGCATGAGCTGGAATGAGCAATTTTAGTTCTTGAGTTCGAGCGGGGGTAGCATTCCGGTCTTAAGCAAAGCCGTCCTGCCCGGCCATATGCCTTGTTCACAGTCAGAGAGGGCTTGTAGTACCTGCTAGCGCAGCTATGCAGTGAAAGGGAAGGAGCCTAAATCGACCCCCTTCTTTCTTTCTCTCGGATGAGACTAAGCAGCCACCGACCGGTGCCCTAGTAGTCGCGCTCTTACCCAGGTGCTGCCATTTGTTTGCCTTGTTCGGAGGCTTCGGTTTCAAATCTTTCTCAAAGATAGATGATTGTGGGTCCTGAGAGGAGCTATTGGATTCTTCATCATGATCATTGGAATGAAGAGGCTATTATGCTCCAGTAGTAAGCTGATAGTTGCTATCTTCTCTTAGGTAGCAGCACATGGGAGTAGCAAGAATCTGCCTCCCGAGAGGCATAAGAAAGAAGGGGCGAGTTCTGTCCTTGGTCAGCACGATGAAAGGGGTAGGAAAGAAAGAGCCATATACTATCTCAGCAAGAAGTTCACTGATTATGAGACAGACAAGGTAGACGGTCAGTTCTGGTCTTCGCTGAAAAAGTGAGGCTTTACTTGACGAGTTGTTGACCTTTCTATCCCCACAGATTATGAACTGCATGGCTAGTCACTTAATGGTCCACCGATCTCTCGGCCTAGCGTCGGGAGTGGTTGCTCTAGTACCTATAGGTACAGACTCATCCATTTACTGATAGATAAAGGATAGGAACCCACTTATCAGAAGAGGTTTTAACTAGAATACAAACAAGATAAGAGGATCCCCCATTTTCCCAAACCTATACCTCTAAGAAAATGGAGACCCGGATTCTAAGACTCTTCTTTCTTTTGAGATCTTATCACAGTTTTTTTGGCTAATGGCCTCTTGCCACGTGGTAAGTAGGAAGTCTCTATATCACGCATGCTTCTCCACTGATGACACTATTTGCTTCCAATAGTTCAACCTATCCAGAAAAACTGTCCACCTATGAATGTGGTTTCGATCCTTCCGGTGATGCCTGGCTTGAATCAAATCGTTTGTCTAGAGAGTAGCCGATAACCAAAGCTAACTACAATTTCTCTTTAGCAATCAGCCATCAGCCCTCTTCAAGCTGTCGAATATAGATAGGAGATCCACTTCAAGTTCAAGGCTGGCAACAAGCGTAAGTGCAATCACAATCCCTATGAATTTCATTAATCAATCTCTCTTCGGCCCTCTAGCACTCTGTTATGGCGCAATCACTGACTGACGTTCTGGAGTTCTAGGTCTTCTCGAGGCTTAGGTTTTTTTTCCTCAACTGGGAATCTTGCCTGACCCCGAGCAAGGGTCTAATTCACATACGTAAAGGAAAGGGTGGTGGGTGGGGTAGGCCTTTCACTGTTTCTTTTAGTACGTCAATAGATGAGTGAAGCGAAGGGACTATCCACCAATAGGCACGAGAGGAGTTCCTTCCAGGAGAGCATGTAATTGAAGAAAATAAAAACCACACCGAGCTTGTGGTCCTCCTTTTAGTGTGGGTTCAATTGGATGAATCTGTCAAGTCAAGGTCAACGTACGTAGCAGCAAGGGTGGTGCATCGCCCTATTTCTCATTCTCGCTCGGGAGCCAAAACGAAGACGCATGCTACCTACTGTATTGGACCTTCGACCAGGTATTCACCCTTGTCGAATTGGAACCAACCACCACTGTATTGCGCTCGAACAGTTGAGCGGCTGCCGGCCAGCAACTTCCGTACACAGATATAGATTCATTCTTCGTACCTGGTCCAACTTCACAACCCTTCACGGGTTGGTCAGAAGTTAGTCTTGTTTGGTAAGACGGAATTGGACAAAGAAAAGAGAGTGCTCGACCGGAACAACGGCTAACAAAGACCGTAATTACATAGATAATAGCTCCTCCCCTTCTCCGTCTTTAAGGGCTAGTACAATAAGGTAACCCAGTTGCATATGAGAGCCGAAAGCTCAATGAGACCGAAAGGCGTGGTCCAAGAGAAGGTCTGAATATCGATAGAACGTTGATCAATATTCAGGAAGAGATCGAGGATCACAGCAAGATCCTGATATTTGTCAACACAAGAGTCGGAGCCCCCTTTCATCCTCCATCCCCATTACGAGGGCCGGCCGGAATATGCTTGGCATGGAGCGAGCCTATATAATAGAATGTAATAAAGAAAATTGTAAAATAAAATACCCAACATCGATCATCAGAGGGATAGTAGCGGACGAGACACTACGCCACTACATGTTGAACTATACGACCATGCTGATTGCAAGGATGGACCCGCTTCTCTCTTTGAAAAGCCAGCCTTCACGGGCCGTACAGCAAGGTGGCAGATGTGACTCTCAGAGTTCGATATTGTGTACGTGCAGTGCACCCAGGTAAATGAGGAACGAGATGAATACAGAGGTTAAATGAGCATCCCACACCTAAAAGGTGCCCCACATAGGTCTTCCCGAAACCCCCCAGTAAATAAAGTAAACAACGTAAAAAAGCACCCATTTCTGCTGAGCATCCCACACCCAAAAGGTGCCCCACATAGGTCTTCCCCGAAACCCCCCAGTAACTAAAGTAAACAACGTAAAAAAAACACCCATTTCTGGGACTTAGCTCTTCCATAAAAGCAGAGTAGACAGTCTAGTAGTCTACTAGGAGCAAAAAGGAGCTCGCCAAGTGGAGGAGCCATGCTCAACTACTTAACTAGTCCGGAGTAATGTCCCTATGCTATGTTCCTCTCTCGAGGCATGTCTGCTAGCCTACCAATGCATAAAGGTTCTGATTCGAGCGAGAGCCCGAACGGGGGAGGCGACATCAAATAGAGGAATTAGGTTTTGATTTTCAGCAAGAACATGATAAGAGCATCCCTTTCACAAAAACCTACGGATCCCCCCTTCTATCCTGCCACTTCAGCACCTTGTGATCTTGAATATTGAGTTCCGCTTAGGCTACGTGTTCTGTTTACGCGCTACTAAGTCGGCACACAGGATCTTAGATAGGTTTCGTCCCCTTTCAGGAACGCCATTTTTGCTTTATTTGCAGGATTTCACTTTTTTCGGGGTTAATCCGACCCTCTTTCCCATCGAAGGATCACCTGCTTCCTTGAACCTTTCATCTCTCCACATCACTCTTAGGGATTCGAGTGAAGCATCGGACAATACGATAGAGCAAAAGCTCCTAAGGAGTTTTAGTAAAATCTCATGATCAAAGTTGTCAAAGCATTTGAGAATATCGGCTTTCATTAGTTTATCAAGTCTACCCCATGTCTGCATTTGAGTAAAGAATGTAATAGGTCCTCTACCTCGTCTGAAGCCATGAGATTGGGGTAAAAAAATGTCCTCGAATACAATGTTTAGGAGTAATGATAGGGCGTCTAAGAATAGAGTATTCGTTGCTTGGGGTTGTGTGAGAGGTCGCATTTCGTCAGGCTTCTTAAGTTCGGGTGCTGCTCCCCTTCCCTCTGTCTTTTCTCACTTTACTAATCTTCCCTCTAAGGCGGGTCGGGCGGCGGCGGGCACGGGAGGAAGAAACCTAAGAGAAGAACTCTATAGGTAGGTATAAGTATTGGTGGAGCTTGCGTAATGTAGTAGTAGTTAAGGTTGCCTATATTGGAGAGTGGAAGTGGAAGTCACTATTTACATAACATAAATGGTAATGAAGGACCCTTCCTTCAGGCTGAGTCGCATAGGGGGGAGAAATGAATAAGGTAAGGTGCTCATACTCTACCTTTATGTGCTTGCCGAGGCCTTGATTCCAAGTCTGGGTTATTTATCCACCTTTATCAGAAGTCATTAGAAGGGGACAAGAGATGAGCGAGAACCTCCAATTGCTTAGGGTTCGCACTCTATCCCGCTTGGTGGACGAAATCTTCTCTCCAAGTCGGCCCCCACCCTTCTATAATAGGGGTCAGTCTTATCTTTCTTTCTCCCGCTCGATCGCTTCGACTCCTATAATTTGAGAGATAACAGGAAAGCCTTCTCCTTTGTATTCATTCACCAAATCTTGTTCAGTTCCATCCAAGTTGACCTTATAAGCCATATTACCGAGGCTGATGGGACGAAATTGATTGAGGGTTTCAGGACTTTTGGAGAATCAGGGTTATGCAGGTTCTGTTCAGCTCTTTGAGCAGGTGGCCAGAGTCGAGCAGCTCTTTCAACTGCCGCTTAATCTCCCAACAAGTTGCTTAGTTTAGCTGCTCTTCGGCTTTCGAGAACAGGCAGCGGATCTGGTGGTCGACAATCGTTTGGAAAGCAGTCTTCTTAAGAAGAAAGTCACAGTCACACCGCTAATAGGTGGAAGAAGAGATTCCCAGCTACTGACTCTAATAAGAAGCCGTACCGCAGAAAGAAGGTCAACCTCACCCCATTTAATCACAGCTTTCTTCCCCTCAGGTCAAAGAGTAAGAATTATTATAATAGAGTAAGTAGGAAGGAGCTCTAGATGGGATTCACACGTAGCTTTTTATTTGATATTTACCCTACGCGCCTACCCTTAGGTGACCTGGGATGAATCTCCGACCGTAGCGTATCCTTCGCTGCCCTTTTCTCCTATGATGTTTAGCAATCGAAAGGACCAGTCAAACGAATTAACCCCTTAATTAAGTCAGGTTTTTTTAGTATTTTTCTCGAATAAGGCTTGGCTCGCTCCGCCGTTCCTTCTACACTCGCTAATCTCGAAGCAGATTAACGAAAGCTAAGAGAAGAGCAGGTTTCGAACGTCGTACCAGGGACAGGTTGGTCTGCCTGTCGTCAGGTGGCTATCGGCCCTATCTATCAACAAATGATATAGGATTGGAAGAAACTCTTCCTTCTCTATGTTGGAAGATTGTAATAATATTCAAATAGTCAGAGGGGAGAAGGCTAAGTAAGCTCCGCCCCTCTCTCTATAAAAAAAGCCTGCGTAGAAGCAAAGGAGAAAGGAATGCTTCTCGCTCCAGAAATATGAGCGTTGAACCTGCGGAAGATACCATTCTTCTGGGCGAAGCCTCTTCCAACCAAAAAAGCCAGATTCATCAAGGTAGGTAATCCTTGATCATTTTACGGGAAGTGGGGTAAATGGTCGATACTACTGGAAGGATTCCTTTTTGGCTGATAGGTACTGTAACTGGTATTCCTGTGATCGGTTCAATAGGTCTTTTCTTTTTCGGTGCATATTCAGGATTGGGTTCATCCTTGTAGTAATCGGATGGATTGCGTTGTACCTGTTCCGATTCAAAATGATAAAAGAACCGGGCAGCATGCAGCATCCAGAGCCGCGGCCCTCATTCTCAAGACTGTTCAAGATAGCATTGAGCCTGCTCAATGATCTGAGCTCCAGGGTAGCAAAGCTAGCTCTTCGTATCATTGGCATCGGGCAGGTGAACATCATACGGCTCACCAACTTCACTTTCCTCTATGGGAGGCTCACTCTGGGCAGGTTCAGATCACTTACAATACACGGCTCTACAAAGGAATTTAACCTCTGCATACCTCGAATAGTTATTTCCAATCAAAGCACTTTTCCATGCTACTTAGTCAATCAAGAAAGTCCTCGGGATGCAATCGGCCATGGAAATTGGGAATGTCCATTTTGATCCCACGATCTCTGAACTTTTATGGCTTTCTGACTTGCTACGCGATCTAGCGGTGCCATTTCCCTATCAATTTCTCATGCACTGTGATAATGCTAGCGCTACACACTTGGCGGCCAATCCTGTCTTCCATGCCCGCTCTAAGCACATAGAAGTTGACTACCACTTCATCCGTGACCTCGAGATTCTGATACAAAGACCGTTGGGGTAAGCCAATGAGATACCAAAGTCAGAAGTGGAGTGACGAACTTCCCTTGAAATTATACTTGCCCTGTCTGGCCTTTTCTCGAGGGTGAAGGCGTCGAACTCAGGGTCTTTTGAACATTCACCGAGGTCTACTCCCGAGGTACATATGGTGGGCCCTTCAGGTGTCTCAGTGATACAAACAAAGAAAAGACGAATTCTAATCACATCCCCTATGACTTAAAGCCAATCCTTACCAAAGGAGGAAATAGAATCGAATAATCTACCTTTTTTTTCCTTCCTGTTGATTCCGCCCGACAATATAGCTACACTTCCTTCTAACAAGCGGGGCCTAGGGACTGATATGATGATTGGTTTAGGTAGGGCGGCCGGCCTACTACGGACACCTGTAGGGATTAGTGCGTGAGACCGCGATCCACAAACTGACGCATGGGACTCACCCTTTACTTGGGAATGAAGAGGGGAAACATAGCATGTCACAAGAATGAGGCTGACTGACATTTTTTAGCTATGCATCCCACACCTCATGTGGATCTAGCTTTCAACAGCGTAGAACACATTATGAGAGATGTTGAAGGGGGCTGGTTGCTCCATTATATGCATGCTAATGGGGAAAGTATGTTTCTCATTGTGGTTCACCTTCATATTTTTCGTTGAACAGCATCTATAGTTGTAGACAATAAAAAAAGTGCTTTGAAGCTGTGCTAATGGTGGTCAAGGATAAGGTACTAGTTTCAGTGGGAAACATTGAGTCTGCATCTAGTTTACTTACTTATTTGTATTCCCATCTGAAAAACTACTTGAAAGTCCATATTCAACTCAAAGAAGAAGCAAGCTACCTAGCTTGTTTACCCTAACTACTTAAACGAATCAATCTCCCACTTCTCCTACGAACTACCATGCTCTAACTCCAGTTTACAGAAAGCTAAGCTTGCTTGTTTCACAGACATAGACCTTTTCCCTTAACGGTCGTAGCTCTATCTGCCGGCTCATCTGTTTACCCAAGCTTGCTTATACCGCTAGCAAGTGAGCAGCTCTGGTGCTCAATCTTGGGTCTTAGGTGTGGGTCGGATCATGATAAAGAAGGTTCGGTGGTTGTATAATTCCCAAGTGGAAAGTCGTCTACTTGCAAAGTAGATGGGGTGATCAAGCGGCCCTTCCTGCGCCAACATACATTCAGCGATAGAAAGAGTTGCATGCGAGAGAGATCCCAATTCCATGTATCCGGTTAAGCGAGCCATGCCGCCAGCTTCCACCCAGACAAAAAACATGAGCGCCTAGCGTGAAAGGTTTCTTTACTAAATAATATAAGGCGCGTTAGCGCTTTAGTTAGGGCGGGCAAGGCTTCCGCAAGGGCCCCCCCCCCCTTCCCGGTCAAGATAGATGGGAAGGAGCCCTATCAAGCAAGTAAAGGCCATAACCAGCCTCTTTCTTTATGTACGTACACCTTTGTTTCAAGGTGGGGCCGCCCTTCCTCCTGCTAATCCGGCCATTTCCGAACCTGTCTTTCCCACCCCATTCAATTCAATGGAGGACTTCTAAATTCTTTAGCTTATTATGCCATGGTTGAGACTATAGTTGCGAATGAGAATTCTTTCCTGACTTTGTGGTATTGACTGATGTTGTCTGTAGCACAAGGTCAGGGTATTGATGTAAAGATCATCAAGCCTAAATGGAATGGGTCTAGCCAAGTATGGGATAGCAGTTCTGCTAGGCTTCCCCGCCATGTCAATGGGCGCCCCGACCGCTGCTTGGGGTGTGGTAGCATAACTCGTTTCCAGTGAAGGGGTGCCCTAGCTTTCTTGATCACATCACAAACAATGGCGAAACCCACTTGTCTTTACTCTCAATCCCAATAACCCTCTTATGCTTTCTCTTCTTGTGTTTATTATGTATTTTTTCTTGAAACCCTTTAACTGGTTTTGATCAATCTTTCTTCTGTTTACAGGTCTGACTTATTCCAGATTTTCCTGGAATCCTATCAAGAGTAAGTGTATAATAAACCAAGGGAAGTTCTTTAGATATATAGTCTGAAAAGTTGGATTCAAAAGAGACCCGGATCAATTACTGGAAATTATGGAAATGGTGACTGCAATAACGACCGGTTTGCGGTGTTCGGGGAGTGGTGCTTAGCCAAGAAGGTAGACCAATTGCCTTTTACAGCGAGAAATTGAATGAGGTCCGACATCATAGTTCGAATTTGATGCTATTGTCCAGGCCTTGTGAAAGTGGGGACACTTTTTTCTTTCAAAGGGGATCTTTTTTCCCTGCTCTTCAAATTTTTCAATGCCCAAAAGAAGTTGAATAGCAGACATGCAAAATTTGTTTCATTTTTGACAGGTAGGTGAAGCGTCTAGCTTAAGGGGGCGCGTCGAATCGCTGAAAGGCCTTGGTGATTCTCCAGCTATGACTGACCTAGTCCCATTTGAAGACAAGACCTTCCTTTTTTCTTTTTGTGCTTTTTAACTTTTTAATTGTATACAGCTCGTGCTCTTTCTTTTTATGACAAGTGGCCACCAGCAAACGACAATAGGTGTCTGGTACATGCTTCTAATGATTATTTCAAGCTCTAGTTCGATCATTGGCCAGGTTAGTTATGAAAGGACTTCCTGCGCTTGACGTTGGGAATAAGGGAAGTGATTTCGCTACGTCTTCCCCCCTATCAAGCAAGAAAGAAGCGGCTCTTCCTACGGCGGAGTCGCCATTGACTCTATTTATTATTATGGTAAATCAGTGTATCAAGATGTCAATCTGAGATCTTATTTCGGTTCGATACGTCCACCTATGAGACTCACCTTTGGCTTTCATCTCGGTAGGTGTATTATTTTACATTTTCCGAAAAGAACATGCATTCATTTCTTTCTTCCTCGTCGACTGAAATGATGAGAAAAATCCAAACTCGGAAAGGAAAAGGGCCGGTGGTGGGCATTTGGGAAAGTCGGGCCAATCGGGTGTCTTCATTCAAGCGATGATACAGAAGAAGAACGAAACGAAGTGAGAGGCCGGGAGGCAGATAAAAGAGCCGAGTCGATCAGGCTCGACGATCGGGGGAAGCAAAAGAAAGACGGATTTGGCCAAAAAAGAAGCAAGGCTATGGATACCATGACCGATCACAATCGATAAAGAAGAATCTTTCTAAATCACTTCGGGTCGCAAGGCCTTCAAGCATCCGAAAGACGCCAGAGTTTTAAATGACATAGCATTCCAATTGAGACGATTTTCATTATTCATGTCATAGATGACATCACGTAAACTATGACACTCTTCGATGGTATGGCCCGCGTATCGGTGAAATAGACAGAATTTTGAATAGTCGAGACCAGGAGGCCAGGGGAGTGGTTTCTCTTTGGGCAGAGAAATGGCTTTCCAGGCCAGAAGGATGGAGAATAGGGTAGGAATGGGTAGGGGTAATGGCGGGTAGTGAGCTCTATTGGGCCGTCAGAGCGGGACTTCTTTGGGAAAAAGAACTTGAATAACTTCATTTTTCTGAAGGAGCCGTCATATAACGTGTGTAGCTTGTTCCACAATTACACGGTTCTACAGGTATCCCCTAACCTAATACCCGTTACTAAGGTTCTGAGAGTAGCGTGGTACTGTTGTTCTTAGTCACACAGTTACAGTTGCTGTGAGAGTAGCGTGGCAGGGAGCACACTTGACAGGAGATAGACACAGGCGGTAGAGAAAGAAAGAGGCAAGCCCCTAATTCAAAATATAGTGTGAGGGAGCCAGAGCTTCCATTTCCAAGTACAATCCTCCGCCTCAAGGCGTTCTTTTTTCCAGGAATTAAAAATCGGAGGAGCGCAATGCTTTCTGGCATATTCCGAAAATTCCTTATTTTAAGTAAAGTCTCATTCAACATATATAGACTTATAAAGACCCTCTATGTAGTTGGGTGAACCCTCACAGATATCAGGTGCCCACATGTATAGAGTCAAAAGAGATATGGAGTCCGAAGGGGGGTTTCTACGGGGCTTGAGAGATGGAATAGATAGGGCCCCACAAGTTTTGAATTCGCCGCTGGGGAATTCACACTGAAGGGAACGAGAAATTCTCAACGAAAAAAGTGCTCTCTGAACCGAACGTGCTTTTGCCCTTGCCCTTGCTTTAGCCTCCTTAGCCTCTTCCTCTAGTTTCCTACCATACCATGCCGCGGGTGTTTCTGCGGCTGGGTCTTGTTCTCGATCAACTGAGTAAACTGCTGCTCTTCCAACTTGCTTTTGTGATAGCCCAACAGTCTCAGAATTACACACAAGACTGTGTTTGGACTGGACGCGTTCTCTGTATTTTCCAGCAATGGAATGGGACAGTCATTTGTCTAAAGTATTCCGCTCTACTTATTATTACTTACTAGGGCAGATCCAGATAGGTGAGTTGGTATATAACTAAAGAGTAGAGGGAAAACTCGACAGAAGACATGCTAACCTAAGCGCCCACGAAAAGGAGATCCTATTGCCATGGTTCCGCTGCATCACAAGGAGCAATTGTGAGGAATAGCCATTTTAGAACAATCATTTTGTTCGGTTTATTCTTTGACTGCTCCGTTCCCCCCCCAAAAAAAGAGAGACTTGTTCTTGCTCTCCCAATTCAGGAAGACGGAAATCGCCNAAAAAAGAGAGACTTGTTCTTATAGTTGTCCCTAACTATTCTTTCAATGCAGGGCTTGGACTGCAACATCTTGTCTGCTTCAGCCACTGCGGGCAGACCAATGAGCCTAGAGAGCTATCAAAAATTGTCTTCAAGATGGTTCTTGAGGACTTCAAGTTGGGATGTCTCTATGTACTTGGAGAAATTTAGTATGAGTTTTTAGAAAATGCATAAAAGCATCAAAATGAAATTGAGAGTTACTGGATACGTAAACAAATATTTACACCTTTAATGCACTTATTAAGTAATAAGATTTGGTCATTGTATAAAATCTTAGCACAATTTGTAATATGATTTTGACATAGTTTGTAATGATATTTGACCATTTGATAAATTCTATGCTTGAATGCAGTTGTTTGTGACTCACTTATAATTTTTAAATGTAAAACCAACAAGTTCTTAATGTTAAAAAAATAACCTACAAAAATTTAAATGAAAAACCAAATTAACCATTTAAAATTTTGATTTTGATATTTCAGAAACTCGCTTAAAGTCATAAAATTTATGATCTCAAATATGAAACTTGAAGTCGTAATGAAGATTCTAGGAAGACCTTGGTGTGAGATCGTGGAGTGAGATCTTGAGGTCTTCAAGTGAGGAACTAGAGTGAAATCGTATAGTGAGAAATTTGAGGTCTTCAAGTGAGGAACTAGAGTGAAATTGTATAGTGAGAAACTTGAGGTCTTCAATAAGAAACTTGAGGTCTTCGAGTGAGAAACTTGAGGTCTTCGAGTGAGAAACTTGTGGACTTCGACTGAGAAACTTTAATTATCAATGCGGTCTTCAAGAAGCTTTAACATGAAGTTAAGAAAATCTGATATCGAGAATTTCTTAATAGCAAAGAGCCATCCGATCGACATTGCCTTCACATGAAAGTCTATTATCTCTTAAAGACTCAAGACAAATTATGAAGACTTCGAGGAAGTAATAATTTTGCTAGAATTTCACAAGCTCAGAAAGCTATCAAACCTTGAAGTTTTCAAGATGGTTCTTGAGGACTTCAAGTGGAATGTGTCTATGTACTTGAGGAAAACTCAGTATGAAGTACGTTTGTTAGCTTCTCAGTTAGTAAAATTTGCTAGTAGCAGTCGTAACCAATATCGTAAAAGACTTGTTTAAGTAAGTTAATAACTGTAATATAATTGCTTTTAAGCTTTTTATTGAAGTATCAACACAACACATATTCTGTCTTGGAAAAAGTTGTAGGAGTAGTTAGACTAAAATTTAAGAATCATATATTTCTAATTTTGAACAATGTTTATTTTACTACTGAGATGAGGAGAAATTTGATTTTTGACTTTATTTTGACTAAAAAATTATTTGTTTCTTTTGTTAACAAATTGGTTATTATCTCTGAGAAGGGTTTAAATAATTATTCAACAATAATTTTAGATAATGATCTTTATTATGTGAGACTTATATTTAATGCACTACTAAATACCGAAATGTTCAGGAGGGCCAAACTGATAGCTAAAAAATAAAATACTTCTCATGATAATGATACATATATATGGCATCTTAAACTTGGCCATATTAACCTAAATAGGGTATTAAGACTTGTGGTTAATCCTTATCTTGGTTTATAATTTCATCCTCTTAACCACCTTCTCAAAATGTAAGAGAGCTAAGATTTGGCATTCTGCCAGTCTGTGAATCCTGTCTAGAAGGTAAGATGACCAAGAGTCTATTTTTGGCTGAAGGTCAAAGAGCTCAGATACATCATAATTTGGTGTATTCTTATGTATGCAGACCTTTAAATGTACAAGATAGAGAAGGTTATTAATACTTTGTCACTTTCTTTGAAGATTATTCAAGAATATGGTTATGTTTACCAGATACAAAGAAAAACTAACTTTGGAAAAGTTTAAAGAATTCCATGTAGAGTCTAAAAAACAATTAGGTAAGTCAATAAAGAATCTTTGATTAGATTGAGTAGGTAAATACTTGGATTATAAATTTCCAAATCACTTAATTGAGCATGATATTTTATTACAACTTACCGTCATGGATCACCAAAACAAAATGGTATTGTCGAGAGGAGAAATATAATTATGCTTAACATGATGAGATCAATTTTATGTTAATAATGTTCACCTACTTCATTTCAGGGACATTCACAACAAAGTGCCACATATATTCTAAATTTGATACTCTCTAAGTCTATACCTAAAGCACCTTTAAAGTTGTGGAACAATCACAAACCTAGTTAAAAACGCATTCACATATATGTGTGTGTCTAGCTCATGAATTAAAAGGTAAGACTGGTAAGTTAAACGATTCTATTGAGCCGTGGATTGGGGGTGAAATCCTTTCCCGATTCCAGTTGCTATACATATTCTAACTTCCAATCGAATTTAGATTCTCAAAAGTCAATGTCATGACCAGTATTCAATCTTAATGGAGGAAGTGCAATATGAAGAAGCATCAAACAAACTTATATTGTTTCTTCTACAATGGAGGATGAATATATAGCCACTTGTGAAGCAACTAAGGAAGTGGTCTAGCTCTGCAACTTCTTAAATGGTCTGAAAGTTGTTCCAGAAATGAATTGGCCATCTAAGCTCTACTAGTAAGGCAATAGTTACTTTGCCTCTGCTCTCAAGCCACGTTTCATACTCCTTTGTGCAATTCATGTGATTCTTCTCATTTCGCACTCTTCTCGTTATTTTTCAAGCTCCAATTAGCTGCTGCAATTTTTGTTCAATATCTTCAGTATCATAACTGATCTCAATGTCCTTTAATGCGTGCGTGGCTAGAACAAACTGTCTCATGTATAGTTGACGGAGCACCATTAGCGGAGCATAACTTGTACAACCCCATGGTCCTGGGAGTGGGACCCATTGATAGTCACCACATTTGTAGATCATCGATGTCAACGACATCCATTGGGCTGTCCAGATAACATCCTCATCTTTCAACTTTGATAGGTGTGAGAACCACATCCCTTTTGTGAAAACTGCGGATTCCATTTGGCCATTCCAAATTCTGCAACGGGAATTCTCGTCTTCATCCATGGACTTGAAAACTTAACTTGAGGACATTTAGAATCTAGTGGACATCTTAAATGGTTGAGAATCCAAATACACAAAAGAGATGGAGAGCCGATGAACTTCCCTTTTTCAAGCGCTGATATGTGATTTAAGGAACGAAAAGTCTCAGCTAGAATTGAGATAACAGGGTTAACACCATGTTCAACTTGCAAGAACATATTTATCACTTTATCATCCACATAACCTTGAATTTTTGAAAATAACACGGTGTTATATATACACAGAGCATATAGATCCATACCCTTATCTTCCTTTAAGGCATTTTGGGAGAGATCTAAGAGGTAATCCAGCGGCACTCACTCATTCCCCCTTTTAACTTTCAACATTATCTAAATCTCAAATGCATGAACAGTACCCAAGAGCTTGGATAAAACTCTCTTCAATGTGAGCCTTTTGTCGTAATTATAAACTTTATCCGTGCTTTACAGCGGAACGTTCAGTAGGGCTTGATATTCTTCAATTGTAGGAGTAAGATCAATTGTTCCAAAGGTGAAACATCTATACAGAGGGTCCCAGAAATGTAATAAAGCCTTAAGAACGGGAGCATTGACTGTAATATACAGAAGATAAGCGATGTGACCATATTTGCCGACAAACAAATTTTTCTGCTCCGGTGAAAAATCCTCCCATATCTTCTTCAAACTCTCCGAGTTAGTGTGTGAGAACTCTATCTTAGTGATTGGTGGTAGAAAAATGACATTCTCTTTTTTCAGACAATCTCCTTTTCATTTCTGCGTTTCCCCTGACCATTGGACTATTGTAACTTGATCTTCTATCACACTCGGAGTAGAGGTCATGGTCTCTAAAATATGAATGAATTGAATACTTCTCTATAATCCCTATTACACAACATGATGCATGTATGCAAAAAAGGAAAGAC
Source organism: Datisca glomerata (assembly GCA_003255025.1). Taxonomy (NCBI): domain Eukaryota; kingdom Viridiplantae; phylum Streptophyta; class Magnoliopsida; order Cucurbitales; family Datiscaceae; genus Datisca; species Datisca glomerata. The sequence goes on from QANY01009317.1 coordinate 1,850,585, forward strand.
GAATTCATAAGTGAAACAAAAGGAGAGAAAAGAGATGTTTAAATATCGTAGGACATATATACATGAACAAAATTAATCTGATATCATAGTTAATCATATATTATAGTTAAGCAGAATCTCTATTTCTATCAAACATTGGTAATGATATAGGCTTTAAAAATAAAATGCATGTGTGGTTGGGCTCTCAAATCTCTTAATAGACTCTCAGGTTGTCATCACTATTATCCGAACGGAGTAACAGGGGCCCCCAAACGGTATCCCGAAAGGGTCGATCTGAGTGAGAACTTTCGTGAGCCTGCACGGGAACCGTAGTCCCACGAAGGCATTCCACTACTCATTCTCGCTAATCCTAAAGGGAAAGCCCGGGTATAGGGCTAGTGTATATGTGTGAAATTAGAAATTATGTAAAGAAATATACTTCGTAAAAAAAAGACTTATGTACAACTACAGTCACGAATTAGAAAAAGAAAAGAATGAATCAAATAAACAAACAAAGAACCATACAAAAGGATAGCATATGATGAAATTTTGGCTTGACTCTCTATTGATCTAAAGATGGTTAGACAAATTGTTTCTCTCCAGTGAAGTCGCCAAGCTGTCGCAACGTGCATGCGACGCAGAGCGACGATTGAAAAATCATTTTTTGAGGAAAAAAAATCAGAGTCGCCACCAATCATTTTAGGGCGTGATTGGTCACCTAAATTTAAAATCAAATATTTTGGTCTGCGAAAATTTAAAGTTGGTTCGGGAGTCATTTGCGTATGGGGAAGGTATTAGCACCCCACACTGCCCATTATGAAAAATGGTTACCAAATTTAATCAAATACTATCCAAATTAGTTTTTTTTAAAATAATGTTATAAAAATTCAATTTTGAATGTCCCATTTGGTACATTTTGCATCATAAAAATGAGCAAATAAATTACCTTCAACGGTTGGTATAAAGACCATTGAAAAATTATTATTTTTTACCAAAGCGTTATTAGAGTTACTCTCGGTATCGTAAAAAATAACTCCTAACCTTAGTAGTTCGAGAAATTTGGTGTCCCAAAATTCTAAAGTCCGTCATCAGATTTTTTTAGTGAAAACTAAATAAAAAAATTTATAAAATTTAAATCAAATTGTTATGGTTTTAAGTTACGAGCGTCAATTTTGATGATAAAAGAATAAAATAATAATCACATATAGATGTGACATATGAAAATAATACATAAATAAATAAGAAAAGATAACAACTATAAATTAAAAAGGAATAATGGAAATGAATGTTAGAGATGATAAATTTTAAAAAAGAATATGTATGGTGAAAATAATGAAATAAGACGTGAAATAATTAAAAATAAATATAAAAATAAATTACAACAAACATAAAAACAAACAAAAAAATATAAACAAAAAAAATTAAAGCAAAAAATATAAAATATAAAAAAAAATTACAAAGGGTGACGTCACCCTCTATTATGTGACAGAGGGTGAAGTCACCCTCTATCTTTTTTTTTCATTTTTACACACACACACACACACACATATATATATATGTATATATATATATAATTGTTTAGTAAATAAATTGATAATAAATTTTTTATGTGTAAAATAAATTAATCTATGAAAAAATGCTTAATTTTATACATGATTAGCATGATCATGCTTTTTTTACTACATGGTCTATTAATTATCATTTTTTATTTCTTCACCCAATGCTAACCAAATAGCAAAAGAATGATCATGAATGCTAATTAATTTAAACAAGTGTCACTAAAAATAAATAAATAATTTTGTTTGGAATATAAATATACCATTTTTTAATTTTAGACTACTTAGTTCACTAATTATCATTTTTCCTTTCTTCCTTCATTGCTAGGAATGATCATGGATGGTAACTAGTTCAAACAAGTGTCACTAAAGAAAATCAATAAAACTTTCAAAATAAAATAATTTTTGTTTGGACCATTTTTTTATTGGACTACTTAGTTCACTAGTTACCATTTTTCTTTCTTCCTTCATTGCTAGGAATGATCATGGATGGTAACTAGTTTAAATAAGTGTCACTAAAGAAAATCCATAAAACTTTCAAAATAAAATAATTTTTGTTTAGGATATAAATATACCATTTTTTTATGTTAGACCACTTAGTTCACTAATTACCATTTTTCCGTTCTTCCTACATTGTTAGGAATGATCATGAATGGTAACTAGTTCAAACATGTGTCACAAAAAATGATGGTCAAAAAATTAAAAAGAAGAGAAGAGAAGATTTGTAAGAACATAAAAAAATCAAAGTTAAAATATTTGTATAATCTTGTATAGAGGTTTTACTCTCTATTTTATGCATTTTTATGTATGAGAAATTATCATAGGAGATTTTTTCATCAAATGTACACTTTCAACCGATTAAATGGTTGATTCACATTGAATTAATTTTACACCCCTCAAAATTTTATCCTCATTCTCATTGATTGAGATGATGACAAAAAAATCTCATCATCAAACTTCTAGAGAGATCAACAATATATAAAAACAAAACTTAAGATTAAAAATAGGAAAAATGATAAATAATAAGCAAACAAACCTATATATGAAAAATGAAACAAAGAAATATCAAATACATGAGTATGAAAAAGAGATATAATTAATTAGAATGAACAAAATATATTGTAAGCTAAAATGTAAGAAATTTGAACTACCTTAATAAAAAGTAAATGAGAAGATGGAAGATGAATAGAAATGAAAACTCACATTCTTTCTCTTTTTAACTATTTTATCAAAACCTCTCTTCCTCTCTCTAAAATCTCTTCTCTTCCTCACTCTTCCAAATCTCCCCTTTCAAGTGAAGACCTCCCCTCTATTTATAGGCAAACTTAGGGCTTCACTTTTTTAATTTTAGTCTTTTTGTTCCTTTTTTTATTTTTAGCCCTTGGACAAATTTTCTTATTTTTTAGGCATTGGGCTATTTTTCAAATCATACACATAGTCTTAGACTAGTATATGGGCAAAAAAATAAAATTTATATTTTTAAAGTATTAGACCGGATAAAATACGGTATCTACAATACACATCTTATGCACCTGAGATCCATTCTACGTGTATGGAAATAAGGTCATACTTTGGAAAGAAGGTCATCAGAAGTATGCGTTCTATTAAGTTTACTGTCACGAAAATTTATTTATTTACATTTTGAATGAAGGGTACTTTTTAGTAATATTTAGTAGTATTACATACACCACGAGGTGATCCTCAAACTTTTAGGGGAGTAGGACTTTGCAATGCTTTAAGCTCTAACTGTATGATTCTCGACAAGTACACACAAATATCACGAATATACTAATTTTATTCTATAATTTTAAATGTTCCATTTAATATATGAGGTCGATAATTTTTAGAGCAATATGTCAACCCCTTTATAAGTGAAATTTATAAGATCATGTAAATTTAAAAAAAAAACAACTAAGATATCCAAAAATATCAGTTTTCATTACTAAAAATAAAAAATATAACTAAAAATGAGATATAGAAAAACAAAAAATGTGCATTTCCACCCCAAAAGTAAAATACGCAAAAAAAACAAAAACAAAAACAAGGTTGACCAATACGAGAAAGCTGGCCAAGGAGTCATCCGTTTCCGCATCACTTGAACAATTGTTGTAGTCATCTAGAATGAGGAGTTTAATTTTTCTGATATTATGATGATAGTTGAACATCATAGTCAAGTTAGTATTATCTCTCACACATAGAAATCCCCTCGAATTAGGCAAGATACAATACAAGTCAAAGAGAACAGTCCATATTCCATAGCCTCCCACAGGTCAATTTTGAATGCCTCAATCCATAAGAACCTATATTTGTATTCAACAATGTGGCAAACGACGCTATGATGTTTAATTATAAAGTCATGTAGGAACGTCATCTTATGATGAGTCAATGGTTTGGATTTTGTTAAAGTAGTAGGGCTATTTATAAGTGCAATCATTGATTCGACAAGGTAATACAAACTTTCCGTAGAAATGTATCAACGACGCTCATAAAGACAAACTCGGTTATGAACCGATTGACATGGTTGCTAATATTTGATGCAACATGGTACAACTAAATGACGATCATGTCCGTTAATAAAAATTAGTGGCAAATACCTTGAAAATATAAATAGAAAAATTATATTACAATACCTTATTGATTTTTGGACCAGAAGATTTGGGTCGTTCTTCATACATTAAATGAAATATATCATTCAGAGATAATTACCCCACTAATTTCAGAACATTGAAGATAGAAAAAAAAGTAATATTACTGAACGAGCATGAAATATTTCTGGTGTGTGTGATTTTCTAGTATTCACCTCATCAACCTGCAGAGATAAGTTGATTGATAAGGGTATTTTAGACTATTATTTTGAGTAATCTTTTTACCACCCCCTACATGCATTGAAAGTTCAATGTAGGAAACCAATCATCTCAACATGATGATATTAATGACTTCATGTGCTAGTTTTGAGAATGTATGTCCTTCTCTATGATTCTTCTTGTATCTTTAACTTTGATGCACTTTTGAGTTGTCAACCCCTTATTTCTTAACATGATTATGTCTTGTTCGATACTCAAAGGTTTCCTTAAATTCTTTTGTGTGTCTTTCTTGACATCGGGGAAGAATACTTGGAAGACATAGCATTTTAGTTTATGTCCCCCTTGTCCTCTACTGCTCTTTCAGCGGGGCTAGTTGTCCCTAACTATTCTTTCAATTCAGGGCTTGACTTCTATTTTTAATGCTTTGAATTCGGTCATCAATAGCTTCACCTTGCGCTTACCCTAAGAGGTTAAAGAAACAACATATAGGAAATTGATTTCAATCAATCATTAGTCCTTGACTGCAACATCTTGTCTGCTTCAGCCACTGCGGGCAGACCAATGAGCCTAGAGAGCTATCAAACATTGTCTTCAAGATGGTTCTTGAGGACTTCAAGTTGGGATGTCTCTATATACTTAGAGAAATTTAGTATGAGTTTTTAGAAAATGCGCATCAAAATAGATTGAGAGTTACTAGATACGTAAACAAATATTTACATCTTTAATGCACTTATTAAGTAATAAGATTTGGTCATTGTATAAAATCTTAGCATACTTTGTAATATGATTTTGACATAGTTTGTAATGATATTTGACCATTTGAAAAATAATATGCTTGAATGCAGTTGTTGTGACTCACTTATAATTTTTAAATGTAAAACCAACAAGTTCTTAATGTTAAAAAAATAACCTACAAAAATTTAAACAAAAAACCAAATTAACCATTTAAAATTTTGATTTTGATATTTCTGAAACTCACTTCAAGTCATAAAATTTGTGATCTCAAATACGAAACTTGAAGTCGTAATGAAGATTCTAGGAAGACCTTGGTGTGAGATCGTGGAGTGAGATCTTGAGGTCTTCAAGTGAGGAACTAGAGTGAAATCGTATAGTGAGAAATTTGAGGTCTTCAAGTGAGGAACTAGAGTAAAATCGTATAGTGAGAAACTTGAGGTCTTCAATAAGAAACTTGAGGTCTTTGAGTGAGAAACTTGAGGTCTTCAAAAAGAAACTTGAGGTCTTCGAATGAGAAAGTTTAATTATCAATGCGGTCGTCAAGAAGCTTTAACATGAAGTCAAGAAAATATGGTATCAAGACTTCACATGAAAGTCTATTATCAAAAGTCTAATAGCAAAGAGCCATACGATCGAAATTGCCTTCACATGAAAGTCTATTATCTCTTGAAGACTCAAGACAGATTATGAAGACTTCGAGGAAGTAATAATTTTGCCAGAATTTCACAAGCTCAGATCTTGAGGACTTCAAGTGGAATGTGTCTATGTACTTGAGGAAAACTCGGTATGAAGTAAGTTTGTTAGCTTCTCAGTTAGTAAACTTTGTTAGTAGCAGTTGTAACCAACATTGTAAAAGACTTGTTGAAGTAAGTTAATAACTGTAATATAATTTCTTTTAAGCTTTTGGTTATTGAAGTATCAACACAACACATATCCTGTCTTGGAAAAAGTTGTAGGAGTAGTTAGACTACAATTTAAGAATCATATATTTCTTATTTTGAACCATGTTTATTTTATTACTGAGATGAGGAGATATTTGATTTTTGACTTTATTTTGACTAAAATATTATTTGTTTCTTTTGTTAACAAATTGATTATTATCTCTGAGAATGGTTTAAATAATTGTTCAACAATAATTTTAGATAATGGTCTTTATTATGTGAGACTTATATTTAATGCACTACTAAATACCGAAATGTTCAGGAGGGCCAAACTGATAGCTAAAAAATAAAATACTTCTCATGATAATGGTACATATATATGGCATCTTAAACTTGGTCATATTAACCTAAATAGGGTATTAAGACTTGTGGTGAATCCTTACCTTGGTTTATAATTTCATCCTCTTAACCACCTGCTAAAAATGTAAGAGAGCTAAGATTTGGCATTCTGCCAGTCTGTGAATCCTGTCTGGAAGGTAAGATGACCAAGAGTCCATTTTTGGCTGAAGGTCAAAGAGCTCAGATATATCATAAGTTGGTGTATTCTGATGTATGAAGCCCTTTGAATGTACAAGCTAGAGAAGGTTATTAATACTTTGTCACTTTCTTTGAAGATTATTCAAGAATGTGGTTATGTTTACCAGATATAAAGAAAAACTAACTTTGGAAAAGTTTAAAGAATTCCATGCAGAGTCTAAAAAGCAATTAGGTAAGTCAATTGAGAATCTTTGATTAGATCGAGTAGGTAAATACTTGGATTATAAATTTCCAAATCACTTAATTGAGCATGATATTTTACAACAACTTACCATCATGGATCACATGGTATTGTTGATAGGAGAAATAGAATTATGCTTGACATGATGAGATCAATTTTATGTTAATAATGTTCACCTACTTCATTTCAGGGACATTCACAACAAAGTGCCACATATATTCTAAATTTGATACTCTCTGAGTCTATACCTAAAGCACCTTTAAAGTTGTGGAACAATCACAAACCTAGTTAAAAACACATTCACATATATGTGTGTGTCTAGCTCATGAATTAAAAGGTAAGACTGGTAAGTTAAATGATTCTATTGAGTCGTGGATTGGGGGTGAAATCCTTTCCCGATTCCAGTTGCTATACATATTCTAACTTCCAATCGAATTTAGATTCTCAAAAGTCAATCTCATGACCAGTATTCAATCTTAATGGAGGAAGTGCAATATGAAGAAGCATCAAACAAACTTATATTGTTTCTTCTACAATGGAGGATGAATATATAGCCACTTCTGAAGCAACTAAGGAAGTAGTCTAGCTCTGCAACTTCTTAAATGGTCTGAAAGTTGTTCCAGATATGAATTGGCCATGTAAGCTCTACTGTGACAACATTGGAGAAGTGAAAATTTCAAAAGAATTAGGAAGCTATAAAAGAGGAAAGTATATGGAGAGAAAGTACCACTTGAGTAGAGAGATCGTGCATCTAAGCTATGTGTCTATTATGAAAATTGTATCAGAAGACGACCTCGCAGATCCTTTAACAAAGACGTTGCCTTCCAATAGTTTTGAAAGCCATATGGACGGTTTAGTATTGAGGAATAAGTCTCATTTGCTTTAGGGCAAATGGTGGAATAATGTCCTATAAGCGTATGATGTAAAGACTTTATTGTTAATTAATAATAAGGGATTTTTATTTAATATTTTTTTGCATGCATGTGAAATGTCATGAAAATTCCATGAATATTATATGTGACATTCAACATTTGTATATAAAAGTTATATACAAGAGGATAATGTTTAAGAACAATAGTAAAAATAACCATAAATAATAATTGATGAAGTTGTGATCTTTAATTTATCAATAATTTTAAGAACTCTTTCCATTAAGAATGAAACAATCTTATCCGGACTGTTAATATGTACACATTGGAATGATTGTACTTTATACAATAAGATTATATAAGTCTGAGACATAATAAATTTGAATGTCTAATAATGTTGTTATTATGTAGAGTATTCAAACTTTCTCATATGGATGATCATATGTAGAATGATCTTAATTCTAAGTAATTAACAGACTCATGTTTATAAAGTTTATCTTTTTCGGTTACTCAATAAATATGTGTATATCTCATTGAACTTAATTTTTGTATCTTAGAAGTATAATGAAGTAGATTGCTAGGAATGTTTATTTACAAGATAGTATCTATTTCGTCATTGTGAAATCAAATAAATTATTTTCTTTAGTATTTATTTAGGTATTGAATTATATGAGATCATAAATTTATGTTCATGAGAGAATTAACAAAAATTAGGAGAGAGAAGTAATTATAGAGATTAACGAAGTATTCACCTAGCTCTAATTATGAATTATTTATGGTGGATTGATTTATATTTGTTGATTATATTAATGGACTATTATATTCTTGAAATAACTAATATCTATAATGAGATAATGAGATAACTTTGAAATTAAGAAAATGATATATAAATTAAAGAATTTGATTTATCATCAATTTTATTGGAGCTTGAAATTTTAGATTCACGGGTCCACGTGACATCTCTATGAACACTAGTCGGACAAATAAAAATAATTAGATTATGATAAATAATTTATAATTATTGAATTCTTAATTATTACAAATTCTACAAACAAGTCATAATAGGAGCGTCCTTTTATCATAAGAACTTAAACAATCAACTTATGAAATTGATTGAGATGGAAGTAATGTGATTGTTTAGTATGCTAAAATTGAATTAGACAGTATGGTCACACCACATTGTTTGTGCCCACCATGTGAAATCATTTTCTATAGTATGTGTAGGGATGTGTACAGGACGGGACGGGATGGGTTTTGGGTCTTTTTGTCCCATCCCGATCGGGATGAGACAATTTTTCCTAAAGGTTATTCTTATTAGTAAAGAGGATCACACCACACAGGAGGCCTTTTGTGGCTTGTGATTGGCTGAAAAAAGAGAGGTGGTCACTTATCAATAAGGATTGCCTGAGACTAGTGATCTCATAATTTAACGTAGAGATTATCTGGTCACGTATCAGATAAGGGTTATCAGATAATTTAAATTATGGATAATCTTATAAAAAAATTTGACAAATTCAAATGTTAAATTATAAGTGGTCTTGTCCTCTACTTGAAAGAGATCACACCACACGAGAGTCCTATGTGGCATGATATGTCCGACGACCTCCTTTATGGTCACTCATGAGATAAAGTTGATCTGATCATTTTTTAATTTAGAATTCAAAAACAAAAATAAAATAAACCTAATTTTGATCTCCTTAAAAAAATAACTGGTGATTTGTATAAAAATCTGAAAAGAGGAATATATATTCACTCTCTCTAAAGTTCTCTTCTATGGACTCTCACATTTTTCATGTGTTGAAATCATAGTAGGTTTTGAAACAGTGAGTATATGATCAATTTATTTGTCATAAAATATGCAAACATATATCCATCCACTGCCAGAGACTAGACATGGAGTATATGAGATTTCATAGAACCGGATCGTTCGTCAAAAGTTTGAGGAACCAAATTATTTTTGTAAAGTATAAGGAATCAGATTGTTCTCAAAGAGTTTGAGGAACTGAATTGTTCATGAACAATTAGAGGAATCAGTCACTTCATCATCGAAAGGTTAATTATTCTTTACGTATTCAATTACTATATCTATAGCAATGACCAGCAAAAAAAAGTTTTGAGAAAACTTTTGTTGCTAACGATCCTATCATTCTCAGTCAACAGTTCTGTTGCAATCGCTGTTTTGGTTTACGAGACTAACATAATGGCAAGTTCTATTGGGGTTCCAAACAAAAGAATAGCTTCGGATTGATCAAAATTAACTTTGCAGTACCCCCACGCTTGCACTTCCAGATTTTGATAAGCTTTTTGCAGTGGAAGCAGATGCTTTCGAGAAAGGGAATCAGGGTTGTTCTTAGCCAAGAAGGATGACCCATTGATCAGTATTTGTATAAAAAAAACTCGGTGATACTAGGCAAGCTTTGGTCCACACACTATCAAGAATATACTCTTTGATAGTAGCTAATTTGAAGCAGTGGGAGCATTACTCACTGTGTAAAGAATTTGTTCTGTATATTGACCATCAAGCTCTAAGATTTCCGGACTATCAAAAAACTGTCAACCCTATGTTTGGTCGATGGCTCACATTTTACAAAGGTTTAACTTTGTTATCAAACAAAAATCAGACAAAACCAATCGGGTAGCTGATGCCTGACTTGCTTGCAGCTTTAGCAAGTCAAGTAGTAGCTTTTGATTGCTTTGAAGAAATCTACAATGATAATGAAGATTTTACTCAGATTTGGCAAAAATGTATTGTTCATGTGGATTCAGGTGACTTCCATATTTCAGAGGGATGTCAATAACTATGTCAAAAGGTGTTCTATTTTCCAGTTAGATAAAGGTCGGTCACAAAACACCGACTTGTAAACTTCTTTTTCCCATTCCAACTACCCATGGGAGGATATTTCTATGGACTTCATCGTGGTGTTGCCTCGGACACAAAGGGAATTCGACTCTGTCTTTGTGGTGGTTGACAGATTCAGTAAAATGAGTCATTTTATAGCTTGCAATAAGACATCTGATGCAGTCATCAGCATTGCAAATTTTGTTCTTTAGAGAGCTTGTTAGATTACATTTTGTCTCTTATTCGATAAAGGCTGATAGAGATGTTAACTTTCTAAATCAGTTTTGGAGGACTTAATGAAAAGAGACTGCGACTGAGCTCAAATACTTGTGTATAAACTGGAATTCTATTGCTCTTCTATGAGAGTCAGACTCAGAATTTTCCAAACGTTCTCTTCAATATTTCTCATTTCCTTTCTTTTGTTCACCAATGACCTATTTTAGACTATTTTTGCAGTTATCCCTTGCAAAAACGTCCCAAAAGTTGCACCTAATTATCATAAATCAAGATAAACTAACAATAATCCCCTAAACTCAGTGAAAAATTGTGACATATGAAGGATAAAATATATTGTATTAGTTGGTACTTATATTATGAGTAAATATGTAAAAGACTTTAAACCCTCGATTAAACATAAACAAACTCGTCTTAAACTGGATCATGCAACTTAATCGAAATAAAATTTTTAATAAGTAGTCATTTTGAAATATTCAGCTGCAAAAATTGCCCTATAAAGTTGTTAGCTGCAAGACTAGTTCTCTTTTTCACTTAAAGAATTAAGTGAAATGTTGATTTACAGTTATGTCATATTTTAATTTCAAACACACAGAACCGCTTTTCTTCCTTATTTTCTTCACAGCTTATTCTTTTTTCCTATTCCTACGGAAACTTATTCAACCTACTTTGAAAAAGAAAATTGTCCAACATACAAAAAATCTGCATAATCATAGAGGATTCATCTCTGTTCTTGATTTTGTTCATGAGTTACTTTCGAAATCTGAAGTAAACACATTTTTTACATACTGCAAACTTATAGTAAATATTTTGTTTACCTAATGAATTTTTCTACTAGATTCATTCCAATGAAATTTTCGATGCTCATCTGCAATGATATAGATAGAAAAAGATAATGACCGACTTGTCCATTTATCGTAAACATATTGTTTACATAAATCGAGAGAGTGAATGAACGAGGCACAAAAAAGATGAAGGGTTTTTCTTTTCGGATGATATGTTTTAAAGGAAATTTGTTAAGATAAATGTTATTTTTGTATGATATTGATTGGTGGGTCATTTTTATTCAAACTTTATTTTAAGGCGATTCTAATAAAAAAATGGGACATTTATTAAATTAGACAAGGAAATGGCCACGTATTTTATTTTGTCAAAGTGTCAATCACTCCATGTTCATAACGAATAGCATACACTTCACTCTTCAGTAACATGTAAAGTGAAAATAATTAGACAGATTTCTCCAAACCATCTTTCAAAAATCTTGTTATAGATACATATTTTACAAAATGAATGGAATATAATGTACTACAAACCGTCGTTTTTAATCGCATGCTTGTTTCTTGACGTTTCTCTTCATAACGACATGTACGGGAAATTCATCCTCAGCACTGGATTGTCAATGACATCCATAACAAACGATGAACATAATGATGATGAATCTTAAATCGAGTTATTGTCAAGATAAAGGTGCCTACGGGTCTTCATGGCAATTGTAAACCCACTACCACAGTAGATATTAAAGATGACAGTATCCTTTTGAAATCTGTGGCAAAGGGTCATCACTGTTTGAGGAATGGTTTGATCAAGTGAATTCCCTAAGCCAAGCTGACCATGTTCACCCCAACCCCATGTTTTTATTACCCCTTCCTCTGCAATCAAAGAATTTGAAAAAGGAAAATGAAATACCTAATATATATAAGCATGAGACAAGATTTGTATCAACAGTGTAAGAAAATCTTGCCTGTTACTACAGCAGAGTGCTCGGCACCAGTTGCGATATCCACAACTTTTGTCTCATCAAGACCAGTGACTCTCTCTAGAATCGCTACCCTAGGATCGGCTAGATTACAAAAGAAAATAGACAAATGAAAAGTACATAATCGATCAGTATCAAACACGATATACTGGATTTTTTCTTGTAGTGAAGCACTAAATTTATGATTCAGTTCATGGATTCATGAATTTGTCAACTCATTAAATGCATTACCAGATAAAGTCTTCATGACTTTCATCTTTTCAGAATCACTCAAAACACCATGGTGGTTGCCACCCAGCATATAAACTTCCCCATTATCTGCATAAGACAGCAGAGTTGAAGGAGCAGGGAGGGAATAAAAAAATATGGCTGAACAAAGTTAAATAAACAAAAAAGATAGATAGATAGAAAGAAAGAAAGAGGAAAATCAAATGTACATACATGCCTGTTAACAATAGAGCATGATTCCATCCAAGAGCAACTTTTGAAAATCGCAAAGACGAATGAAAAACCTGAGCCGAGTAAGCATCTGAATTTGTACTAAACCCTCTTCCCCAAGTGTAGAGACGTCCCTCAGCTTATGCAAACAGAATAACACTCAAATGAATAAGAGCATAAATCATTAGCGCCAAACCAAATAACTATATTGTTATACCAAACAACATGAGATTCGAGAAGAGCACTTTCCGGAAGTTTTTTAAGTCCCCTACTAGGACTAATCTATGTATAAAAAGCTAAGAAAATTAAAAAGATTTGAGTTGACTCACCAGATAGGGAAGCACTATGATCTCCATTCGCACTAACACTCACTATTTCATCATCCTCCAATCCACATGTAACTACTGGAAGATTAATTGATTTGAACCCCTTAGAGATACCCAATTGACCACGCTTCCCAGCGCCAAAACCATAAACTCGACCTCCTGTATACCTTGTGACAGATAGATCTCATTTTCCGAAGCATGACATGGATTAGAGATGACATAGTTTAGGATTGAGTTGTCCATGCATATATCTATGACCAATTGAAAAAACAACTTAAATCCCTTGTTTGAGGCTTCCGCCCTTCCTCTCTAGCTCAAATTAAATTTGCCCAAATCAAACTCACTAATAACTTTAACAAAATGGGCAAGAAATTGCAAGAAATTTGCAACTTAAACTTTTGTAGTATGCAGACTACATATTATTATTCTGCAAATCATTCCGCTGGCTACATCTCTATGATATCCTACGGCCTATGGCTTCCCGAAGAATAAATTCTAAATGAAGATAACTGAAACTAGAGGCTGTTGCTAACACTTGTTTTTTTCTCTTTTATGAAACAATATCACATAACTATGATAAACGGATTAAATCTCATTTTTCACGAATATAGAACAAACCTTGGAAGCATATTACAGTGGTAATAACGTACACATTTATGTAAACAGCGTTTGACAAAGGATTAAAATGAATATACCTTTCAACAAGACAAGCGAATGACGCATACCACATGCTATCTGATCAACATGCTTATCAGCGAAGAAAGCTACTTTCATAGGAGAACAATGTGACATATAATCACCATGCCCAAGCTGACCAAATGAGCCATCCCCACAAGTATAAAGGGACCCTGCATCTGAAAACAGATCAGAAAATAAAAAAAGTCAGTATATTTAAACATTCTCTTTTTGTGGTCAATGTGTAACATGTATAGGAAACACCCTGAGAAAGGGTAATGCTCAAATCTAGCAAGCACGCGTATTCTGCGTGGGGGTGAGTCGATTTCCTACACACAAAGAGGACGAGAAAATCGAGGACAAGTAACCGAAGAACCACCAATGTTTAACTCTAGTTCTAACTTAGTATTGTACTAAATTTCACTTCTTTGTATGCAGGGAACCAATTCACTTATGGACGAATTGTGTACTCTCCAGATTTGTGCAACAACAGGTAATTACAATTCTAGAAATCAGGGTCTAAAAAGAGAGATTTCAGCTGTTTATTCACCCAGTTCTCTAAAAACAATCGTATAAATAAATAAAAATTTGAACTTTTTGAACTTCAAAGTAAAACATAAAAAGAAAGAGATAAATAAGTAAACAGGAATGATAAAGGAGAGGGAGAGTGAACCTGAAACAAAGCCAGAGTGGCTCCATCCAGCAGAAACATGGGTAATACAGTAGCTTTCCAATGCTGTAACAGGCATTGGTTGCAAGCTGCTACCCAAGTCCCCCTGCCCTAGCTGCCCAGAGTTCCCCCTTCCCCATGTCAACACCTTCCCCTCTGAAAAAAATAGTATGTTTAAACTAACAAAAAAACAGCAACTTTTTTCCCAGAGAGAGAGAGAGGGGTACCGGAGGTCAAGGCGGTGACATGAGCGCCACCGCAAGAAAGTTGAGATACGGTAGGAGCGGAAGAAGAGAAGAAGTGAACGAGTTGAGGAAAGTGCTCGTCTTCGAGCCTGCCCGTGCACAGCTGGCCGTCCGTTCCAGCTCCACAACTCCATATCGCTTGACTTTCGTTGCCCTGTCCATCATCGTCTTCCATCATTCACCTACGCCTCTCCAACCCCAAATCCAATAGACGCTCCTTTCTATAGCTTCTGGACTCCTGAACGACCGATGTTCCGCACCAGTGGCAATCTTAAACTTGAAGCTGCCGTTTTTAATCTGTTGTACTGCTTGCCTTGTTCTGATCTGCGATAATCATGGCTATATTTATTGCCTTCTCTTGTTCTCTCCCAAACTCTCTTAAATGTTTTTCTATTATTTTTAGACGTTAAAATAGGATTTGATCCCCATTAATTATTAAGAAAATTACACGTTATCTACTCAAACTATAACACTTTAAATTCTAAACTTTAAAACATTACAGTTTTTTTGTCAATATTAAAACATTACTGTTTGAACTTCAAACTATCTGAAACTCACAATTTTAATCTCAGATATTACTTTGTCTACTACACTATAGTTTTTTTTAAATGATGTTATTTTTTTTTATCTTAGACACGTAATTATATCTATTAGGGATAACACAATCAAAGATGACGTCATCTCATATAGAGAAAAACGGCATTGTCTTGTTAAAAAATTAATTTACAATAAACATAATTACATCTAAATTAAAAATTATAAATTTCAGATAGTTTAAAATTCAAACTGTAATGTTTTAAAGTGTATATTAATGATACTTTAAAGAAATAAAGTATAATTTTCCCTTACTTATTTGAATATAGGCTTTTGATTTATAAGATTTCAACCTGTAATTTTTATTCTTTTAGAAAAAGAGAAAATTATCGGATTTTCAGTCCAAATTTTTTGAACACGTTATACTCCCAGTTTCCCACATCATCTCCTTACAAAAATACCTTTAAAAGTTTGATACTATACACATTTTCCTTTTTTAAGGTCATTTAGATTAATATAAATTTTTCAACTTATCTGCGGAATTTTATAAGGGCCTATCAACTTCACATCGTCACTTATAATATTTATTTTCTCTAATTATATCTTTTTCTTTCTCAATACACATGTCAAATTAATTTTAAAAAAAATTCATCTTGTTCTTTATTTATCAACGAAGTTTTTTCTTTCAATTGAAGGACTTAAATAGTTTTTTATGACTACTTGAACCATTCAAGTAATTATTATTTTTTTTGTCAATCAACACTCATACACCATGTGACTATTTGAAAGGTTCAAGTAGTCGTTTATAACTACTTAAAGGGTTCAATTAATTTTTTATGACTTCTTGAATTCTTCAAGTACTCAACGTTCGTTTTCTTCTAGTTTTTTACATAAAAAGACTCTAGTAGTCATAAAAATATATTTGAACCGTTCAAATAGTCATAAAATCTACTTGAATCTTTCAAGTAGTCGCCTGGTGTTTGCGTTGTTGACTGACAAAATAAAAAATAAGTACTTAAAGAGTTCAAGTAGTCATAAAAAACTACTTGAATAGTCATCTGTGTATGAGAATTGACTGAAAAAAAAACAAGTAGTTATTTATGATTATTTGAAACCCTTCAATTAGTTGTTTATGATGACTTGAAAGGTTTAAGTAGCTATTTTTTAGTCCATTACTCATACACCAGGTGACTACTTGAAGGGTTCAAGTACTTATTTTTTTTGTTAGTCAATTACTTATACACCAGGGTGACTGGTGACCACTTGAAGGGTTTAAGTATCTTTTTATGACTACTTAAAACCTTCAGGTAGTTATTTTTTTTCGTCAATCAACAACTCAGACCTTAGGTGACTACTTGAGAGTCCAAGTAGTTGTTTATAACTACTTGAAATGTACAAGTAGTTTTTTTTGTCAGTCAATAACTCATACACCAGGTTACTGCTTGAAGGGTTCAAGTAGTTATTTATGACTACTTGAACCCTTTAAGTAGTTATTTTTTATTTTGTTAGTCAGCAACGCGAACACCAGATGACTACTTGAAGGGTTCAAGTAGATTTTTATGACTACTTGAACCTTTTTTACATCCAAAAAATAGGAGAAAATGAACGTTGAGTACTTGAAGGATTCAAGCATAGTAGTCAATTCTGTTCCGTTCTAGCCAGAACGGACGGAATATTCTGGTTCTGGTAGGGGAACGGAACAGAATTGGGGGTACAAATTTTACGGGAATGTATCGGTCATATATTAGCGAAAACATAAAAATTACAGCAGAAGGCGCGCTAGACCGGTGTCGTTGGATGCCACTACTACACGCCAGACCCCAGATAGACCACGATTCGAATTTGGGATAGGTGCAATGTGTGTTTTTTCATTGTTTTTTTTTCAAACCCCTGGTATTTTACTCTTTTTTTAATAAGTCATTAAATTATTTTATTATATGTCAATAAGTTATTATTCAAATTTTCTTCACTATATTATGTATAATAAATCTTATAATATTGATTTATATGTGCAGAATATTTCACCGAAACACCGAAATATCCAAAATGTTCCGTTTTTTCAAAAAACTGAAATGGTCACCAAAACGGATTTGACTACTATGAATTCAAGTAGTCATAAAGTTGCTTGAACCCTTCAAGTACTCAACGTTTCTTTTCTCATTTTTTTGGACATAAAAAAGGTTCAAGTAATGATAAAAAACTACTTGAACTCTTCAAGTAGTCATAGAAAGTTACTTGAACCCTTCAAGTAGTTACCTGGTGTTTGGGTTGCTGACTGACCAAACAAAAAATAACTACTTGAAAGGTTCAAGTAGTCATAAACAACTACTTGAACCTTTCAAATAGTCACCTAGTGTATGAGTTGTTGACTGGCAAAAAAAACTACTTGAACATTTCAGGTAGCCATAAACAACTACTTGAACCCTTCAAGTAATCATAAATAACTATTTGAACTCTTCAAGTAGCATAAACAACTACTTGAACCCTTCAAGTAGTCACCTAATGTATGGGTTACTGACAGACAAAAAAAATAACTATTTGAAGGGTTCAAGTAGTCATAAAATGTTATTTGAACCTTTGAAGTACTCAACGTTCATTTTTTTCTTATTTTTTGGACGTGAAAAGGCTCAAGTAGTCATAAAAACTACTTTAAGGTTCAAGTAGTCATAAAAAATTACCTGATACCTTCAAGTAGTTATTAGTGTTTAGGTTGCTGACTGATCAAACAAAAAATAACTACTTGAACCATTCCAGTAGTCACCTAGTGTGTAGGCAATTGGCTGACAAAA
This sequence comes from Datisca glomerata, assembly GCA_003255025.1. Taxonomy (NCBI): domain Eukaryota; kingdom Viridiplantae; phylum Streptophyta; class Magnoliopsida; order Cucurbitales; family Datiscaceae; genus Datisca; species Datisca glomerata. The sequence goes on from QANY01009317.1 coordinate 1,868,693, forward strand.
ACATCAACTTTTTGAACCCTTCAAGTAGTCATCTGGTGTATGAGTAAACAACTACTTAAAGAGTTCAAATAGTCATAAATAACTACTTGAATCCTTCAAGCAGTCACTTGGTGTATGAGTAATTGACTGACAAAATAAACAACTACTAGAACCCTTCAAGTAATCATAAACAACTATTTGAAGGGTTCAAGTAATTATAAACAACTACTTGAACACTTCAAGTAGTAGCGTGGTGTATAAAGGTTGACTGAAAAAAAATAATTATTTGAAATGTGCAAGTAGTCATAAAAAACTACTTGAACACTGAAGAAAAATTTCTTTGAAAAATAAAGAAGAAAAAGAATAAAATATTATTAAATTAATTTGATAATGCATTGAGAAAGAAAAAAAATGATGAGGAAAGAGAAATATTATAAGTGGTGAAGTGAAGTTGGTGAATCAGAAATATACAATTATTTGTCATTAAAAAATGAGTATAAAAATCTTAAGGAAAATGAAAAATGTATATTCATAAAAAAAAATAACTTTTTTTATAATGTGAGATTAAAGTTTGCCACTCAAATTGTCATCGTTTCTGGTATTCATTTAAAAGAGAAACAGAAAGATGTTTCATGGAATTCAGAGCTCTTGCTTGGACAGTTTGGACTGAAGATGTCTATGTTTGACTTTTTGTCAAGAATTGTAAACCTCCAACAACTGCACCAACGAGGAGACCTGTATTACTGATCAATACTCTTCATCTCGCACTTTAGTCATGATTGTATGTGAAATCTAAATTTAACATGATAATTGAATTAATTATAAAAAATGATTGACATATTTAATTTGGTATGATAATTTGGAGAATGATTTTTTACAATTTAATATTGATTTTTTTTATATGTATAATTCTCTAATAAATTTGTGTAAAGTAACTTTAGAGGCTATTGAATTGTCTTCTATGAGGTAAATTTTAAGATTACCAGTAAATTAAAATTGATGTCTAACTTAAAAATTACTTCAAATAAAAATAAAGTAACACAATTACCACATGATTGTCATCCAGGAATAGAACCAGGATAACAGCTATCAAACAGGGTTTAAAAGCAATCTCTCAATGACCCTGATAAGATGAGTTGACGTAATGATTAAGTTGTCATACTCATATCATGGGTTCGTTAGTACCGAGTCGTAGGTTGAAGACATGAAGTCTAGGGAATTAGTTTCTGTTCAACGGCAGTTATATGGCGAAAGACGTGAAGTCTCCGACAAGTTAAGACTGTATACTCTCAGCTGATCCAGCATTAAGATGTTCAAGAAGCATATAGGTGAAAACACATGATAAAATAGTGGAGAAAAGTGACAATACAGTTTGCTGCAAATTTTTTTACAAGTGAAACTAAAAACAAGTGCCTTATAATTCTTTATATCGAAGCACCAATCAACCCTGCAATCAATGTAACTCCCTGATATGGGAACGATCCATGCCCAACCACTGCAATCATACTGAAATTATAAGACATAAATTTGTAGCTAGAATCAGCTGAAAGATATAAGGCATCACTGCCTTCATTACCAGATATTAAGTTATAACTTAACAAGAAACAAAATATTTAGCCAACAGCCTTTTCTTCACCTACCCTATCAAACAGCTAAAAAAAGCCTAGATACACATGAATTCTATATGGAATCAGACCTAAAAATTGAAAAAAATCTTACAAAATATCATCATAAGCAACAATTTCTCTGCCCTTGAAAGGCACGTCTAAGGCCGAACTATCATAATTGTTTCTGGGGTTCACAATGGTTGAAGCCAGTTTATTACCTCTTCCATGTCTTCTCAAAGGTACCTCAGCCCGCAAAAGCTTGGACGACGACTCTTTTTCCTTGTTAGCTTCTACACAAACCCCTTGCGTCCATTGAGCTAGAGGATCACTTTCCCATAGTACTTTTACCTGTGCCATCGTTCATATTAGTATTGAACATTCAAAAATCATAAGAATTTAAACTTAAGATCTTGTGTTTATATTATTACTTGTAATACCCTAATAACTTCAAGTCCTTGGCTTCAAGTGATTATGTTTTCAAAACTTAGACTACAAGTAATTAATCTCAAATAATACGCGCAGTGAGCTTCCTCAAATTCCAAACGCATTTAAATCGTATGAGTTTAGGTTGAAGTCTGTTTCAAGTAGAGCCAAGAAAATTTTTCGGTCACTGAAAAGGAATCTGGCTTCATCCATTCTATTGGCTCAACAAATTAATGAAATTGAGCTTAAAAACTCCTCAATTGAACATAACCGTGAAAAATAGGATTCAATTTTCCATCCTCACTAAACCTCCACACGTTTGTGAGAAAAAAGAAACTACCTTTTTGGATTCAATTGTGATGCCGAAAGAGGGATCGAGAGCAGCGGCTGTGGCAGCATCAGCGGAGTCCTTGGTGCGATATGTGATGTAGCCGACACCATGACCGTCAATGCGGATGCGGGAGATGGAGCCGTAGATCTCGAAGCGGGACTTCAGGTCAAGCACAGAGCAGTCAGTAGGTAGGCCCATGACCATTAAGGCAGGTGGTGGCGCAGGCTTGGCAGTTGGCTTGTCGTTATCGTCATCTGGAGGAGGAGAGATCGGCGGCAGAGGGCGGCGCCTCTTGGATCTTTGACCCACATGTATATTAGAATGTTGTCGTCATGATCTTTGACCCACCAGTACAAAGTATGTTATCGCCATGACACCCAGGAGGAATCGATATGCAAGCACAAACGGATTTACAGGCTTGGATACATCTTCTTCCTTGGGGCCAATCTACATCAAACTATAAACATTTTCAAATATTTCATAAACCTGCATCATAATATTTCATGCATTTTTCATTCCTGATTTATTACTTCCGATTCCAATCAATACTAATGTATTCTTTTAAGAAATCGGGTACGTTACTAGTATTCTCCTTCGACAATCATTTTCGTTTGTTGGAATTGATTCTGTAATTTGATTATTTTTTATTGGTGTTATCCTAAGTGGTGGCGCTAAGGTTGAATCTGATTGACACTATATCATAGGCCTGTCCCTATAATTTTTTATTATTTTTGAAACACGTTTTTTGGTAAACTCTATCATGCCAGGGTTTGAGCACACGAAACTCAAATCATAAGCTTTTATTTTTTTTAAAAAGTAAGTTATTTTAAGTTTTAATTTTATTATATCTTTTAATTTTATGTTTTAAACAAATGATTAAATTCTCTTTTAGATTGTTAATTAATTATACTTTATTTGATCATTTACTTTTTATCCTTTATTAAAATCAATGTTTCTTTTTTAGATTTATTACCTTTTAATCGGCATCTTTATTTTGGTACAACTATGTCGCCGTTGCACTTCATCTTCTCTAGCGAATTCTTTCATCAAAATTGTAGTAAATTTTGGCAGTTTCTCTTATGCTTATTCTCTGATCTTTGACCCACATGTATATTAGAATGTTGTTGTCATGATCTTTGAACCACCAGTACAAAGTATGTTATCGCCATGACACCCAGGAGGAATCGATATGCAAGCACAAACGGATTTACAGGCTTGGATACATCTTCTTCCTTGGGGCCAATCTACATCAAACTATAAACATTTTCAAATATTTCATAAACCTGCATCATAATATTTCATGCATTTTTCATTCCTGATTTATTACTTCCGATTCCAATCAATACTAATGTATTCTTCTAAGAAATCGGGTACGTTACTAATATTCTCCTTCGACAATCATTTTCGTTTGTTGGAATTGATTCTGTAATTTGATTATTTTTTATTGGTGTTATCCTAAGTGGCGGCGCTAAGGTTGAATCTAATTGACACTATATCATAGGCATGCCCCTACAATTTTTTATTCTTTTTGAAACACGTTTTTTGATAAACTCTATCATACCAGGGTTTGAGCACACGAAACTCAAATCATAAGCTTTTATTTTTTTTTAAAAGTAAGTTATTTTAAGTTTTAATTTTATTATATCTTTTAATTTTATGTTTTAAACAAATGATTAAGTTCTCTTTTAGATTGTTAATTAATTATACTTTATTTGATCATTTACTTTTTATCCTTTATAAAATTCAATGTTTCTTTTTTAGATTTATTACCTTTTAATCGGCATCTTTATTTTGGTACAACTATGTCGCCGCTGCACTTCATCTTCCACGGCTCTAACGAATTCTTTCATCAAAATTGTAGTAAATTTTGGCAGTTTCTCTTATGCTTATTCTTTGATCTTTGACCCACATGTATATTAGAATGTTGTCGTCATGATCTTTGACCCACCAGTACAAAGTATGTTATCGCCATGACACCCAGGAGGAATCGATATGCAAGCACAAACGGATTTACAGGCTTGGATGCATCTTCTTCCTTGGGGCCAATCTACATCAAACTATAAACATTTTCAAATATTTCATAAACCTGCATCATAATATTTCATGCATTTTTCATTCCTGATTTATTACTTCCGATTCCAATCAATACTAATGTATTCTTCTAAGAAATCGGGTACGTTACTAGTATTCTCCTTCGACAATCATTTTCGTTTGTTGGAATTGATTCTGTAATTTGATTATTTTTTATTGGTGTTATTCTAAGTGATTAATTAAGATTCTACTCTTGTTATTCTTTTTTATTTTTTATTGTTGAATTATTATTTTCATCGCTAAATTTTTTGTCCTATTTTTTCTATTGTTATTTTGATTTTTGATTCCTGGAATCATGTTTACCTTCTTGATTGTTGAATCGTTATTTTTGTTACATAGTATATATATAAATATATACCGTCAGTATTTAATTCTATACTGTTTATTCATTTGTTTGGAATATTTAGAATGTAGTCTATAAACATATACTCAATGGTATATAATTTCATACTATGTGTTGTATGATATCATTTGTTATCCGGTATAATGTCATTTACCATGTAGTATATTTTTATTTACTATTTTATGCATATTTTTTGTATACAATTATATAGTATACACTCATATACCTTAAAGGTATATATTTACATATTGCGTTAATTTCATATTGTGGTATTGTTGAATCGTGTTCATCAGATTACGTCATCTTCCTTTTACATTATATATAGTCTTATATTTTATAGTATATATTTATATAATATATTATTTAACTTACTTACTTATTTGTTGTTATTCTTTTTTTTAGGTCTGATGGTGAATATTACAATTATCATACTTCAATGTATGTTCGTGGACAATCAGATATATTACCATTCACTTCTTAGTATATACTTTGTCAAACCTGGTTATTTTCAGGAATCTATATTTACCCTATAATTATTTACTTAACAACATATACACTTAGCAATACAGATTCGATCAAAAGTTGAATTAATACCTATAGTATATGTCTATTTGCTCACATGTTAAACACTAATTAAAATAGAAGATGAGAGAAGGTAGATACAATAACCAATATATATTTGTTATACATTTACCGTATATAACAGAGATTCAAAAACAGATATGAAGACAAACTAAGATGGTTATACACTGATTCTTCAAGAGCTATATGAAAAATTGAAGCAATTCGAAGTAAATCCAAATAGTTTTCTCTGTCTTAAGATGGGAAAATGATTTATGCAACTCTCAATCGTATCAATAAATAGATAATAAAAACTGTGTTCAACGACAATGCCGGCAGAACCCAAGACAAATTGCAGAACCCTATATCAGTAGTCAAATTGTAATTGCTATTTACATCTAAAAATAAAATAACCAAAGGATGTAATGCAATTAGAAAACCTAAGCAGCTGCTTCCATCTAAGAAAAACTAGAACTATCAACAAAATCAGACACGTAACGAAATCAGAATATAAACTAATCGTAACCTTGTTTGACAGATATCAATGCAGACTCAAACGAAAATAAAAAGCCATGCATTGGTCTCGAACAGAAACAGTCTCGTACGGAAAATGAACTAACAGAAACAAATTCAGAATATGAACGAAAATACATATTTGAACAAAAATTAGTCTAAAACGAAAACAAATTCGGACCAATTCAAACCGATGGCTTTGGAACCAATTCAAACCGTAAATATCACTTACAATTGATATTCGTACGATTAAAGCTTGGATTTGCACATGTCATGCTAGGGTTTCTCTGCGTTCACCAAATCGTCGCTACTGCAAGATGGTATTTGATTTTTGTGATTTCATAGGGTTCAAGAACGGGGTTGTCAAGCATTTGGTTGTATTAATAATGAGGGTGTAAATGTCTTTTCACTATATTGTGTAGGTTTCAAATATCGTAGCCTTACAATTTTCGGCCACTTGTGCAAAACAATATTTTTTTCTTTATTTTCATATACTAGCCTATTTCCCTAAAAAACCTTTTTTTTTAGTAAATTCTATCATGCCCGGGTTTTCTCCGGGCATGAATGCTGGAAAAATGATGGCTCTTAGATTACTTTTTAAGTAATATGGGTCACACAAAACCCAACAGCTCACAAGTTTTTTATTTTTTTGGGGTTCACCAAATATGTACTGGAGTTCACCAAATATATATTGAGGTTCACCAAATACGTACAAATTAACAATTTTTGGATGGCTTCACCAAATATGTATAAGGGTTCACCAAATATGTACATAGGTTCACCAAATAGGGTTCATGAAATATATACAAAGTCAATTTTATATATATTTGGTGAACACCATTACGTATTTGGTGAACTCCAGTACTTATTTGGTGAACACCAGTGCATATTTTGTGAACCCCTCCAAGAATTATTAATTTGTATGTATTTGGTGAGCCACTGTACATATTTGGTGAACCCACAGTACATATTTGGTAAACGCCAGTACATATTTGATGAACTCCATCAAGATTTATTAATTTGTATGTATCTGATGAACCCCACTACATCTTTGGTAAACCCCACTACATATTTGGTGAACTCCACTACATATTTGATGAACCCCACTACATATTTAGTGAATCCCAATACATAGTTGGTGAACCCCTAATGTATTGGAGATCACCAAATATGTACAAATTAATAATTCTTGGAGGGGTTCACCAAATATGTGTAGGTGTTCACCAAATACATATCGGAGTTCACCAAATATGTATTAGGGTTCACTAAATATGTATAAATTCATAATTCTTGGAAGGGTTCACCAAATATAAACTAGGGTTCACCAATTGCGTATTGGACTTAACCAAATACGTAAAAAGCTAATTTTGGTGAACCCTTCGAAGAATTAATAATTTTATACGTATTTGGTGAATCTCAGTACATATTTGGCGAACCACAGTATATACTTGGTGAACCCCCCCCCCCCCCAAGAGTTAATAATTTATATGTATTTGATGAATCTTAATACATATTTGTGAACTCATATACATATTTGGTGAACCCCAATACATTTTTTATGAACTCTCCAAAAGATGAATTTTAATTTTTGGTGAACCGCTCAAAATTCCCTTTGTACCCCACTACAAATTTGGTGAACACAAAAAACCCAATCGTCACTCTTCATCCTCCAAACACCATTCTTCAGCCTCCAAATGTCATCCTGAAGGTGCAAATCTCCCTTCTTTGTTGCCAAACGCCAATTTAATGGCTACAATCGCCAATCAACATCCTAAACGTCATATCTTAACGCACGATTGCCAATGGTGCCTCCAAACACCATTTATTTGGCCATAATCACCATTTTTTGGCCTTAATCACCATTTTTGGCCTTAATCACCATTTTCACTAAATATCCAATATTTGTAATTTTTAATTAATTATTGTACACCAGAGAAATCATCGATAAAATAGAAAAAAACTCGTTTTGTAAATGCAAACATTCACCATATTCACTCATGAAGTTAAATTTGATAAGATTAAGTAAGGATTCCCGAAACAATTGAACACTTATTGATAAACTCGTTAAAGTTTTAATTGATAATGTTATTGTGCTTGTGTGATAAGTATCAAGCGAGATGTGTTTAGACCATATATAATTATAAGTCATGATATTATGATAGCCGGCAAATCTTATTTATTGGTTTGACGAACACGTATAACCACTAAAAATTCGGATTCTACTGTTAAATCGAACATATCCACTAAAAATTTGAAATTAAATATAAAAATTTGAAAGGTAACCTTTTATTTTATAATTATAATCCCATAAAAATTTGGAAAATAACCGCATTTAAGTATTAATTTATAACCTAAATATATTATCTAAATCCAACCTCATTTTCTTATCAAAATTGACATCAAACTTAAAAAGCCCCATTCCCATTCTACTTGAAAAAAACACGATACCCACCCTTCTCCCTATCTCAACACTTCATTTCTTCTTCACTCAAGCATCAACGAGCATCATTTCTTTCATCCAAAATATTTCATCATGCATCAATGAGTTTCCTCTTCACTCAAGCATCAACAAGTTTCCTCTTCACTCAAGCATCAAAGAGCATTATTTCATCTTCACTTAAGCATCAACGAGCATCATCTCAACACATATTTCGTGAGCATCATTTCTCTGCATAGCTCAAATTTATGCTATATTTTTTCACAAAAAATGGCTAGAGGAAAGCAAAAAGCTACAAAATAGAACATTGAGTTTAACGATTCAACCGAGTTCGAGCGATTTGAAAGGCCCGTACGACGTCACCGATTATGGGGTGAAAGGATTGCGTCCAAAGAATCAGAATCTTACTAACCCTATTCTCCATATTGCTCCAATGGAGCATATATCTCACCTAAGCAAACAAGATACTTGATTTGTTCTACAAATGGGTGTTTTTTATGTAATGATTGTAGAAATGTATGGCTGTTGGTAGAAATACATGTGTTGGATGGAAAACTATAGTATTTTTTTGATTGCTCATAAAGTGTTCGATGAAATGCCATAATGAATTATATTGCATATTTTATCATTGTCTGTAAGGTGTTTGATAAAATACCACATTTGGGTCTACACAATATTTATATGAATTCTCGTAACATGTTCGACGAAATGCTATATCTCATCCAAGGAAAAAATGTAAGTTTATTTTGTGACAAATTTGGTTGTTATGTGTTATAGTGTTAAAACACCAAATATATACTTGAATCATTTTGAAAATAAGGTGTTTTTTATGTGATGCTTCTAGAAATGTATGTTTATTGGTAGCGATATATGTTTCAGATGAAAAATTATAGTGCATGTTTACGTGCCCGTAAGGTGTTTGACGAAATGTCACAATAGATATTATAGATTATTGTCATTGTTTTCTTTGATATTTTTCCTATGTAATACATCTTTCTTCACACACATTTTTCATTGAGTCATGACTTAAATTTTGGTTTTCTAGGCTCAGTTCTATGAGGATGGTGTATATGGCTTTTAGAACACTACATTGATACCTACATGGTACAGTATGTACCTGGAAATGTGAAAAGGAATATCGATGTTTCCGGGCAGATGGAACGCGTCCTCTTCAAGAGCCTGATCGAAATTGTGGGATATAACCAACACCATTCATTTACATGAAGTGGGTGAAATGGCGATGACCTCACTTGACTTTGCTGGGATTACCAGCCTTAAAGTCGCTGGTCGACAACTAGACTATGATTTGGATCTTTACAACAACAAGAAGGCGCTGCGGAAGCTAGTCAACAAACCATTGTCAGAGCTTCGATAAAAAAGTTAGTTATCAATGGATTTTTGATAATTATGTTAATTGCGAGTGTACTACTCCTGAGAAGGAGAAAATATTGATGAGAGTGTTTCTTCTCGTGTTCTTGGGAAGTACAATTTTTTGTGACAAGAGCAACAAAGCCTATTTGTACTTCCTCCCCAGCCTACATAACATAGATAAGATACGAAAGTATAATTAGGATGGTTTGGCATTGTCTGTGTTATATTACAATATGAACATGTTATGCCATGGGAAAAGCATAGTGACTGGGGGTTCCTGGAGAGCATGAGAGGTATGAGCCTGTGAATACTTTCTGTGTTTTATACTGAGCAGACCAGTGGGTGGTCTAGACACATACTCGAGAGAAGCACGTTGGATAAACAATGAATCGAGAACAAGGGACGTTGCTCATAACCTTAAAGAATTCCTTATTAAACTTTGATATGTGAGGCCCCATGATATATGTGTTTTATTTGATCAATTCCTATACCCCCCCTCCTTGAGTATGAATAATATTTTGTTGACAAACTATTTGTTTTTGAACTTCCAGATTCAACTGGAACCCTTGGGGAGAACGTGCAAACTTTCCAGACTATTAACATGACAGTATTTCTCTTACCACCCAAAGGATCTTACTGCAATGACCTGCTGGTAGAGCATGGTACTTAGTGAGCGCGTTGGTGGTCTTGGAGGTTTTAGAGCGTCAAACTTTATCAATGATGAAGATGGCTATGGCAAAAATACTTATGATGATTTTTGAAAAATGTCGTTGTCTTACAACTATGATGGGGCATCACCATCTTGCGCAGGTGCTAAACGTTTATAAATGATTTTCAAATATAGGTGATTATTGATATTATTATACAATAATCTAAATTTATAATCTACATGGTATAGACAGTAGAACGAGTAACCACAATAACCATAAGAGCACCAATAGCATCAGGTTCGGCTAGAGTGACTGTTGATGATATAAGAGTGGTTGAAATCCAACTACCACCGTGGCAGATAACAGTTCCACATCCAGATGGTGGTAGTGAGATGGATGACAATCCAGAAGATCTTCTAGTCTGGGGTCTTCCATCAGTTGATGTCGATTATGTGAGTCATGATGTTAATATTTATTATCTAGTCATTGAATATCATATTAATGCATAATTTAAATAATGTAAGCGCATGCGGGTATGATGCGTGATTACCGGTCTCAAGGAACTATTATTTGATAAAATGTTGAGCGCTCCTGAGACGATGGTGAAGGCAAGGGAAAAGGCCAAAGTATCAATGCAGAAGAAGGATAAGAAATTTGTAATCACCTATCTTTCCCTAATTGTTTTTTAGTTTGAAATCAAAATATTCAAATTAACTCTTAACTGACATTTTGACTATCTACACTTGTAGACTACCTAAGGTAGCACATTAATCATTGGGTAGTTTTATCGTGATTAGTAAATGTTAAATTTGTGTGTTTATTATGTTACATTCATGCATCACCTTTACTTTTTGAATCCTAGATATTTATCGATTATATTGAATCTTGTATGTTTGAAATATCAGTTATCATTATTATGAATGCCATGGGTAGCCATGTTACTTCTTTACCCGCTCTTGAGAAATTGAATGGTGATAAATTCATACGTTGAAAATCAAATATGAACTTAATGTTGATTTGTGAGAACCATAAGTTCGTTCATACTGAAGAATGTCCTGAGCAACCCGCAGCTAATGCCCCTAGAATGTTAAGGACAAATATGATGCTTGGATCATATAAAAAAACAAGTAGAAGTGCTACATGCTTGTGATCATGAATGATGTTTTGAGAACCAAACATGAAAGCATGGAGACTGCCTATAAGATTATGGAATCTCTACATATGATGTTTGGGTAGTAGTTTGATCAAAGTCGTCATGAGTTCACTAGGAGCTATATGATGATTAAGATGAGAAAGGATACTTCTGTGCGAGAATATGTTTTGAACATGATTAACATAATGCATGAGATAGAAGAACGATGGGACGACCATTGATGAGCGGGATCAAGTTAGAATTATCATTTAGTCGCTCACACCAGATTTTTCTGCGTTCACGACCAATTATGTTATGAACAAATTATAATTTAACATGACCGAATTGTTGAATGAACAACAGACTTTTAAGTCTCTCAACCTTAAAATGACGAAAGAGGGTGAGGCAAATGTTGTCGAGTAAAAGCCTTCTTCCACTGTTAAAAGTAACAAAAGGAAGAATATCAATGGTAAGGGTAAAGTTAAGAACAAGAAAGGGAAGAAAGCCAAGACATCGCCAAAAGTCAAGAAGAACAAGAACAACAACAAGCCCAAGAGAAAGTATTTCCACTGTGAGGTTGAAGGCCATTGGAAGAGAAACTCTAACAAGTATCTATCTGAGCTGAAAAGGAAAGGTAAATATGATTTACTTGTACTTGAAGCTTGCTTAGTGGAATATGATTTGTCATCCTGGATATTTGATTTAAGAGCCACTAATCATGTATGTTCTTCTTTGCAGATGCTTGATTCATCAAGGGTGCTGGCTGATGGTGATGTCGTTTTGAGATTTGGCAGTGGTGCGCTCATGTCAGCTTAAACATTAAGGACAATCCATTTACTTTTTGGATATAATTATTTAGTTTTGAAGGATGTTTATTATATTCTTGATTTTTTGAGAAATTTGATTTCTCTTTCATTTTTGCAAGAACAGTTATTCGAATTTTCTTTTATTAATAAAGAGTTTATTATTTCTAAGAATGGATTTGATATTTGTCATGCAAAAGTTATAAACCAACTCTATATGCTTAAACCGACTGAACGCGCATTAAATAATTTTGAATTTTTAAAGTAGCAAAATCTAAAAGTAACAAATGACATAGAGTTTCTCATGATGATGATAAAACATATCTTCGACATCTTAGGTTGAGACATATTAATCTAGATGTGTTAAACAGGTTAACAAAGCATGGTGCTTTGAGAGAACTAAAAGTTGAAACTCTTTCTGTTTGTGAATCCTATCTATAGGGTAAAATGATCAAGAGACCTTTCACGGGAAAGAGTAAAAAAGCCAAGGAACCACTTGAAGTAGTACATAGTGATGTCTATGGATCGATCAATGTACAAGCTAGAGGTTGGTATGCGTATTTCATCACTTTTATTGATGATTACTCAAGATATGATTATACTTATCTAATGCAAAGAAAGTCTAAAACTTTTGGAAAGTTTAAAAACTTCGAAGCTGAAGCTGAAAAACAATTAAGTAAATCATTGAAAACCCTTCAATTCAATCGAGGCAGTGAATACTTGGATTTAGAATTCAATGATTATTTGTTAGAGTGTGGAATCCTATCCCAACTCACAACACCAGGAACATCACAGCAAAATGTTGTTACAGAAAGAAGAAACCGAACCTTATTTGATATGGTTAGGTCGGTGTTAAGCTACTCATCATTGTCACTTACATTTTAGACATAAGCACTATACACAGCTACTTACATTTTGAATGTAGTGCTCCTTAAGTCTGTTAGCAAGATGCCTTTAGAGTTATGGAATGGTTCTAAACCTAGTTTGCGTCATTTTTGTATATGGGGGTGTCCAGTTCACGTTCTTAGACCCAAGACCGGAAAGTTAGATTCAAGTTTTGAGGTATACGTATTTGTAGGCTATGCTTCAGAGACTAGATGTGGGTACTTTTATAGTCACAAAGATCAAAAAGTGTCTGTATCGACAAATGCCACTTTTCTTGAACCTAATTATATGCAAAACTACAAATCTCATAGCAAAATAGTTCTAAAGAAATTGACGGCTGATAAGATCAGACCACCTTCAATTTCTACTGATAAATGACAAATCAAAGAAATCATAGATCCTGTAAAGGAAACCCTAGTGCAATGTCGTAGTGGGAGGGTTGTGAGAAAACCAGTTCGCTACGAACTAGAAGCACATGTCCTAGTGTCAGACACTGATAAATGCGACCTATTATCTTATAAAGACACAATGTATGATCCTTAAAAGGAGAAATGACAAGATGCCATGAACCAGGAAATAGAATCTATGTATTCCAATTCCGTCTGGAAAATTTTAGATCCACCTGAAAACATGTGCAGATTGGAAAGTAAAGACTTTCAAGGCATGGTTAGTAGCCAAGGGCTATACACAAAGGGAATGGGTCGATTATGAAAAGACATTCTCCCCTGTGGCCAAGATAAAGCCCATTCGCATCCTTTTGTTTATAACCACTAGTTTTGACTATGAGATATGTCAAATGAACATTAAAACAGCTTTTCTAAATGACTCTCTTAAAGAAAGCATATATATGATGCAACAAGAAGAGTTTGTACAAAATGGGCAAGATAAAAAAGTATGCAAGTTGCTTAAATCCATTTATGGATTAAAGCAAGCATCTAGATATTTGAATCTTACCTTTGATGAGATTATAAAGTCTTATGGCTTCAAGCAAAATGTTGACAAAACATGTGTTTATAAATACATCAAATATAAGATAGTGGTTTTCTTATTTCTTTATGTTGATGATATTCTACTCATTGGAAATGATGTACAAACTCTCTCAAAAGTAAAGAAGTGGGTAGCTGAGAAATTCTAAATAAAAGATTTGGTAGAAGCGAGCTATGTTCTAGGCATCCAAACCCTAACAGATAGAAATAATAAGCTCTTGGCACTTTATCAATATATTGATAAGGTGCTGGAGAGATTCTGTATAGAGAATTCTATGAAAGGTCAACTACCGACCATACATGAAATTATCCTCTCTCAGGAACAATCTCCTAAGATACCTCAGGGGGAAGAGGACATGAGAAAGGTTCTCTATGCTTCAGCAGTTGAAAGTCTCATGTATGTCATGTTGTGTATGCGACCGGACATCTGTTATGCAGTAAGAATTGTCAATCGTTATCAATCGAATCCCGTTTGGAACACTTGATTGCAGTAAAGTACATAATCGAGTATCTTAGGAGAACGAAAAACTATATGCTTGTTTATTCAAGTGGAGACCTAAACCCCACTGAATTATTGTTGAATCAGATAGAGATAGTCAAAAGTCAACGTCTGGATTAGTATTCACCTTAAGTGGAGGAGCTGTAGTCTGGAGAAGTATTAAATAATCTAGCATTGCAGATTCCACTATGGAAGCTGAATATATAGTGGCTAGTAAAGTTGAGAAAGAAGCGGTTTAGCTTAGAAAGTTCTATACTGATCTGGAAGTAGTTCTAGATATGGACAAGCCACTGATTCTGTACTGTGATAACAGTAGGGTGGTATCAAATTTCAAGGAACCGAGGAGTCATAAGAGGGGCAAGCATATAGAGAGGAAATATCATATTGTAAGAGAGATTGTGCATCGATGTGATGTGAATGTTATGAAGATAGTGTCGAAACAGATTCTAGCTGATCCTTTTACAAAGACACTTCCTGCGAAGTCATTTGTGGGTCACGCGCGTAACATGAGATTAAGAGAGATACCATATTTATTTGAGGGCAAGTGGGAGATTGTTGGGGGTCATTCCCTCAAAACATGTGTATTGACATTTTAATATAAAATTTTAATGAGGATCACATTTTTCTTATAATTATTCTTTTAAATTATTGTTGAATAATTTATATAAATATATGAAAATTTCATATTCATTAATGAGACTATGATCTTGTATTAGTTTGAGATGATTAAGATTATAGATAATGAATAAAATTGTCACCAACATATTAAAGTATGAAATCTTTAATGAATGGTTGCGAGCACTGTTCACTAAGCATTATGAATGCATGTGATCTAGATCTGGATCATTGATGTGGATAATCATCTTAGCGATACGAATTAATATTTTTATCAAAGTACCGTTTATAATAAAAATTTAATACATGTTAATTCGACTATCGTATGTAGATCAGTCTGAATCCTGCGTAGTCATGAACTCCTATACATGTCTACCAGATCTTTTAAATCACTCGTTAAGGTCTGTTTGTAAAAGAGGCTAATGACTTTTATTTTAGAGATTCAGTGATATGGATGGCCGGGAACATGATCTTGCAAAATTTTGAATTCAAACTTTCCTAACGAATCATATATTGATTCCCTTAAGTGTTAATTCTGAAACCGAATGTTTATTGAGCTTAAATTTATAATAAGATTATAAATTAGTCATTCACTAGTGGATTAATGATACTTAAGAATTATGAGCTAATTAGAAGGGTAAAATGATAATTTTACTAGTTCTAATTTACGATCCAATAATTGAAGGACATAACTACATGAATTGATTATATTAGTGGACTACATGAGAATACTCTGTAAATATAATCTATAATCTCTAAGAGTGCAATTTCATATTTATAGTGGAGTAATAATAGAATTATAAATAATATTATTTAATTAAAAAGTTTAATTAACCATCTGATTTATTGAAACTTAGAATTATAGGTTTATGGTCCCCACATCACCTCTATAGTACGCAATATAGGGTGTGAATATTTCAGGACATGAGAAAATGACTAACTTATTCTGGGGAAGTACATAATTATGAGATAATTATGTATGATTAATTAATTAAGAATTAATCAATAAAATTATTTATATATATAAATGTAATTTTTGAAAATTATATATATATAATATAAATAACTATCGATAAGTGACACATAATATCTAATTTATGAAATTAAATAATTAAACTATTATTAGATAATAATTTGGATCAACAAAATCTATTATGACATATAATTAAGTTGATAGGGGTAATGAGATATATTATTTTTGAAATAACTGATATCTAGATATTTATATGATTAAAATAAATATTTAATTTATAGTAATTTTCACGTGTTAATCACGGATTGTGTATCAGAGATTGACATGGATTACCGTAGTGTCACGTGACACTACAATAGTGGGGTGCAACACTGTAGTGCCATATGGCACTTCAATTGTGCACCATTATATAGTGAGTCCCACTACATTGGACAATTTGAAATTAAATATTAATTTTTAATTATAATTATGTTTATATATCTGATACGTCATTATCAAGAATGATATACAAATATTATTCTGATGACATCAATGGGACCGGTTCAGTTGAATAAGAGAATTGAGTTGTGAACACAATTGCTCAAAGTGATTTTCTCTATGAGTCATAGTTAATCAAATCTAAAAAAGAATATTCATCGCGTTCTTTTAGAGAATCGTCTGAAAAAAGTCATTCTCAGTAAATGTCTAGATCTCATGTGTTGAGTACATCTAGAAAGAAAAAAAGTGTTTTGTGTTATTCTACGTGCCTGCACGCGTCCTAGTGCGTTGATGATTGGCTTGGGAGATCTTGGTGTGGATCTTGGAGTCTACTGATTGTTGGAACGGTTACGGAGAGGGTTCCAAACCTTGTGATGTGCCTGCTCTCTTGACTTCAAAGAAGGATGGCACCTGGCGAATGTGCGTTGATAGTCGGGCCATCAACAAAATGACCAAAAAATCTCAATTCCCCTTAGATATGTTGGCTGGATTGCGTATGTTTTCGAAGATTGATCTGAGAAGTGGTAATCTGATGATTAGAATCTGACGAGAGGATGAATGGAAAACCGCCTTTAAGACGAGGGATGGGACTTTTCGAGGCCTATCAAATGCCCCTAGTACTTTCATGAGGATGATGAATCAAGTGCTTCGGCTTGATTACGAAGAAGAGACAATTTTTTGTTTATTTCGATGACATTCTAATTGTTAGTGTGGATGAGAATGAACACCTGAATCACGTACAATGTGTAAAAGTCTTGCGACGAGAGACTTCAAGAGATTTACGAAGAAGAGACAATTACTCTTCGTAAATGAGTCATCCTGAATCACGTACAATGTGTAAAAAGTCTTGTACATTTTTGTTTTATTAAAAGATTTGATTTTTATTAAAAGTTTAATTTTTTAATTGGCCATGCGCCACATGCTTCCTTCGCACACGCGCCACGATGACCAATACTAAACGCCATTGTGACTGACGTTTGTGGTCCAAAATTGACCAGGACACCCCAAACACCCTTCATGAATGGCGAATCGCCATTGATGAATGGCATTTGGGGTCCAACTAGTCTTTTTTGGACCCTAAACACCAGTCACAATGGCATTTGGATGGTGTGTGGTGGTTGTTCAATTAATATGGGCAATTACTCTTCGTAAACCGCCCTTAAAATTCATTTTTTCACTCAACTAAACACATTCTCACTACTCTCTCAATTGCTCTCAACTTGAAATATGCTTGCTTCTTCAACTTTCTACTTCAATTATTGGCATAAATCATCAACTTCAACTATTTTTTTCAGAATAGTTAAGCATCTTTGAAGATGAGTCATCCTGATGTATCCATAAAATGGGGTGAGACAAATATGCGACCGGGTTCATCCACATTTGTAAACTTACAAAATGAAAATGTCATTGGTAAAAAATTTGATGCGTTACACAAGGTCGAAGATTTCTACCATACGAATGTATCCGATTTTTGGTTTAGTGTATGAAATTTTGGTTTAGTGTATTGAAAGGTGATAAGCGCAAGAACAAAGATGGAGAAACTATGTTGCAGAGATGGGTTTGCTCAAAAGGAAGAGTCTGGGAGAAAAAAATATATGGGTAGAGAAGACACCAAGCGAGAACCAATAGGATTGACAAGGGTGGATTACCATGCTTGTTTTAGGGTGAACTTGGATAAGAAGATGAAAAAATGAGTTGTAAAAGATTTTGAACCTAAGCACAACCATTCCACCGCCTCACCACAAGACCTGCCCTTTCTTTGATCTAATAGAGCAGTGAATGAAGCGGACATGGAACAGGCAACATGATTTCATAATATTGGTGTCAGACTAATCTAGGTGTATGATTACATGGTCGACCAAGCCGGTGGTTACGAGAAATGTGTTCACACATAAACTGTTTTAAGCTATTGTGTAAGGAGATCATGGATGAGGCATCGTTTATAGTTTGTGCTTTGACACGTGATGGGGAGGCTCAAATTTATTCGTTGGTCAAGTTTGGGGTGCTAAATGTCTCATACATAGTGTCATGAGACCAACAACTTGATACACTAAAGTGCAGTTGTGGCAAGTTTGAATCAGAGGGGATACCGTGTCGTCATATCTATTATGAAAGTTGAACATATGCAAGAGATCCTAAGCACGTGCATATTAGACCGGTGGCGGATCATTGTGAAGAGTAAATTGCTACTCACAGGGTCAAGCCATTCTCATTTGGATACAGATGATACAGTATTATTTCAATACAATTTGATCTAACTAGCTGCCAAAAGACTTGCTCACTTTGGAATGAGAAGGTCGCCAATGAACAGGATGTGAAACATGAGGATGGTGTAGAGATTAAAAGAGGCCCCATTCAAGACACTGTATTCGCGAAGATAAACTGCAGCCTAGGTGCCAGCTTGAGTAAAGCACGACCAACCACCCGTCGATGTAGCCATTTTAAAAATATTGGACATACCAAACGGACATGTCCACAATTACCAAGCGAGGTGCATGCCACGATGCTGGATGATAATAATGATGATCTAGCAGCATCTAACGTGCAAGATGCACACACTCACCTTGGCGAAGGTTGGTTCATGTCAACATAGTTGGCAGCACATGCCAACTTCTTTGGACAAGGTGCGTCCCTATTCAATGTGAAAGGTGCGTACCCATTCAATGTGCAAGGTGCGTATCCATTTGACCCATCTGCATACCCACCACCATTCAACGCACAAGGTGGGTACCCTATGTACAACATAAACATCCCATACTGGTATAATTTTTCGTATCCTCCACTACAGTAAATGTACACATATGTATTAACTTGCTTTCATAGTTTTGTAGAATGTTAATAAACGAATATGTACACAATACTTCAAAAATGTGCTTATTTATAATTGTACACAATAATTATGAAAAATTTAAAGATGATCACTGTACACAAGAACTTCAAATATATACTTATTTTTACCTATACACAATAATTCTACAACATCTATTTATGATCACACTGCACACAAAAACTTCAAAAACCTACTTATTTATAACAATACACAATAATTCTACAAAATCTGCTTATTTATAACTGTACATAATAATTTTGCAACGTTTATTTATGATCACTGTACATGATAACTTACAAAAACTCTTTTCTAAAAAATTTACGTCACTAAACGCTCATCTATCACTTCTACTGGGTCCTACAACGTGTACAGACCCACTTTAAATACCTTCTTATTGCGTTTAGTGGTCGGTTTACCCTTCAAATATGGTGAACAGAGTAGAGGACCATCTCTCCTCTCCCTAGTGCTGCGCAACTGCATTGGGAGTTGGCTTTCGATAGACTCGGACAAGACTTGTTTGCCCTACCAAAACACAACCCCAACTAAAGTGTTACATAATAGTCAGATTATACATGTTATATACATAGAAAATATGAAATACGAATAAACAGAATAATACATTTCGACGCCCTTTAGATGTTCCAGTCACAGATGGTTTCCTGACCAATAACAGGTCAGCGAATGCATTGCCTGAAGCATCTAGTTGGATGCACCTTTCATCATTATGTCCTTTATATAAAGGTGATGAAGAGACTGATAGCTCTTCTTTGTGGGAGGGAATCATATCCTCATTAAAACCTACTCATTTTTTACCTTCAATAGGGGTGACGTGTGGCTCATCGTCTTAAAATCCAGACTTACCAGTGTCTCGTGCCAAAAGACTTGCCTGAGTTGTTCACATATGCTCTTGGACAGCCATCATCTTTCTCTGCACGACCACTAATTGTGAAAATCTCATCCCTCATGGAGTTGGATTCCACCTTAAGTGCACAAGTGATCGCTCTTTAGAGTGATCACTTCTGCACTTAACGCACCTAGCCTGATGACTAGCTCTTCAGTTAGATCTGCACACATGTCTTCATTAACGTACTTACGCTCGTGGTCCTCCCAAACCTCGCGGTCGCCCAGAATGGCTTTTGTGATTGTATCGATCTACATAATACAAATACATGTGAACTAGTAATAAATAATCACTAGTAATATAACCAACCAAATTTGTAATATTCTAAAAAGCTTACTGCACGGCTTTTAGGCCAAGATTCTCCTCCCCTTGATTTTACAAAATAAATCATTTTTGAAATGGTTCCACCTTAGTGGAGAAGTTTGGTTCAAGTCAACATAGTTGGCAGCACATGCAGATTTCTCCAGATAAAAGCAGTTACATCGAAATGAACTTATTAGCAGATATACGTATGTTATAATGTGAAAGTAACACCAATGTACACTAAATATATTATCTGTATAAATAACAAGCATCCGGTAATGCTATCGTGGTGGTTGTTTTGATACCTCACAACACCATCCATTAAATCTTTAAAACAAGCAGAAACCCAATTCTTCTATTGGATGGTCGCGGGTGACTACACAATGTGTAACCCATGAATGAATGATGATTGGTTTTATCGAGGAGATAACAAAACCCTGACAGTGTACAACACAAAAGCTTGCCTCCAATAGTCACCGTCAGACTCCTCAATCAAGAATTTCAAGAAGGCGTTCACCGGAATATCACCTTTGACGTTTAACCACTTCGCCTTTAGTTCTTTTATCTCATTCAAATCACCATCAAATTTGATCTCCTATCCACCATCAACGATGCCCGGTATAGAAGTCACATCATTTGTGGTGACTTTGAATGTAGACCCATGAACATTCAACGTGCATGTGGCTGCATCAAGCCAGTATATTAGCTACTGTAAGAAGTTCCTCTTCAGCTTGCGCCATTTAATATTTAACAACCTTCCAAATCCCATCTCCACGACCGCACTCCTTTCCCCCTCATCAAATATTGCAACAAGATTCGCAAATTTCTTGGGCGTACAGCGTGTGAGCAACTTATGTTTAAAAGCAGGCTTTCTTAGATAACTAGGACTGGGTTGTTCCGCTCCACTTTCAATGACATGGATTTCATTTTCCTTCAAATAATTAAGTACCGCTTCCTTCGTCATACTATTCCACTTTAAAGCTAGATCTTTTTGTGTCTGCAAATCTCAAACTCACTTAAATTACAATCAAAATTTATCAATTCCTTGGTATAATGTAATGTTTGTTTAAATATACTTACTTCATTTCCACTATTTTTTCACCTGCCACCTCATTTTAGCACATTCTTTCACACTGTTTTAATTTTCAACAACCACATTAACATTGCAACAATTTATATGAAAATATATAATATAAAATTGATGATCTCATTAGTTACTTACAAGTATACAAAGAAATCCTTTTGTGTGTTCTTCGCGTTCACATTTTTGTTAGCCATTTGAAATATATGTTAGTATAAGCAAATTTAGCCATATGACAATGTCTTCTTATCATGATTATCCATGATACTAATTTATAATGGATTGAGCATCATCTAGTAAGAATGCTAAGGTTCTATGTACCATTAAATTAATGACATAACAAAGTATTTTAAAGAAAATAAGTAAAACTAGCTATTAGATACTTTCATAAATGAAAAACACTTGGAAACTAAACAACTTAACTAATTACGTACATATAAAGAATTAAATTAATAAAAGTGAGATGCATCACATAAAATTGAGGGGAAAAGATCATGCACATAAATAATGAGTAACTCTTAAATCTCATTATCAATAAATAAAAGATAACATTTCAGCACCAACTATGCATATTACAACCAAACATTACAGTGTAAACCAAAAAACTAAAGATTGTGTATGATATTATATGACCTTGAAACCATAATAGTGTTACGATCTTCCTGAGGAAAATTCCAAGGAAACTTGTTCAATGCCAACAAAGTCCCCGCTCTCTAAATCTAATTGTAGTCAACCTTATCAATCATTAAAATTGCATAATCCTTGACATATCTGAACGAAAAAATAGAAGAAAACATTGATATTGATATCAAATTTATTATGCAGAAGCTACACTTAATGCCCATGATAGACAGATAAATATGTTTGTATCTAATGCACCAATAACATGGACAATATGCCCATTTTACTACATCTCAATTAAGATGAGAAGATCCACAATAATAGATTTTCAGGCTTCAGAGCAGTCAAAACTATTTTAGAAAAATAGTGTGTAAACTAAACTAAAACTAAAACTATAACTCCAGCTCAAGACAAAACTTATAAAAACATGTAAAGCAAAACTCAAGCATGCTCAACAAAACGAAAGTGAGACTCGCGACAGGATTCAAAATGAGAATCAACATTGATATTTAGTAACATAATTAATACATATGCAGAGAAAATGAAGAAATACTTGAAATGTTCAAACCACCCTTAAGACATTAAAAATCATCTTTATCAAGAATGAAGTCAAATATTAAAACCTAAGCAAACCAAAAATTTGATTTTAAATCACCAAGAACAATCAGAAATTTCCAATTATATAACTAAAATAATCCCAACTCCAAACTAAAACAAAACATCAAACAAAGCTCTCAAGCTTAACAAAATAATGTAAACAATATCTCACCTCAAAAACGGAAAAAATTCTAGAAGTAACAGCTCCAAGCAGTACGTATTTGAAAATATCAACAAACAATTAGTTCCTGAAACCCCTAACACAGAATTCCTTAATCGTATAAGAACAGTCTAGAAGTGAAATCCTGTAAACCGATCGTAATCGACAGACATTAAAGATCTTCATCAACATAAAATCAAATATCAATGTGAAGAATAGGGCTAGTAAGACTCACTCTAGAACGTTATTCTATGACAATACATGTAATAAATTAAGCCAATTATAAGTGAGGTCACAAGACAATATAACATAAGATGATTCCACGAACTCTTCATCTCTCTGCACACTTAGCACACAACTGACAGGTAATTTCAATCATATTCAACTAGTAAAAGTTTACTAAGCAACATTATGAAGCAATTGATTTAACTCGTAGAACACTATGCAAACTTAAATGCCCTGTATAATTTTCAACGCATAAATCTTTTATCATATTTAATTTTAATGCAAAACACGATCCATATAATGATTACAGTAATTTCAAAGTTTGTTAAATTGAATAGCTATGAATCGAACATATAGATATATATCATATCAAAACTATTTTACAAAAATATATGTAAACTAAACTACAACTAAAACCAGAACTCCAGCTCAAGACAAAACTTATAAAAAACATGTAAAGCAAAACTCAAGCATGCTCAACAAAATGAAAGTGAGGCTCGCGATTGGGTTCAGAATGAGAATCGACATCGATATCTAGTAACATAATTAATACATTTACAGATAAAAATGAGGAAATACTTGAAATGTTTAAACCACCCAAAATAAATTAAAAACATATTTATCAAGAACGAAATCAAATATTAAAACCAAAGCAAACCAAAAAATCAATTTTAAATCACCAAGAACATTCATAAATTCCCAATTATATAACTAAAAGAAACTTAACTCCAAAATAAAACATAACATCAAACAAAACACTCAAGCTTAACAAAATAAATCTAAACACCATCTCAACTCAGATATGGAAAAAACTCTGGAAATAACAACCCCAAGCAATGCGTATATGAAAATGTCAACAAACCATGCGTATCTGAAACCCTAACTACAAGGCTTCCTTAATCATATCAGAATAGTCTAGGAGTGAAACCTCATAAACCAACTACCATTGACAGACATTAAAAGGCATCTTCATCAAGAACAAAATGAAACATCAAAACCAAAGCAAACCAAAATTGTGTATCATATATAGAGGATGCTTAGTGAGTTATATATCAAAGAACTACATTTCAGTTTCTGTATTGGGTCTTGAGTTGGAATAAAGTCCACTATGTACGAGTCATGTTACTCATTTAAATATGAATGCGTTCCAATAGTTTTGTGTGAAGTCCAAATTTGTTTTTACTTAAGAACACTAGGAGAATAATAGATAAAGGCTAGAAAAATAAATGTTCCTTGAACTGCTAGTTTATAATATGAGGACGATTCACTATTTTTTTGACATATTAAATATGATATTAAAAAATAAACGAAGGAAAAAAAGAAAGTCCCGAAAGAATTATTCGTGTTAATTGAAGTACTTTTTTTGCTGAGACAATAATAAAATTCTAGACAAAACTAGCAAAAGACAGAGATCACCTTTGCGTCGACAGAAAGTGTAGCACTGGATTGAATTCACTACTCTCAAAGACAGCGGGCAGAAATGAAAATAAAATGAACTCTAGAAACTGCTCCAAGCAAGCCTTAATCGAGCTCTGGGATGAAGAAATCAATGTCAAACAAACTATGAGTGAAACCCTAGAAATGAATCCATATTGAAAATGAATCGAGGGAAAGAGAAATACCGAGAATGAGAGAGATCGAGAGAGGAGGAGAAATTACCTTACGCCAATTTTAGTTTCAGAGAAGGAAATAGAAATATTGAGAATGAGATGGACAGTACCTGAGAAGGGAAAATCCCGATGGTGGTCGCCTCAAGTGTAGAGCAGAGAAAATGTCATGTCCTTTTTGGGTTGAAAATCATGTGCCCTAGACGATAGAGAGAAAGCACCACAGTGAATATACAGAACCTGAGTTTGGTGAAGAAGAAGAATAAATCATGCTTTCGTCGTTCGCGTTGGAGGTTGGAGGAGAAATCGTGCTTT
The DNA here is from genome assembly GCA_003255025.1 of Datisca glomerata. Lineage (NCBI taxonomy): Eukaryota > Viridiplantae > Streptophyta > Magnoliopsida > Cucurbitales > Datiscaceae > Datisca > Datisca glomerata. The sequence continues at coordinate 1,894,009 of QANY01009317.1, forward strand.
TGATATTGGTGCCCTAAGTTTTTTGTTGTAGTTAAAGAAGGGAAAAGTTGAGAGATGAAGGAGATGATAACCTATTCTACCGGTTTTAAAAGAAATTAAAATTAAAAACCATCTAATGGCTGGGATTAATCTAGCCATAACCTACGGCTAGGATTAATCTCAACATCAATGCTGGGAAAAAATTCCAAGCATTGAAGAGGGATCCCTTTTTTTGTCAAGTTCTTTTTGAAACTCACAGAGAGAGAATTTTAGAAGATGTCAAACTAGGTGTTGGCTACATCTAATTGATGTTAAAACCTTTGTGGCTCAGTGGTAGGAGGCTTAGTGGCTCCTCGGTTTGCTCCCTAGAGGTCACAGGTTCAAATCTTACGGAGTGCAAAGCGATTCTTTGGAGTCAACGTTACCGGATCAAATCAAAGTTTTTCCGTGTTGCATTTGTAGAAAACTCCTAGATGTGAGTCTATGCACTCCTGAAATGATTCAGAGCTCCACTACAAATACTAAGTATTAACCTAAAAAATGGGGACGAAGCATTATAAACTTCAAGGTCTAATTTCGATTTATCTCCATAAGATCTCATCTCTTTGTTATCTTATATTTTTTTTGTCATGAAGAAGAGAAATTACTTTACTTGTCTTTCTTTTTTTATAGAAACATTAATTTAAGAATAAATCTCTAACCAGGAATATAAAATCATCAAATATTACAAATTGGGTTCTTGTTCATCATTATTAAAATGATATCTTTTGTTCCTCAAAATTGACTTGTCTTGTTTTCATATTAGTTTCCATACACAATTTGTGTTTTCATATTAGTTTCCATACACAATTTGTGTGAGCGTAAAGTAGATGAATAAATATTGTAATAGCTTGGTGTGCTCTTTGCATGTTATATTTATTTCTTGGTTATCGGGGTGACTTTTGGTGATTGTCATTTTGGGGAGCTAATATCTAATTTACTCGTTATTTCTTGATCATTTGTGTAATGTTATTTATTAGGTGCAATAGACGTATTATCGACTTTCTTTTCTAAGGAAAAACATGTTTATTAATATAAAAATGACTAATTTCCTAGCTCAAGTTGCAAAAATGTCCATAAAATTTTTATTGTAAAAATGGCCGAAATATGATAAATAATTTATTTACTACTCTATGTAATTGGTAAAATAAATTATTTACCATGATCATATATTCGGCCATTTTTGCACATAAAAAACTTTTCAACCATTTTTGCACATAAAAAACTTTCCCGCCATTTTTGAAAACTGTCTTATCTTGCTGTTTCCCCTTAATAGTAATAGACATGTTATCGACTTTATATTATATCACATGCTTGAAAAATATGTTTATTAATTGTAATAGACATGTTATCAGCTTTAGATGTTATCAAAATTAATTATTATACGAATCCTTTTAATCAAAGCCATGAATAATATTGGTTATATTATGATAATATTTTCTTTAAATTATTTATGCATGATCAAAAGAAAATATGAGTGAAATTGCTTCTTCGTTGTCATCCGTAGTAAATACAGTACTTGAACTTCAGAAGCAACATAACTAATAACTTATCAGGATGTTAAAGAAGCCTTAAATAAATGAACAATCTCTAAGGTTAAACCAGAAACCATATATAAAATTGGAACATTTGATTTTATCAGTAGAAAAATCATTAAAACATTTGAGCATGCCATACCATTACACAATAATAATGATATTGTATATCTGTTGCATGTTCATGATCTGTATCATTTCATGTAAAAATATAAGTATGTGCATATATGACTTGTACAAATTGCATTTAAGCCTTTGACCTTTCTTGGTCAAAATACCAGTATTCAGTGTACCCTTCGAGATGGACGGTGCCTCAACTGAAAAGCATCTCTCACGGGAGCTATTGAAACTACCTTATCCCATGGGCCTGTTTATTTTAATATTCATCTGGATTTAAGTGTTTTACTTTCTGATAGTAATCTCTCTAAGATCTTAGAGCTTAGAGTTATTTCGCATGGTTATGAGCATCTCCTCGGATCTCCTCCTTTTGTGATACTTTTCAGAATCCATTGGAAGGTTCTCTCTACCTTGAACCCCTATACCAGAAAACAGAGTGAACATGAACATACTGTCCTCATCGACACCAATCTCTTCAGCAGTCAAGTAGTCATCCCTAGGATGATTCCTTGGGAGGAAATTACTTTTCCAGACAAATGACAAATTCCTAATGCTATCCCCACAGACCAATCCTCAGACAATCCATTGAAGATGTGGTCCAAGCGCATGGAGGTAATATTTATCTTCTCTTTCAGAAACCTCTTACTAGAAGCCTTTCTAGTACTAGTTATAGGAGTAACATACCCTATAACATAAATCTTCCAGAATCCTCCAGACCTTCTTCTGTAGAATCCATCAATTTTGAGATACCAGAAGCTGAGATCAGAGGTATCCATATATCAGAAAACCAGATATGTCATGCAGCCTATGAAGATAGACCCAACATCAGAAATCCCAATATCCCAAATGCAAGTGATATGGAATTTGACATTTAATGGATTTTACACCCAAAAGTGAATTGCATAAGCACCTAAACCAGGATTTTATGCAAGATAAATATCAGGATTTTCGATCATGGTATTTTCAATCCCATACTCCTCAACAGTTAAAAACCCTCAAAGATCAGTAATATTACCATCTTTGGAGTAGCAAGATCCTTAGATCCTTCCCCGAGTGGTACTGTTAGGTTACTAAGAAAGAACCTTTTCTTAATGATGATCAAATTAATGTCCTCACAGGCATACAAAAGAATTAGATTCTGATAACGGGCAAATCTTACCAAACTGTCCATCCTCCACTGTCATCTCTATAGTTAGCTCCTACCAGTGAGAGTGCTAAACCGTTAGTCATCTCTCCTTATGTTGAGATTCCAGAACAACCTATTCAGGAAACTTTAAAGGTCAAAGACATAGTACCTTTAACCAAACAGAATAATTATACCAACATTTTTCCTCCAAACTGTAGGTAACCAACTTACCCGTATAGAGTAACATGTAGATAATATAAAGGATAAAATTGAAGATCAACGTCATAAAGGTCCAGAGAAATCTAAAACTCTTAACCCTCATCCAGTCAACATTAAGCCTCCTCTTGAAATTCATAATTTTAAGTTAAAGTCTGCAAAGAAAGAGGAAGACTTTATGGCCACTCTCATCGAAAAAATAAAGAATTTAAAATAAGTAAGCCAGAACCATCAGGACCTAAATCTCCTAAACAAGTTAATATGACGAACCAAGGTGATTCATCTGTACCGGTAACCGAGTATAAAAGAAAAGAATATACTCTTTCTCAAATTCTTGACCTCCAGAAAAACTTCTATGATAGCCTCAATAACCTTACTTACCCTAAGTCTACTCAGTGTATGACTTTACTTGGACCCGGTAAGTATTACTATCATCGACCTACCCTCAGGATATTTTGTATGAAGAAAACTACCTTCACACTCAGAAATCCTACCACGGTAGAACTATCTATGAATGGAACATGGATGGTAAATCTGAATATCAGGTATTCAAAATCATACATCATATGATTATGTATGCTTCTGTTTGCAAATAGAATGATAATTCTGACCACCAAATAGCCAGATTTCTTATCAGTGGCTTTACCGGTATTCTAAAACGATGGTGGGATAATTGTCTCACTTAGAAGCAGCGGGATGAAATCTTTAATGCCTCTAAAATCAACATCAATTCTTTTAATCATACTGAAACCCAAACCGAAGATGCTTGCTATACACTAGCCCAAGCCACAATCTACCATTTTATTGGACTAGGAATTATAAATACAGACCGACACAGAGAGCTTCTACAGAACCTTCATTGCCCTTCTCTAACCTATTTTAGATGGTATTAGGATGTGTTCCTAATGAAGGTCATGCAACAAACTGATGCCAACAGTGACCATTGGAAATCCAAATTCATTGATGGTCTTCCCAATCTTTTTGCTAAAATAGTTTGCAAGAAACTTAGGGAAAAACACAACCAAATTGATATTCCCTAAAACCAACATACCTATGGATCTCTCATTGCATTAGTAATTGAAGAAGGTTTAGCTTTTTGCAATGATCTGAAACTTCAGCAACAAATGAAGAAACAAAATATATCAAACAGACAAGAATTATGTGAATTTTGTGATCAGTTCGCCTATGACACCAAAATCCAGTACCCTATAACTTCCAGGAACCCTAAACCTAAGAAATAAAAAATGTTCCATTCCAGAAAAGCTCCAAAGAATCCTAAATACAATCCAGACATTCCTAAAAGCAAATTCAAGAAAAAGAAAGTTCTTCCTAAGAATGACATATCAGAAGCTAAGTGCTTTAGGTGTGGTGCTAAAGGGCACTACGCTAGTAAGTGTAAACTTAAGCAGAAACTCCATGAGTTATCTTGTAACGTCCCGATCCCCGAGGGTTAAACGTACGTGTAATTTCATAATTTTGAAATCTCCAATTCGAAACAAACCCTAATTTTGAAAAAATTTCCAAATTGAAAATTCTTAATTTACCCATGATGGAAAACACCTTGCCTTAAATAGCGGAAGCATTAAACTTATCCATGATTGGAATTTTAATACTAAAATAGCGGAAGCGATAAAGTGTCTTAAATGCATAATTAATAAACCTCGAAAAACTGAATTAAATTCTGAAATAAAGTCAAAACTTGAAATCCATAATTCATGAAACTTTCACTCATCATAATTCGTAGAAAATCATAACGTAAAATAAACTACTTGAATAACCAAGTTTAACAGAAAATGTTTTCCTAAGTTTTAAATCAAATCATAAAGTGAAAACATAAATTCATCTGATCTAACTGGTTATGGCAGTCTCCCACTCGTGCTGCTCGCCATCACCACCTGCATCAGTAAGCAAACTCACATAATAACATGCATCCACATGTCATAAATGCAATCATGATATAATATAACTGAACTTGACATATAACATAAGTGAAATAAAGTAACGTACTTGATCATGATATGGCTTAACATAGCACGCAGATAACACGTGTCTCAAACAGAATCATTTAACAATCTTAATCATATCTTGGCTTGTTATATCCTCTAGTTAACAACCTAATCAGAACTGATCACACGTTAACCGAAACACATCATGACGAATTAGACGAGAAACAGATGGCACACATCGGGCGACGAGACAGATGACACTCATTGGGTGACAGAACAGATGGCACTCATAGGTGACGAAAAACGTGTACAGATGGCAGCTCATGAGTGACGGAAAACATTTACAGATGACACCCAATGAATGACCAAAACATGAACAGATGACACCCTATGTGAGACGAAAGCATGAACAGATGACACTCCATTCGTTTAACAGAACATAACGTGAACAATCCTGATTTCTTGTTAACTAAAGGTCATGCTTAAGTTCATATTTTGCTTAATTGTCACTTGAATGAACTAACCTCATAAATTGCAGAATCCAACGTATGACAAAAATTAATCATATAATGCATACTGATGCATATAACAGAATCAGACATGATAACACACTACGCAAAATCAGTCATACTCAGACATTTATCTCATGATAATCACATTAATAACTGAACAGTAATCAATTACCAAAGTGTTAACGAAATATAATAATTATCAAAAAATGGTTAAACAGATAATAAATACCCGATCCAATTATAATATCAGAGTCACATCGTTATATAAGTCAATTTACACAAACATATATATGAAAGTAACATGCTGATAGACAATTAAAGCTGATGAGAATAACACATATTAAATTTTATCACACGTGGGTCACATTACAATGTATATTCACTTACACAAGCATATATATTTATAACAACGGGAGTCACATCATCATGTAAGTCCACTTACTTGAAGAGAAAGAATGAATTAAACAATTAATGACTTGAAATCTAAAAAAAGTAATCACTAAATTGTTTGGAAATAAAACAATATAAACACATTTTTAATATCATAAAATAGAAAATATAGATATAATTAAAATAGTGCAAAACGGTCAGAACGAGGTCAGAAAACAGTATATCAGGTCCAGAGTCAAAAGATAAAGTTTCGGGTAAAATGGTTCAGACCGGGCTGGTTCGAACCGGTCCAGTTCAATTTTATTTGATGGACCGGTTCAGGCCGGTCTGAGTAAACTGATTCGGTTTGATTCGTGATGAACCGGTTTAGGATAGAACAACTAGGTGCAAGACCCAGTTGCAGAACAGAAAGCACAAGAAAACAGGGGGAAGAGAGAGAAACGAGAAGGAGAGAGAAACAAAGATGGGAAGAAAAACAATGAGGGAATCTGAGAGGGGAAGAGAGAGAGGGATGTAGAGAGAGACAGAAATAGAGAGAGAAACAGATGGTGAGAGAAAGGGAAACAGAAGGAGAGAGAAAAGACAGAGAAAGATGAGAAGAAGAAAGAAATTGAGAGAGAGAAACAGAAGGAGAAAGAGAAAGAGGGAAGGGGAAAGACCGAGAGAGAGCAGCCATTAAGACAGAAAAAGATTAGAGAAGAGATGGAAAATGAATAGAGGGGGAAGAAATAGAGATGAAGATGAAAGAGAGAGAGACCGAAAGAAAGAGACAAAAACAGATAGGGAGGGAGAAGAAGCAAGGACGAGAGAGAGAGGAAAAAATAGAGAGAGAAAGAGATAGAGAGAAGGAGAGAGAGAGAGAAGGAGAGAGAGAGAGAAGTAAGATGCAGAGAGAGATAGGGAGCGAGAGAGAGGGAAATAGAGGGAGAGAGAAAAGTCAGTGAAAGAAGAGAAGAATAAAGAAATTGGGAGAGCGAAACAGATGAAGAAAGAGGGAAAAAAATGAAAATTGACAGTAAGGGACGCCCAAAATTGAAACGGAGAAGAGGGATCTAGAGCTTACAAATTACGGAGATCAACGTTGGTGAGTTGCCAAAAATGAAATGAAGAAGGAGATGAAGAACAAAGGCTTGATGTGATCGAAGATGGTGCTTCGTTGTGGAGAAAATGCCCTTGGTTGGCAATGAAAGCTAAGAGAAAACAGAGGGTGAGAGAGCCTTCGCAGGGCTGCGTTCAAAGAGAGAGATGAATAGTGAGAGATTGAAGGAGAATAATGTATATATAATATTAGGTTAAAGGTTGGTTTAGGGTGTATGAATATGTACGGTGTGAGTGAGCTAAAATTTTATAATATAAAATAAAACTCTTTGAAAATTGAAAAATTGAATTTTAAACTAAATCATATATAATTAAAATTATTTTACCAAAAATTACAAATAATCACTGTTTGAAATCAAATTTTAAAATCACTTTATCTTTTAAATCAATTTTATAAAAATATCTATTTACGAAGGGTCGGGATATTACATATCTCTAGATGAAGAAACTCAATAACAAATCCTTAACTGTATCTCTGACAAGGATAACTCCTCCTCGGACTCCAATTCAGATAATGATCTGGCAAAAATCTATTCTTCTGACTCAGATTCTCCTCTGACCAAATTGAAGTCTGTTGCAATAACAAGAATTGCAACATGTTAACAGAAGCCAACTATTGAAAAACCATTGTGAAAATGAGTGGCCTTGATCTAGGACAACCTAGTATTAATGTTCTTATCGACACCCATAAGTAAATGCTCAACTTTGCTGATCAAATCCAAAATCCATAAATGAGATTAAATTTTTAGAAACCCTATATAAAGACCATCTCAAGGAAGAAATTATCCCCCCTATTGAGAATTACAGTATGCGAGAAATCATGGATCGCATCCAGAATAAGGTTACAAAATAACCTATAACTATCCAGGATTTGAAAATGAAAGTCAATTTTCTTAAATCTAAGATCAAAGCAGTTAGAAACTGTTACTCAAATTATTTTCCAGGATTTTGCCCTTATGAAATAAGAGCTTCCTTTCAAAGGCAATGAACATATACGTGAACCAGAATGTTCTTCTCCGAAAGACAACAGTAACCAATACCTCATGATCATGAATAAGGTAAAATTTCAAAAACGGTATACCAGAATTACTTTTATTATTAAACCTGATTTTATAATAAAAGACGTTATCGCCTATTGATACATGGGCTGACATGAACTGTATTCAACAGGGTTTAATCCCCATAAAATATTTTTAAAAAATCACTCAGTCTCTTACCCGTGTCACTGGTAACAAAATGAAAATTGAATTTAAATTACCAGAAGTTGTAATTTGTAATAAAAGAATTTGTTTACCCACTTCCTTTGTTTTATTAAAAAACATGACCCAGAACATTATCCTAGACAATCCCTTTATGTGCCTTTTGATACCTATGGATAGAATAGATAGGAGTGATATTTATACTACCATTCATAATAGACAAATAGTTTTTGAATTTATTACAAATCATATACAAAAGAATTAGATCTTATTAAAGATTTTATACAGAACAAAGAAAGTCAAATTAATTTTTTTTCAAAAAGAAGTTCAATTTTTAACTATCGAACAAAAAATTCAACAGACTTCTATTCAAAATAAAATCAAAATGATTTTAACAGAATTTCAAATAGAAATTTACAGCGATCTGCCAAATGCTTTTTGGAATAGAAAAAAAGCATATTATTACTTTGCCTTATCACCAGGTTTTTGACAAAAAATATATTCCTAAAAAATCTAGACCGAGTCAAATGAAAAAGGAATATCTTGAAATCTTTAAAAAAGAAATTGACTCTTTACTTCAGAAAAAAACTCATTAGACCTAGCAAGTCTCCTTGGAGTTGTAGAGCATTTTATGTCTACAAGAAGGCTGAAATTGAACGAGGACAACCTCATTTAGTCATCAATTACAAGCCACTTAATGATTCCCTCCAGTGGATTAGGTATCATATCCCGAACAAAAAGAATATTTTGGATCGCTTAAACAATTCAATATTTTTTTCTAAATTTGACTTAAAATCAAGATTTTAGCAAATTCAAATTGCTGAATAGGATAGATATAAAACAACATTTACTATTCTCTTTGGTCAGTATGAGTGGAACCTTTTACCATTCGGTGTTAAGAATGGACCTTCAAAATTTCAACACATCATGAATGATATTTTTAATCCATATACTGAATTTATTATCTGATATATATATGATGTTTTAATATTTTCATCATCCCTAAATCAACATGTTAAACATCTGCATATATTTAAGCATGTAATAATAAAAATGGTTTAGTTTTATCTACATCTAAGATGAAACCATTTCAAACAGAAGTTAGATTTTTAGGACATAATATTTTTAACGGAACTATTATTCCTATAAACAGAAGTATAGAGTTTGCATCCAAATTTCCTAATGAAATTAAAAATAAAACTCAATTACATAGATTTTTAGGAAATCTTAATTATATTAGAGACTTTTATCCGATTTATGCCCAGGATAATTTTGTTCTTTACAGTAGACTCAAGAAGAATCCTTCTCCTTGGACAGTAAAACATACATTAGTAGTAGGATCAATAAGACAAAAAATACAACAATTACATTGCTTGTGTTTACCTAACCCTTTATGAAACAAAATAGTGGAAACAGACGCCTCAAATCTAAGCTATGGTGGGATTCTTAAACAAGTCAATCCTAAACAGAAAGAAGAACTCCTTAGATTTACTTTTGGAGTTTGGAAAGGGCCAGCACTAAATTACCCCACAATTAAACAGGAATGTTTGCCATTGTTAAATGTGTGCTAAAATTTCAGGATGATTTATTAAACCAGCATTTTCTTATTAGAGTTGACTGCTCTGCAGCCAAATAAATTTTTAAGAAAGATGTACAAAATATTGCTTCTAAGCAAAATTTTGCCTCCTGACAAAGTTTATTATCAGTATTTGATTTTGAAATTGAGCATATCAAAGGTGAATAGAATTCTTTACCCGATTTTCCAACCCGTGAATATCTACAGGGTTCATGAACGAAAGTAGAGGCCGCGGCCGTAGGGGCCCTGGCAGGGGAAATCCCTACTCAACAGAATTCCTAAGTCTCAACAAGACTTATAACAGTAATCAAGAGGCTTCTTCAAGCAAATCTACTAAAGATGTCCTTTTAATACCAGAATAATACACTTTTAACAGACTTACTGAAGAGACCATTCTCTTCATTGAAACAATAGATGAGTAATAGATGTCAGATCCACGGAAATCAAGAAAAGATATCTGTCAACTCAAGCATTTCCCACTCATTTTGAACAGTATCAGTATATTTATGAGCAGATTGTGCTTGAAACAGCCGCCATGGAGATTAACCATACACTCCATAATTCCACCAGAACTGGTAGCCCTATCACCTACAGCAAGGCTACTATCCGGAATATTATGCCTATTGGGCAATGGGGTTCTTCACCTTCATACTACCAGAAGTCTTGTCCATCTGAAGATAAGTATAGTTATTGGGATTATATTGATTCCTTCACCTATGTCTTTTATTATCAGAATCTCGTGCATAATCACACGTGGTTTATCAGAATTTTTCATGAGGTCTTTAAACACGATCTCTCAAAATGGTTTCTCGTTTGGTAGGATAAACGATCTCCCAAAATGATATATGGATTGATGTTAAGGCTATCGTCGTTGCTGATAATGGAGGGCTGCTTTAATAAAGTAGCTTTACTGTTGTCAGTGGGCATCTACTTTTGTAAAGTAGCTTTGTCGTGTTGTATGGACGGTTTCTAGTGGGAGACAAAATTTATGCTTTACCTTTTCCTTTCTCATCTTTATCTATTTTTTGTGAAATGAGACAGGTGAGAGAATCCCAAAAGTCATTGATGGTGGGATCTTCTACTGGTTGGCTTTCTCCTCCTAGGATGAATTCATTATCATATTCTTCATGGTCAGATTCAGTTTTACTGCTGACAGATTTCATGGTAGTGTCTTATGTTGAACTGATGGCTTAAAGGAAATGATCCTTCATAAAATCCATCATCTTCATAACTAGCTCTTTTTCTGATAGGTTGGGAAACTGTGTTTTCAATTCTTCTTGAGCTCGAAGAAATGGATTTTCTGATCCTGTTGATGCTGGTAAAGCCTTGGGAAGGGCATCTAAACAAGCCTGAGTGTGGGCTTTAATTAATGAGTCACAGATTTAGTGACTGATATATTTTTGTTGGCGGGTAGAAGGGAATAGGCAGTATGCCATTCATTAAATATTATTCGAACTGTGTCTGGTAGAGTCTCAAGAGAAATCCTAAATTTATTTCACCAAAAGAGAAACCGATTTGGGAGATCATTTTTAAGGACCTCATGACAGATTCTGATAATCCACGTGTGATTATGCACGAGATTCTGATAATAAAAGACATAGGTGAAGGAATAAATATAATCCCAATAACTATACTTATATTTGGATGGTCCAAGACTTCTGGTAGTATGGGGGTGAAGACCTCATTGCACAATAGGCATAATATTCAGGATAATAGCCTTGTTGTAGGTGATAGGGCTACCAGTTCTGGTGGAATCATGGAGTGTATGCTAAATCTCCATAGCGGTTGTTTCAAGCACAATATGCTCATAAATATACCAATATTGTTCAAAATGAGTGGGAAATGCTTGAGTCGATGGAAATCTTTTCTTGATTTCCCATGGATCTGACATCCATTGCTCCAACCGTCCATATAACACGACAAAGCTACTTTAAAAAAGTAGATGCCCACTAACAACAATAAAACTACTTTATTAAAGCAGACCTCCATTATCAGCAACGAGACAAATCTACTTTAGCTAAAGTAGATTCCCACTACCTGCACAATCAAGAAGATAAGGATGAACGACCCCACCTGTCAATGATACGCAGCCTTATCTGTCTTTACTTTTTTTATAAAAGGGAAGCTTCACCCTTGTTGAAGGCAAGTAAGAAACAAGCTAGAATTAGGCACTCATGTGTTGAGCACTTCATCTCTTCCTCTCTCTGTACTCTCTATTTATCCTCTTACAATAAAAGCATAATTCTCAAGGTTTGATTCTCTCCTGCCTAACAGTAAGTGTTCTTTAATCTTCTTTCATATGTGTGTTCATGAGATCATGCATGGAATAATGTAAGTTCAACATCATCATAATATAACCTCCAGCATTCATCGATCACGTGCTAACTGAAGGAATACTTTGATTCAAGTTGATTCTCTTGACATACTTAGTATAAATACTAAGCATATAATTAGCTTATGTGACCTCAAGTCGCGTCTGGGCTAGGTTCGTTGAGCAGGAAGTGCGTAAGGACCGTTTACCCCTGTAAAACGTTGACAGTTTGCCTAATTATATGTTCTGTATTTGCCTGAGTCATGAATGTTAATCAGTATGTATCTGATTGTTGACCATGTATTCGAGTGCAGTGGATGGCACACCCCAGTTGGTATCAAAGCCATGAATAATCTTGGTTATATTATGATAATATTTTCTTTAAATTATTTATGCATGATCAAAAGAAAATATGAGTGAAATTATTTTTTCGTTGTCATCCGTAGCAAATACAGTAGCTTCAACTTCAGAAGCAACATAATTAATAGCTTATCAGGATGTTAAAGAAGCTTTAGATAAATGGACAATCCCTAAGGTTAAACCAGAAACCATATATAAAATTGGAACATTTGATTTTATCAGTAGAAAAATTATTAAAACATTTGAGCATGCCATACCATTACACAATAATGATGATATTGTATATCTGTTGCATATTCATGAATAGTATCATTTCATGCAAAAATACAAGTATGTGCATATATAACTTGTACAAATTGCATTTAAGCTTTGACCTTACTTGGTCAAAGCTACTTTAGATGTTATCAAAATTAATTATTATTAATTAGTATGTAAATTATTACTAGTTAATTTAAATTAGTAATTTATAAAATAGTTTAATTAAATTAAAAATCATTTTATCTGTTAATTATATAGGTGGATATGAAGAAGGGCAGAATAATTTACAAAATAATTCAAATTAGTTTTTTCATACATTAATTAGGTTTTTAATATATTAAAAAATTAATTAAAAATTAGTAATTGTTTCGTATAATGGGTATTTTGGTAAATGCATAATTCATTCTGATCATAAAACACATCAACGACATCAAAATTCTTTCCGATTTCAATTTCTGACAGCTAAGTAAACACTTATTAGTCTCTCTCTTTCATTTTTTTCTTTTCATTTTCTTTCTTATTCCTTTTAAAATCCTTTACGGTTTAGTGAATGCACATTCATTAAAAGTATAGTTAGAATTTTGAGAGAGATTATACTTTGCAATTAAATCTCATAGTGAGTATGAGAATAAAAGACTGAAAAAGTTGGGGTCTTATAGAATTATCTTTGAGTGGACGGCTACTACAAGGTTAGTGATTCTTTTATTAGGGTTTACTCTTTGGGTATCATTTGGTTCACCCAATTTAAAAAGATCATTACTTATAACTCAATTGCTTGCAAATTTAGTTACTAATAAAATATGATTGTTATGTTTAGTTGTGCATTTATAATCTATAAAATTATGACTGATTATTTATGATTGTTATGTTTGATATATGTTAAATTTTATTATAAATTTGTACAAATAACAAGAGATTACTTAAATGCCCTTTCAGTTATATTATGCAAAAAAAATTGATGTGAAAATTAACATTAATTTTAATTATGTTTGATTAATATTTAAATAAATTAATAATGCTAGACTAAACTTTTAATAAAATTAATTTTAATTAAACTAAAAAAAGGAGCAGACCGTGAAAGAAAGAAGCGATATTTACTTTATTTCTATGAGAATATGAAAGTAATTTTATCTAATATTAGAATTAAAACTATATTTTTGAATTAAGATTAATCTCATTATTTTTACAATTCAATTGGCTCAAAAATTGAAATAAAAGTGGCTTTTTCACTTCTCATTTATAATTTTTAAGATAAATAATACTTAGAAGTACATTTTTACATCTGTAACTTTTCTCAATGTTTCAATATATTCTTTCAAGTTTCCAATTATATAATTTTACTCTTCTAACTTTCAAAAATAATTCTACGTGGTTCTCACATCTAACAACGTTGACTAATCCGTTAAATTTATTGACTAAATACTGACGGAGTGATGATGGTACGTTGACTATATATTATATTTTCCTATTTTCCAACTTGACTGCAGCTATTGGGTGTTTGATTTGTTTTTAATAATTTTGATCTCTCGTTGGAAAGATATCTTTTTAATTACTGGATCAAAAGCCATGGGTACTAAGGCTTCTTGCAATCTCGTGTTTCTTTAGCTGTCACGATGAAAAAACATATTTGTCCCTCGTTGATTTTCAGGTACCAGTCAATTTTCTTGCTTTTATTTTCCTGGGATTCAAACACATCTTTTCTTCACTATAAACAGAAAATAGATTTACTTGGAAATATGTTGAAAACAGGCAAATGTAGGCTTCATTTTCGGCCCACAAACAATACAATAATGGAGGTTCATTTTATATCAAGACAAAGTAGAATACACAATTGTTTCTCCAATCCCTCTTCTAGAAGATAATGCATCTACTAGCATAAGAAGAAATTTTGAAAAAAAATTAGAAGATGATAAAAATGCTAGGGAAATCACATTGACTTATATGGAACATGGTGTTGAAATAATGTTTGAAGAACATAAGAGTGTTAAAAGTATATTTGATGCTATTTCTATTGCTTACGGTACCGCTTCTTAATTATATGTTCGATTATTAATTGAAGATTATAATGGAACAAAAATGAAAGAATCTGACTTTGTAGTTGAACATGTGAATAAAATGATTGCGCTTGCTAAGGAACTTGCAACCCATGGCAATCCTATCCTGACAAATTACAAGTATCCATTGTTCTACACAGCCTACCAAACTCTTGAGAGTCCGTTGTCATAGCCCTAGATATTATCAATACTTCTATCAATATGATCAATCAACTCATGATATTAGGAGTAGAGGCTCAACTCAAAGAAAATAAAAAGAACAATTGCCTTAGCCCAAGGACCCAAATCATCTCAAAAGTCTAAACAAAATTATTTACACCTGACAGAAAGGATTTTAAGAAACATGACAAATGTTTTAACAAATTTAACATTCGCTAAAATTCTAAGTTGTTTAAAGGCAATTGTTACAACTGTGGCAAACCTGGACACCATAAGTCTAATTGTCTTGAGAACAGAAACAATGACAACAATAATAATAGAAACAATGACAATAATGATAAGAGGACTCGTGAAATTGTTTGTGTTGAATCTATGTCCTTACTTGTTGATAGTGATGTAAGTGGTTGGTGGATTGACTCAGGGATCTTCTATGCATGTGGCAAAAATGAAAGAGCTCTTTGTTGAGATGAAAGATGTGAAAGCCAACACCCATCGTGTATACATGGATAATAACACTTATCATTTTTTAGGAGTTGGTACTGTCAAACTCCATCTACCTAGACAAACGACTCTTCTTCTTACCGACGTACTCTATGCTCCGAATATGTGAAAGAATCTTGGTCTATTCGTGTTATGAAATTCGTTTTAGATCTGAAAATGTCCTGTTGAGAAATATTGGAGAATTTTACTTTAGGGAGTCAAGTTTTACTGTCTTTATCATTTGAATGAAAATGATTATACCATGATCAATAATATTGCATCTACTTCTTCTGCTTACACTGATATTGTATACACTGTGATTAATGATGATACTTCTTGTTTATGGCATATGTGACTAGCCCACATTAACAAAAATATGAATATTAACTTTAACAATTGTGAATCATGTCTTAGTGGAAAAGTGACTAAGAACCCCTTTGGTAAACAAGAAAGACCTCCTAATTTGTTTGATATTATTCATTCTGATATTTGTGGTCTATGAAATGTTAAAACACATAAAGGTATGAAATACTTTATTGTATTTATAGATGATCACTATATATTAATATGTGTATTTAATTCATAAAAAAATCTGAGGCATTAGAAAAATTTATAGAATATAAATATGAGATAAAAATCAATTGGGAAGAAATATTAAAATTTTAGAAACTGGTAGAGGATGTGAATATACGTGAAAAGTATTTGATTCTTTTTTGCTTAACTCATGGAATGATACATCGAAAAAATATGACTTGTGCACATCAAACAAAATGTAGTTACAAAAAGATGTAATAGAACTTTATTTGATATGGTAAGATCAATGTTAAGTCATTCAAACCTAGGCCAACATTTTTGGGGAGAAGCATTAAACACTGTTGTGTATATACTTAATAGAGTTATATCAAAATCAACACAAATGACTTCATATGAACTTTGGACCGGTAGAAAGCCAAGCTTAGATCGCATCACGACATGAGGTTCTTCAACTCATATCCTAATACCAAGTCATTAAATAGGAAAACTTGATGCTAAAACTATTAAAGGTACGTTTATAGGATATCCAAAAACTTCTATTGGTTATAGATTTGCTATTTTCAATAATGATGGTTCAATGAGAGTAATAGAAAGTATAGATGTTACATTTTTAGAAGACATTATTGATAATAGATCATTTTTAAAACTGGTTGAGTTTTTTGAGATGACAAAAAAAACTTGCAAACAATGAAACCAAAATGCCTTATAATACACAACCACATGATACTTTGACTTCATTGAGAAGAGAGAGAAAACTTTCATCTCACCTAAATGATTATTTTACATTTGTCAATGAAGAAGACTTAAATGACCATTTAACTTTTGCACAAGCTGTGTTCTCATGATTCGGATAAATTGAAAGAAGCTATGGATGAAGAACTAGAATCTACAAATAAAAATAAAGCATGTGAACTTATAGCCTTACAGGAAGATCGAAAAGCTATTGGGTGTAAATGAGTTTTAAGAAAGAAATCAAAATTAGATGGAACTATTGATAAATACAAAGAAAGTCGTAGAAAAAGGTATCCCTAAAAAGAAGGCATAAATTTTGAAGAAACTCATTCACTCGTGGCTAAATTTGCTTTGATAAGAATTATAATATCCATAGTTACTAATTTGGATCTTAAACTACATCAAATGAATGTAAAAATAACTTTCTTAAACGGTGATTTAAAAGAAGATATTACATTAAACAACCAGAGTGATAGAAGATACTTGATCAAAGACACAAAGTGTACAAATTAAGTAAATCCCTTCATGGGCTTAAACGATCTTCTACACAATAATACTATGCTTTTGATAATACTCTGCTAAATTATATTTTGTTCCAAATAGTTTTGACCATTGTATTTATATGTTGATGATATGTTGTTAGCTTCAAATGACTTAGACTTATTGAATGACACTAAAGGGTTGTTAAAATCTCAATTTGAAATGAAAGATATGGGTGAAGCTTTCTTTGTGTTAGGTATTAAGATTATAAGAGGTAGAAAAAAGAAGAAACATAGCCTATCTCAAGAAGCCTACTTGGATAAAAAGTATTGAAAATATTTAAAATGGAATCTTCTAAAGTAGTAGACTTGCCTTTATAAAAGAACAAAATTATCTAAGAAAATGACTCCTGCATATGAACATGAGGTGAAAGAAATGGATAAGAAACGTTATGCATAAGATGTTGGTAGTTTATGTACGCTAAGCTATACACTAGATCTTATATATGTAGGCCTTAGGTCTTGTTAATAGATTTCAAAGTGATCATGGTATTCCTCATTGGTTAGTTGTTAAAAGAATTTTAAGATACATACAAGAGACAAAAAGTTCAAAATCAACATATCAAAATTAAAGATTTAGATATTACAAGCTATTATGATTTTGACTTTGCAGGGGATCAGGATGATAGAAAATCAACATCCATGTATTTATATTTGGAGGTGGAGCTATATCATGGGCCAGTAAGAAACAAAGTTGTCTAGATCGCTATACAATGGAAGCTGAGTTTGTTGCATGTGGTACTGCTGCCACTGGAGCTGTCTGGATAAAAAGATATATAGAGAATCTGAAACTTTATTATATAGCCGACAACAATGTAACTCTATTCTGATAACCAAGTAACGATCGTAACTATTAGAAAATAGAGTAGCTGAATCAAGAGGTAAGTATATAGAACCATAATATCATTTCATCTTGGATGCAATTCAGAAGGAAGAGTTGCTTGTGAAATATATCTCGACAAAAAAACTGTGGTTGCTCACTCTTTAACGAAGCCCATAAATTGTGAAGAGCTTAGGAAACATGTTTTTACTATGGGCTTTAAGAGATGATTGAAATAAATTAGCTTATGACCAAGTGGGAGACGTTAGAAAAATGTGGCAAAAAAGGCCTATAATTATGTTTTGAGACATCTCTATGTGAGGGATAAATCCATTTATTTGGAAAAAAAACTCACGTTATTATTTGGTGCACCACATATATAAATGCATACATTCATGTTGCATGTCATTTACAAAATCTATTATTTATTAGTATGTGTATTATTATTAATAACTCCATATTACATGTACATGTATCATTTTGTTATGAGTTATTGAGTTTGACCAACTCAACCTGCTAGAAGTTTATTTTGGAGGACTCTATCAAGTGATGTAAAACTACATAGATGGAATCTAATTGGAAACCCACTTGAATTGGTTAACTTACAGGCATATGTGGGAGAATTGGTATTTCTGGTTAAGGAAATCATTTATGGAAGACTTTATAAATAGATAAAGCCCTAAGTTGAAAATCCATCTTCATTGAAAAAACATCTACGTTTAAAACCCATATGCCTTCTTGTTAAAAAACATAATTGTTCTTTGTTCTTCTATTAAGATCATTTTTGTATTTTCTCTCTGTTTTAACTCGATTAGTGTTGAAACAACCAATATAAATAATGTATATGAAAATATGTATGAGACTACAAAAAAATTATTTTATCACATTCTAATTTGTTGATGATAATACTAAAATTTTAAGCTATTAAATGTAGAGGGTGTTTTTTTTATTGAAGGTAATATGTTGCTAGAAAGAGTTAGTAACTTTTATTGAGTTAATATCTTGATTTTTCATGTTCATAGGTTGCTCCTGATCTTCTAAGAGGCTAGCCTTTGATTTGTTATTTGTTGTATTTGGTTTGATGTGATTTTTCTTAATGTTTTTTTATTGACTCTTATTAGCTAATTTTCATGTTATTATTTTGTTGTTGAGTTTATTCCTTTCAATAAAAAGATAAAAAGAGTGATGACAAAAACTAAGTTTTCAAGCTATTAAAGGTGGAGAGATTTTGTTAAAAGTTTTCCGTTGTTAGAAAGAGTTAATAACTTTATTTTTATTTTTATCTTGTTTTACCATGTTTATTTGTCCTGCAATATATTTTCTGATCATCTAAGAGGCTAGCTTCTACAATATTTGGTTAAATGTGAGTTTTTCTAATATTTTTTATCTGATGCTTATTGATTGTTGAGCTAGTTTCTTGTTATTATTTTGTTGTTGGCTTTATTATTTTAAATAAAAAAGAAAAACATATTTGAAGTGATAATCTTAGTATCAAATTATTCACTTATACAACTTCTTAATATAATTAATCTATTTAAAATAATATGTCTCTTAATTCTCCACAACTCATATATTTTTACTAATTGAGATGCTAAATGTGATTGTGGTAGAAAAAATACCAAGAGAATTATCCATTTAGAATAGCAAAGGTAATTCATGACTAAAAATATTTCTCCCCTCTAAGCCTCATTCATATATACAGTGGATTCAAGTTTTTTGTAAAAATAAAGCTCGTGGAGTTCAAGCCATAGAGTGGAGGAGGTATTCAAGTTAGAAAAATCTAGGATAATGTACAATCATCACCGAGTCAGCGATCACGTCAACAAACTTAACGTGATATTATGTCATGTGTCGCGCTCTCAAGCAATCGGAGGAGCCAAGCCGAGCTTCCAAGTTGTCGCTTCCACTTTCTCTTTCAATGGGTCTCACTTGATTTATTGTTAACCAATCAGACTCTGACGCATCATCAGATGATTATTTTCTTGTCTCCCAGACCTGAGGTTTGCTCCACCCGAAGCACTCCATTGACGCCACGTGTCCCTCTTCATCTCCAAGGCTCTTACATAACGAATTACATGATGACACGTGTCTGACTTTTGGTTCCTTTTGATTAATTAGCTTAGGACGTGTTTGGAGAGGTATTTAGGGTGTAACTCTCTAAATTAAGTCATTTTAATTGTAATTATTTCGTATTAACGTTTTTGTTTATTTTTCTTTCTATTTTATAATATTTTGACAACCCAAAAATACTTTAAATTGGGGGGTCTTGCCTTATGTTATGCATGAATTTTTTTTAAGTAAAATTATAGTGAAATTTAATTTATTTTCTTCATTTTTGTTCTTATTTTTCTTATACTTTCATTTTAGAATTTGTGAGAAATGATTAGCAAGATAGGCTACATTCATTTGGTAAAGTTAGAGATGAAATTATATGTGTAGTTTCTTATTTAGATTTTGATTCTTTAATGTTCTTCAAGTTCATAAATTTGAGTAGATTATATTTCTTCTATTTTTTTTCAAATTATTTGTTAATATAATTGTGTTGTCCATTTCATATAAATTTAGTCAAGCTCTTTTTATGTGAGATTTTGCATGATATAATTATATTGATAAAATTATGTTTATTTTATAAGCAGTCTTTTATTGTAATATTACCTAAGTTATATTGTAATTTTTGGATCTTATAAGATGATCCAAGTGCTAAATGTAAGTGTAGATACCATATTTTGTATGGCCCAATATTTTAAAAATATAAATTTTATTTTTTTTGACTCATATACTAGTCTAAAACTATATGTATGATTTGAAAACAGCTCAAGGCCTAAAAATAAGAAGAATTGTCCAAGAACTAAAAAAATAAAAAGGAGCAAAAATGACTAAAATTAAAAAGTGAAGCCCTAAGTTTGCCTATAAATAGAGGGGAGGTCTTCACTTGAAAAGGAGGATTGGAGAGAGAAAAAGAGAATGAATTTTAGAGAGAGAAAGAGAGGTATTGAGAAAATAGGAGAGATTTTTTAAAAGAAAGAAAAATAGTGTCTTTATTTCTATTCATCTTTTATCTTCTCCTATTCTTTTTATTAATGTAGTTTAAATTTCTTATACTTTAGCTTACAATATATATTGTTCATTATTATTCATCGTCTATCTTCTTCATTCTCATGTAGTTGATATTTTTTGTTTCATTTTTCATACATAAGTTGTTTGTTCATTCTTTATTATTTCTTCTACTCTTAATCTTAAGTTTTATTTCCATGTATTGTTGATTTTTTTAATTTATTTTATTTATGTATATATATATTTATATTTATATCATTTTACTTGTTTCACATGTTGTTTCCATATTTTTACTCTACATATTCTTTTTTAAATTTATCATACCTTTTTATCATCTCTAACCTTTCTTTTTATTATTTATTTTTTATAGTTGTTATCTCTTCTTATTTATTTATGTATCATTGTCATATCGTCATGATTATATGTGATTATTGTTTCATTCTATTATCATCAAAATTGTCGTTCATAAATCAAACCATAACAATTAGATGTAAATTTTATTATTTAGTTTAAGCTAAAAAAAATCTGATGACGGATTTTAGGATTTTTGGGATATCAAATTTTTTGAATTACCAATGTGAGAAATTATTTTTAGAATATCGTGAATGACTCCAATAATGCTTTGATTTTAAAAAATATATATAAAAAGACAAAATATAATTTTCAATGGTCTTTGTACCACCCATTAAATGTCATATATTTTTCATTTTTATGATTCAAAATGGACCAAATGGGACATTCAAAAATAAATTTCTTTAATCTTCTTTTAAAATATAACTTGGATAGCATTTGATTAAATTTGATAACCATTTTAACAATGTGTGATGTGGGATGCTAATACATTCTTCACACACAGATGACTCATGAACCAACTATGAGTTTTCGTAGACTAATTTTTTTATTTTAAAATTTGGTGACTAATCACACCCTAAAATGATTGATGGCGACTCCGAATTTCTTCTTTTTACAAAATTATTTTTTAATCACCACTCCGCGTCACAGGCACGTTGCGACAACTTGATGACTCCACTAGAGACAATATTGGTCTAACCATTTTTAGATCAATAGAGAGTCAAGCCAAAATTTTATCATATTCTATCTTTTTATGTGGTTCTTTGTTTGTTTATTTGATTCATTATTTTTCTTATTCATGCTTATAGTTGTATATAGCTCCTTTTTATGAAGTATATTTTTTCACATAATTTCTAATTTCACACACATCTCGCTAGTATATCCAATTGGATAACCAACATATTCAGAGGTGGAAAGATTTAGCTGATGCTTTCTTAAGACAATACAAATATAACATAGACATAACTCCTGATCGTTTGGATCTACAAAGGATGGAGAAAAAGCTTACTGAAGGCTTTAAAGAATATGCACAAAGGTGGAAGGAATTAGCTACTTATATACAACCTGCCTTACCAGAAAAGGAGATGGTGGCAATGATTATCAACACTTTAAGATCTCCATTCATGATAGGATGATTGGAAACACTTCAAATAAATTCTCTGACATTATAGTGATCAGTGAAAGGATTGAATATGGGGTAAATAATGAAAAAAATTTGGAAGTTGTATCAGATACATCATCCGCAAGAAAAAGGGCCGCCATTGAAGTAAAAATAAGGGGATGTACAGATGATCAATTTTTGGTACCCGGGGCTAGGATATTCAAAGTATAGAGAAGGGCCCATATCTACGACATCATATGTGAAAAATACCTCGCAAATTCCGTACAATTATCACTCTCAACAATCAACATTTCAAAACAACCCAAGACCCAGTTTCAGATCACCGACTCACAAGCAAAATGTTGGTCAGGCTGATCAACCTTAGAGGGGAAATAGAAATAATCAATGTTTTATCCAATACGATCCAATCCCTATGTCGTATACAGAACTCCTACCACAATTGATACGGAATAATCAATTGGTGTAGATTCCTTATAAACTTCTCCAGCCACCATATCCTATGTGGTATGATCTGACTACTCGTTGTGATTATCATGTTGGGGCAGTGGGACATTCGACTGAGAATTGCATGACATTAAAAGGTAGAGTACATGCACTGATCAATGTTGGATGATTGAATTTCAAAAAGGATAATGGGAACTCAGATATCAATTCCAACTCTCTACCAAATCATGGGAATCCTACCGTAAACGTGATTAAGGAATATTTTTCATACAGAAAGAAGGATGTGGCAGATGTGAGCACGCCAATGGAAATACTTTTCCATCTTTTTCTAAAGCAGGGTACATCTACCCAACACGCTTAGAGGATGAAGGCATTTCCAAGAAGCATATGCATGACTTTGATTGTTTGTTTCATAAGAATGTGATTGGACATGCAATTAAGGAATGTGTTGATTTTAAAATGGAAGTGCAAAGGTTGTTGGATACAAATATACTTACAATAAGTCATAAGGAGAAAGGAAATGCCAAGAAGATGACTCTTTAGTCCTCATGATAACTAAAGAATCACCTGAAGTAAATGTTAAAGTGCCATCCTATATCCTAAAACCTCTCGCAATATATTATGAGGAAAAGTCAAATCGCACCACCACGTCTTTTGCTCCGATACTCATCACCATCCAAATACCAGGTGCGGTTACTTACAAAGATTCAAGAGCGGTACCATAGAGGTATGAATATGAGGTTATTGCAAGCGGTAAGGACAAAACTCAAGCGCCAAATCCGTCAGACCTTGATCTCCCCATAACTAATATTTTGGGAGTATGTGGGATGATGAGGAATGGCGGATGCTACACTCCAGATTTTTTGGAAACGGATAAAAGAGACGTGTTTGGAAGGTAAAGGATAGGGAAGACCAATAAAAGCAGCAATGGTCATGACTCTAAAAAGAGATGTATAGCGGGCAAGTGATAGACCCAGATATAATGAGAGGTACAAAGAAAGAAAGAGATGTGTTTGAAGAAGTATGTGAATTTTTTAAGCTTATCAAGCAAAGCGGGTATAAGGTGATAGACCAACTTAATCGCTTACCTGCTTGAATATCTTTACTATCTCTTTTTCTTAATTCTGAACCACATCGCCAAGTATTATTGAAGGTTTTGAAACAAACATATGTCTGTCATGATATTACGGTGGAGCAGTTGAGTGGAATTGTGAGAAATATTACCGCATCAAATTTTATCACTTTCACAGATGATGAAATCCATGTCGATGGTACTGGACACACTAGAGCTCTACATATATCCATGAAATGTAGGGGTTATGTTGTTGCAAAAGTATTGATTAATAATGACCCGTCTCTAAATGTAATACCAAGATCCACACTAGCAAAGCTCCTTGTGGACGCAACACATATATGGCCGAGCATGATGATAGTAAGAGCATTCGACAGTACTCGAAGAGAAGTAGTAGGAGACATAGAGATACAAATTCGAATCGGTCCATGCTTACTCAATAATGTTTTCCAAGTTATGGACATAAATCTAGCATACAGTTTTCTTTTAGGTCGACCACGGATTCACTCTGCTGGGGCAGTACCGTCTTTTTTACATCAAAAGATGAAATTTATAATGGATCATAAACTCATGTGTATATATTTAGAGGAAGATTTATTAGTATCCAAGCCAGCCACCATGCCATATGTTGAGGTGGCAGAAGAAGCATTGGAGTACTCATTTCGATCATTTGAGATTACGAACACCACATTTGTCGCTAGTGAGAAACTCACTCTAAAACCAAGTCTATCAAAAGCATCTTAGATGGTGGCAAAATTGATCATAAAAGGGGGATACAGGCCAGGAAAAGGACTTGAGAGTGAGCATCAATACATAAATAAGTTAATCGATTGGGACAAGAATGAGCAAATGTTTGAGCTTGGATATAGACCGATCAAGGATGATAGGGGGAGAGTGGAAGCTCAAAAGAAAGAAAATAAGATTGCTAGGCTCGAAAATAAGGAATACGATATGAAAATGGCAATCATATCCCATATTTTTGAATCTTTCAGAAGTGGGGGAATTTCATTCGAAGAACCATTTACAGTAGAGCAGTACGACCTTGAAGATGATATCGCCCAACTTTCAATATCTTGAATCTTGGGAAAATCATCAAGTGCAAGTATAAAGGACTTAGTTTCTCGATATGATTCATATCATGAGCTTAACAATTGGGATGCAACCGAGCTACCAGTGCTTCTTAGAATTTTTCAAGAGTAATGTGTTAATACAAAAAATCTAATGATTTTTCCCAATGTCTTAGGAATTTTATTGTTATGGGCCTACATTTTCTTCTATTTCATGTCATCTCTTTGAATGAAAGTCTAAAAACTTGTTTTGTTTCCTTCTGTTAATGATAAATACAATTCCAGTTCTTTTTGTTCTTCTTTTTATGCCAACTTTTTTTCTATTTCTGAAATGATGTTCATACTCATGTATTATTTATTTCTTTTCCCGCCTTCCTTTCATCCAATAATTTGATTCAGGTTTGACAACGGTGATTTTGAAAACATGAGTATAAGCAATAACTTCGACAATCCCATTCTTAGCGTAGAGTCGGATGAAAGTGACGAGGATAATTTCGAATCATCTCCGAAAATGTTAAGAATGGTAGAAGTGGATGATAAAATAACTCAACCATATCAAGAGTTAACAGAGGTGATAAATTTGAGATTGGATGGAGAGACGAAAGAAGTCCAAATCAGTACTTCTATGACAAACGAAAGTCACCGACAATTAATTGACTTACTCAAGGAGTATATCGACGTCTTTTCATGGTCTTACCAAGATATACCAGGTCTAGACACGATATTGTGGTTCATCATTTGCCACTTATGCCCAAAAGTAAACCAGTGCGATAAAAGTTACGGAAAATGAAACCAGACATGATGGTACAAATCAAAGAAGAAGCCAAAAAGCAAGTAGATGGGGTTTTTGTAAAAGTAGCAAAATATCATGAATGAGTTGCTAACATAGTCCCAGTGCAGAATAAAAATAGGAAAGTAAGGATGTGTGTCGATTATAGAGACTTAAATTGGGCAAGCCCCAAGGATAATTTTTTAGTACCTCATATCGATGTTTTAGTAGATAACATCGCAGGACATTCAACCTTCTCTTTCATGGATGGTTTTTCAGGGTATAACCAAATCAAAATGGCTCCTGAAGACCGTGAAAATGTCACTTTTATAACTTTGTGGGGTATATTTTGTTATAAGATTATGCCATTTGGTCTAAAGAATGCAAGGGTGACTTACCAAAGGGCAATGGTAAAACTATTTCATGATATGATGCATAAAGAAATGTAAGTGTACTTTGATGATATGATTGCCAAATCTCATCAAGGGGAAGATCACACTGTCACTCTGCGGAAACTATATGAACGGTTGAGAAAGTTCTACTTAAAGCTTAACTCGGCAAAGTATACATTCGCAACATCTTCAGAGAAACTACTTGATTTTGTCATGAGCAAGGAAAGAATAAAAGTTGACCCTTACAAGGTTCGAGCCATCATTGATATGCCACCACCTCAAACTCAAAAGGAAGTTAGAGGTTCTTGGGGAGATTAAATTACATAGCCCGGTTCATCTCACAGCTAACTACAACTTATGAACCTATCCTTAAACTTCTCTGCAAAAGTGATACAAAAGGATGGGATTATGATTGCCAAGATGATTTTGAGCAGATCAAGCAATACTTGCAAAATCCCCCTATACTTGTTCCTCCAATTCCAGGACGTCCACTCATTTTGTATCTTACAGTAACAGAAAAATCTATGGGTTGCGTACTTGGTCAACACGATGCCTCTCGAAGGAAAGAACAAGCAATATACTATTTAAGCAAAAGGTTCACAAACTATGAGGCTAATTATTCGATGTTGAAGAAAACGTGTTGTTCATTAGCCTGGGTTGCTCATCGACTTAGACGGTACATGTTATATCACACCACTTGGTTAATTTCAAATATGGATCCAATCAAGTATATCTTTGACAAGCCCTCACTTTCTGGGTGAATTTCTAAATGGAAAATGTTGCTCACGGAATATGATAGTCTATGTCCCAAGAAAGTCAATAAAAGGAACTGTACTTGCTGATTATCTAGCAGATCAACCAGTACAAGATTATGAGCCTATGAAGTTTGATTTTCCTGATGGAAATGTATCAGTCATATTAAAAAATAAAGGAGAATATATGGATCCAGAATTGTGGACAATGTTATTTGATGGTGCATCTAATGATGTAGGACATGGAATTGGGGCAATCTCCATATCTCCTTAGGGAAAGTTTGTCTCATTCACGGTAAAACTATGCTTTGACTGTACAAGCAATGCGGCAGAAAATGAGGCATGTTCCATGGGAATTCAAGCAGCTTGTGATATGAAGATAAGGAAGCTTCGATTATATGGAGATGCATTATTGGTGATACGACAACGAAATGAGGATTGGGAAGCTAGAGACTCCAAGCTGGTACATTACAACAAACATGTAATTAAGTTAAACCGAACTTTTGAAATGATCTCATTTGACCATATACCCAGAGAGAATAATCAAATCGCAGATGCATTGACAACTCTAGCGTCCATGTTTACCGCAGATTTTAAGGAAGAAGTGCAACCCATAAAAATTGAGAAGCGAGATTTTCCTGCTTACCATGAGTATTGAAGAAGAGCCAAACACAAGACACATCTTGAGAGCAGGATATTATTGGTTAACTCTAGAATCTGATTGCATCAGGTACGCCAAGAAATGTCAAATTTATACGGATAAAATTCATGTACCTGCATCCCCTTTACATGTTATGACCACACCTTGGCCGTTCTCTATGTGGGGTATGGACATCATTGGTCCCATCACACCAAAAGCCTGAAATAAGCATCATTTTATTTTGGTCTCTATAGATTATTTTACCAAATAGGTGGAGAGGAGTTCTTATTCGAGTATAACCAGAAGGGTGGTTGTTGAATTCATTAAAAAGGAAATAATTTACCGATATGGTTTACCTAAAAGGATCATCACAAATAATGGAACAAATTTAAATAATAAAATGATGAAAGAATTATGTGATCAGTTCAAAATTAAGCACCATAATCCATCTCCTTATCGTCTGTAGATTAACGGAGTAGTGGAAGCAGCCAATAAGAACATAAAAAGATCATAGAGAAGATGACGGAGGTTTATAAGGATTGGCATGAGATGCTCCCATTTACACTACATGAGTATCACACATCAATCCGAACATCAACCGGGGCAATGCCATTCTCTTTGGTCTATGGAATGGAAGTGATCCTTCCAATTGAGGTGGAAATTTCCTCCCTTAGAGTCTTAATGGAGGTAAAATTAGAAGAAGCAGAGTAGATACAAACATGATATGAGCAATTGAATTTCATCAAGGAAAAAAGATTGACTGCATTATATAGAGGATAATTATATCAAAGAAAAATGATGCAAACGTATGACAAAAAGTTACGTCCCCGATCTTTCCGAGAATGAGATTTGGTGTTGAAAAAGATACTCTCATATCAAAAAGATTATCGTGGAAAATGGACTTCAAATTATGAAGGACCTTTTGTAGTCAAGAAGTCCTTCTTGGGATGAGCTCTCATTCTAACAAACATAGATGGAGATGACTTACTGCAAACAGTTAATTCGGATGTATTCAAGAAGTACTTTGTTTGACCGCTCTAAGTATGTGAAAAATGAAGTTGGGAAAAAAAATATTTTCAAAAAGAGTCGTCTCAAATACTGAAGAAATGCTTATTTTATAATTTTTTCAAAATCTTTGTTTGCAAACATCGTTCATAATCAATGAAGATCCTTTTTTAGTTGACAAATACATATACTTCATCTACTCGTAATTTCTATTATTTCTTATTTCTCTTAATTCTAAGATATCATTAATTACTCTTAAAATAACCAAGAAGCGTAAACTTGGTTAAGTGAAAGCTAATTGAAAAAAGTAAAAAAAGAAAAGAATAAGAACTAAGAAAGGCGGTCTGAGTGTGAGGTGAAATGGTGAAAAGTCACTACAAGAAGAGTCGGTATGCACATGACGAGGGTCAAAACACGATTGGAGGATTACAATTATATTATAAAAAAGAAGCAAAATATGGAGAAATTATTTATTTTTCTTCATCATCAATGTGAAGCCAAATACTGATGCATAAACCTATGAATAAGGATGCATTATTTTCTTGAAAGTATGCTGAATACTTCATTGTGAGTCCATGACCCTAGGCCAAATGATTGTTTTGAGCGGAGAAGGATATGGCTACATTAGTCAGTTTTCAAACAAATCATCAAATAATTTTTCTACAATGTTCACAGTCATATGTAGCACGCATGATTGCAAAATCACACTTTGCATTTATATTCAAGAATTAAAATGCATAGACATGCATCATATTGATCCATTTTAACACAACTCAAGTGCATGAATCATTTCAGGATATTTTTTTTGAAATCCACACATGACTTTTCAACATTTAGAGTCTGCATTAGTCTAGCTCTAGCTACCATATGAAGCTTGTATAACTCAGATCAAACACTTCATTTTCTCCAGTTAAATAGAACCCGAATTGAGTCGAGGTCAAAGTTTGTGTCTATCCAGGTCCGTTTCTTTTTAAATATCTCCAGTTAAATTGTACTCGAATTAAGTTGAGGTCGAAACCTATGTCTATCCGGGTCCATTTCTTTTCAAATATCTTTGGTTAAATCGAACGCGCATCAAGTCGAGGTCGAAGCCTGCATCTATCTAGGTCCATCTCATCTTCAAATATCTTCGGTTAAATCGAACCTGAATCGAGTCGCGGTCAAAGCTTGTGTCTATCCATGTTCATTTTCCTTTCAAAATATCTTCGGTTAAATCAAAACTGACTTTGTCACAGTCAAAGTCCGATTTCAGCGCCTGGTCCGTTTCAATTAATATGATTAAATCGAACCCAAATTGAGTCGAGATCGAAGCCTCTGTTTATCCAGGTCCATTTCATAATTCCTTCATTTCATAGAACCCAAATAAGTTGAGTTTTCTATTCCACTTATCCATTTTGTCTTTTCGCGATCAAAATATTTGTCTACACATTTGTACATCATCTAACTTTATATGTGTGAATAAAGGGGGCAGGTGTAGATACCATATTTTTTCCGGTCCAATACTTTAAAAATATAAATTTTATTTTTTGGCCCATATACTTGTCTAAGACTAGATTTGAAAAATATCCCAAAGCCTAAAAATAACAAGAATTGTCCAAGGACTAAAAAATAAAAAAAGGAGAAAAAAGGACTAAAAATAAAAAGTCAAAACCTTAAGTTTACCTATAAATAGAGGAGATGCCTTCATTTGAAAATGAGGATTGGAGAGAGAGAAAGAGAAGGGATTTTAGAGAGAGAAAGATGGATCCAATCAAGTATATCTTTGAAAAGCCATCACAATCTGGGAGAATTGCTAAATGGAAAATGTTGCTCACGGAATATGATATTGATTATGTCATGAGAAAGTCAATAAAAGGAAGTGTACTTGATGATTATTTGGTAGATCAACCAGTGTAAGATTATGAGCCTAGGAAGTTTGATTTTTCTGATGAGAACATATCAGTCATATTTAAAAAAGGAGAATCTATGGATCCATAATTGTGGACAATATTATTTGATGGCGCATCTAATGATGTAAGACATGGAATTGGAGCAATCCTCATATCTCCTGAGGGAAAGTTTTTCCCATTCACGGTCTTTCACTATACAAACAATATGACAGAATATGAGGCATGTTCCATGAGAATTCAAGCAGCTTGTGATATGAAGATAAAGAAGCTTTCAGTGTACATAGATTCGTTATTGGTGATACGATAACTAAACGGGGAATGGGAAGCTAGAGACTCCAAGCCGGTACCTTAAAATAATTTACCGATATGGTCTACCTAAAAAGTTCATCACAAATAATGAAACAAATTTAAATAACAAGATGATGAAAGAATTATATGAGCAGTTCAAAATTAAGCATTATAATTCATCTCCTTATCGTCTGAAGATGAACGGAGTAGTGGAAGCAGCCAATAATAACATCAAAAAGATCATAGAGAAGATGATGGAAGTTTATAAGGATTGGCATGAGATGCTCCCGTTTGCACTACATGGGTAACGCACATTAGTCCGAACATCAACTAGGGAAACACCACTCTCTTTGGTATATGGCATGGAAGCGGTCCTTCCAATTGAGGTGGAAATTCCCTCCCTTAGAGTCTTAATAGAGGCGAAATTAGAAGAAGCAAAGTGGGTACAAACACGATATGAGCAATTGAATTTCATCATGGAAAAAAGATTGACTGCATTATGTAGATAGCAGTTATATTAAAGAAAAATGATGCAAGCGTATGACAAAAAGTTATATCCCTGATGTTTCCGAGAAGGAGATTTGATGTTGAAAAAGATACTCTCATATCAAAAAGATTATCGTGGAAAATGGACTCCAAATTATGAAGGACCTTTCGTAGTCAGGAAGGCCTTCTCGAGAGGAGCTCTCATTCTAACAAACATGGATGTGAATGATTTACCGCATGCAGTTAATTTGGAAGCAGTCAAGAAGTACTTTGTTTGACCGCTCTAAGTATGGGAAAAATGAAGTTGGGCAAAAAATATTTTCAAAAAGAGCCGTCTCGAATACTGGAGAAATTCTTATTCCATAATTTTTTTCAAATCCTTGTTTGTAAACATTGTTCATCATCAATAAAGAGCCTTTTTTTAGTTGACAAATACATATACTTCATCTTCTCGTTATTTCCATTATTTCTTATTCCTCTTAATTCTAAGATATCATTAATTACTCTTGAAATAATTCAGAAGCATAAACTTGAAAGAAGGAAAAAAGAAGAAGAAAAGAATAGGAACTACGAAAGGCGGTCTGAGTGTGAGGTGAAATATGAAAATTCGCCACGAGAAACGTCGGTATGCACATGACGAAGGCCAAAACACGATTGGAGGATTATAATTAAAGTAAAGAAAAGAAGTAAAATATGGAGAAATTATTCTTCTTTGTTCATCATCAACGTGAAGCCAAATACTAAGCCATAAACCAATGATAAGGATGCATCATTTTCTTGAAAGTATTCTCAATACTTCATTGTGAGTCCATGACCTAAGGCCAAGTGATTGTTTTATGGGGAGAAGGATATGGCTACATTAGTCAACTTTCAAAAAGAATCAGTATATAATTTTCTTACAAATGTTCACAATCACGCATGCACGCAAAATCACTACTTTGCATTGATATTCAAGAATTACAATGCATAGGCATGCATCATATTGATCTATTTTAATACAATTTAAGTGCATGAATCATTTCAGGATATTTTTTTTAAAATCCACACATGACTTTTCAACATTTAGAGTCTGCATTAGTCTAGCTCTGGCTACCATATGAAGCTTGTATAAATCAGATCAAACACTTCATTTTCTCCGGGTAAATCGAACACAAATTGAGTCAAGGTTAAAACTTGTGTTTATCTAGGTCCGTTTCTTTTCAAATATCTATGGTTAAATCAAACCCGAAATAAGTCGAGGCTGAAGCCTATGTCTATCCAGGTCCTCTTCTTTTCAATATCTCTGGTTAAATCGAACCCGCATCAAGTCGAGGTTGAAGCCTGCGTCTATCCACGTCCTTCTCATCTTCAAATATCTTCGATTAAATCAAACCTGAATTGAGTCGAGGTCAAAGCTTGTGTCTATCCAGGTCCGTTTCCTTTCAATCCTGATGGTAAAAATCTCAAAGAAGTCAATGCCATCACTACTTGTGGTGAAAAAGTTTTGGAAGGACCAATGAGAAGTACTATCACTTTGAGTACTCCACTCAAAACTTCTTAGCACAATGAGCCAACATAATCTCCAGTTAAAGTGCTTTTCCCCCAAGCTCTCCGTCCTACTAAAAAAATACTTGAAACAAGTGAAGATTAATCTTCATTTGCCTCATATCATTAAGCAAGTGCCTACTTATGCCAAAGTTATAAAAGATATGTGCACTGTAAAAAGGAAGCATCATGTCAAGAAGACTGCTTTCTTGACAGAACAAGTTAGTGCGGTGATCGAACAAAAGACATCGCCAAAATATAAAGATCCTGATTGTCCCACAATCTCTTATCACATTTGGACTCATGAAGTTAGCCAAGCTTTGCCCGACCTTGGTATGAGTGTTAATCCCATGCCCCACTCTGTTTACTCACAACTTGACCTTGGTGAATTAAGCCAACTTATGTGGTGTTGCAATTGGCTTATCGATCGATCAAAAAGCCTCGGGGTATAGTTGAGAATGTCTTGGATCAAATTGACAAATTCTATTACCCCAGTTACTTCCTTGTCCTTGATACCCAGTCTATGGTAAGCATGGAATCAAATATTTACATTATCCTCAGTAGACCTTTCCTCACCGCTGCAAATACTTTAATCAACTGTAGGATTGTTCTAATAAATATATATTTTGGGAAAGTAGCCACACGATAATGACGAGTATCACCAAACATTTCTAATCGACACATTCATTTTGGAGGAAGCTAATCTAAATAGCAATTGTAATGATCTTGTTGATTTTCTCTGCATCTCTGAATTTGAGAGCTCCAGTTCATGTGAGTTGGTTAATAATGCATCCATTTATAAAGATTCACAAGGCAGAAGGGCCAAGTTTTGGCAACCACGGTTCGAAGAGCTACCTCGTGAGAAAGAAAAGCCAAAACCTTTCAAAGAACAGGTCCCCAATATCAAATTAGCCCAATTACCCGAGAGATGAAACATGCTTTCCTAGGAGATGGTGACACCTTTCCTATTATCATTTCTTCTAAACTTAATGCATCAAAAGAGCAGAAATTCACCAATATGCTGCAGGATCATAAATCATCATTAGGTTGGACGATTGCTGACATCAAGGGTATAAGCCCTTTAGTATGCTCACACTGTATAAATTTGGAAGACGAGGTTGTTCTTTGAAGGGATCCCCAAAGAAGACCGAACCTAACCATGACGGAGGTCGTTAAGAATGAAGAGCTAAAACTTCTAGACGCTGACATCATTTATCCGATTGCTGATAGTAAATGGGACAGTCCAGCTCAAGTAGTTCCTAAGAAGTCTAGTGTCACTATAGTAGAGAATGAGAAAGGGGCTCTTGACCCTACAAGAACTCTGACGGGTTCGCGCATGTGCATTGACTATCAAAATTTGAACGTTGTTACTCGCAAAGATCAGTTTCCTCTTCCATTCATAGACCAAATCTTTGAATGTGTGGCTCGTCATCCTTATTATTGCTTTCTTGATGGCTACTCAGGTTATTATTAGATCGAGATTGCATTGGAAGATCAAGATAAGACCACATTTACTTGTCCTTTTGGTACATTTGTTTTTTGACGTATGTCATTTGGGTTGTGTAATGCACCAACTACCTTCTAGAGATCCATGATGAGCATTTTTACTGACATGATTGAAAAATGTATGGAAGTGTTTATGGATGATTTAACTATCTTTGGCGATTCTTTTTACTCGTGCATTTCTAACTTAGAAGCTGTTTTAACTAGATTTAAAGAGGAAGGTCTCGTATTGAACTAGGAGAAGTGTCATTCCATGGTATCATCAGGCATAGTCTTAGGACATATTATTGTTGAGAGAGGGATTGAGGTTGATCAATCTAAGATTGATCTCATCTCCAATTTGCCCACTCCCAAAATCTTCAAAGGTGTAAGATCATTTTTGGGTCGTGCTGGTTTTTATAGGAGGTTCATATAGAACTTTTCAATGATTTCCCATCCCCTATATAACCTCCTAGCCAAAGATGTTGTTTTTGAATGGACACCTGTGAGGATTCCTTTCGAACACTTATAGTAAAATTAACTTTTGCTCCCATCATTCAGCCACCAGATTGGACTTTACCATTTGCAATCATGTGTGATGTTAGCAATTTTGTTGTTGGATCCATTTTAGGTCAACGAAGGGAGGGGAAGCCCTCTGTTGTCTATTATGCAAGCCAAACTCTAAATAGTGCTCAAATGAATTACTTAACCAATGAGAATGAGTTGTTTTCTATGGTGCTTGCTCATGACAAATTTCGTGCATAATTGAATGGTTCACCCATTACTATCTTTACAGATCACTATGCCCTTAAGTATCTCCTTTCTAAAAAGGATATTAAGGCGCGATTAGTTCAGTTCATCATTATCTTGCAGGAATTTAATGTGACTATAAAGGATAAAAAAGGTGTTGAAAATGTTGTCACGGATCATTTGTCTCGACTTGAATTTAGGGATAATGCTGATGGCCCATCTATCCGTGATGATTTTCTAGACGAACAACTTTTTATTGCTAGTAAGTTACCCTGATATGCACATATTGTTAACTACTTTGTGATAAATGAACTACCTTCTGAGTGGAGTTCGCAAGATAAACACAAGTTTCTGGTTGAGGTGTGGAATTTTTATTTAGATGATTCGTATTTGTTTAAATATTGCCCTGATCAGATACTGAGGAGATGTATCCCTGACGATGAAGTGTCTAGTGTATGAACTTTTACACAATGATGCATGTGGTGGTCATTTCTCTGTAAAGAAGACTGGTGCTAAAATCTTATAGTGTGGTCTTTATTGGCCCACTTTGTTCTAAGACACTAATGAGTTTTATCATTCATGTATAAGGTGCCAAAAGTTAGGAGATTTGTCTCGCCGTCATATGATGCCCTTGAACCCAGTTCTTGTCATATGTTGAGGAATAGATTTTATGGGACTACTTTCACCTTCTTTTAGTTACCTTTATATTCTTCTGGCTGTGGATTATGTTTCCTAGTGGGTCGAGGCTGCACCATGTTGAACCAATGGTAATGTAATAGTCGTAAAGTTCTTAAAGGAAAATGTGTTGTTGCGGTTTGGTACACCACAAGCTATCATTAGTGACCAGCGGACTCATTTCTACAGTCGTTCTTTCGAGACTCTCATGCGTAAGTATGGTGTGATTCATAAGGTTGTCAATGCTTATCATCCTCAGACAAATGGTCAAGCTAAATTGGCAAATAAGGAGATAAAATAAATTTTGGAAAAGGCAGTAAAACACGACCGTAAAAATTGGTCTTCACATATTTTAGATTCACTTTAGGCATGTTGTAATGCCTATAAATCCCCTCTGGGATGTCTCCCTACAGGCGTATTTTTAGTAAAGCCTGTCATTTACCTGTAGAACTTGAACATAATAAGGCTTATTGGGCTATCAAAACTCTGGATTTTGATTTGAGTGCTGCACATATCAATCATAAATTCTTGTTATGAGAAATTAAGGAATTGAGAAATGATGTATATGACAACTCCAGGATCTACAAAGTAAAGATGAAAGCAGCTCTTGATAAAGAGATTGTGTGAAAACATTTTGAGACGGATCAAAAAGTACATCTATATGATTCTCATCTACATCTCCACCCAAGTAAGTTAAGGTTGAGTTGGATTGGCCTATTTATAGTAAAACAAGTATTTCCAATGGTTCTACCGAAGTCAAAGACCCAAATGATAGGAGAGTATACAGAGTCAATGGCCAGCATTGTTGTAATTCCCATTCCGTTTCGTCCGAAATGACTGGAACGTTCCAGTTCCAGCCAGGATTCGGAACGAAATGGGGGTGTGTTTTTTTGGGTAGTTTTCCCGGTTGTTTCGACCAGAACGGAATGTTCCAGGGTGCTTAGACCGGAACGGAACGTTCCAGCCGAAATTCCAATGTTTGGCCCGAAATGGAGAAACAACAGAATTCCCAACTTCAAGTAGTTCAGCTAGCCTCTGCG
Organism: Datisca glomerata; assembly: GCA_003255025.1. NCBI lineage: Eukaryota > Viridiplantae > Streptophyta > Magnoliopsida > Cucurbitales > Datiscaceae > Datisca > Datisca glomerata. The sequence continues at coordinate 1,930,792 of QANY01009317.1, forward strand.
AGCCCAAGCCCAACTGCCACAACCAAATTAGTTCAACCCAACATCAGCCCGAATCCCTTCTTCCCTCCACACCAAAACCCTCACCCCACGCACCTCACACGATCACTCTCCCTTTTCTTTCCTTTCACTCGATGCTTCCTTTCTCTTAGTCAAAACACAACAGATCCCTCCACACCAAAACCCTCACCCCAAAGGCCAAATCCCTTCTATACAATAGCAGTTCTACAAGGCTACTACATTAGCTCAATCTCTCAAAATTTCTCAACAGCAACTCGATTTGTTATTCTCTTCGAGCTTCTTGCCCTCTCTCGATCTATTTCCTTTCTCTCTCGCTAACTGTTTCTGATTTTTTATTCTTTTGAGAGTAATGTGATTCCAGATCTTCATCTTTTATATGTCCTTGAATTTTTTAACATTTTTGCAAACTAGCCTTTCTTTTTCTGTATCTCATCTTTGTTCTGTTCTGAAATTTAGGATTTAAAATTGATTTACATGTAATCTAATAGTCAAATTACTTGAATTTGTTTATTATGAATCACTAATACAAATTACTATTTATAAAATGGAAAAGCAAAACCCAGAAGATTGTTTTTCGGTGAATTTGTTTATTATGTAACTCTCTGTTTCTCTCTCTACAGTTTGTCTTCTTAGTATTCTAGAAGATTGTTTTTTAGTGGAATTTCTTGGTTTGCCCTGTGTGTTCAAGCACAGTTACTATTTTTTTCTGGCAACTTCACCAATTTATTTTCCCATCTTAAATTGATTCATTTTGGCTCGAGATTTTGCTTGCGGCTGCAACAATACAATTACATATAATATCCAGCTGCATCGCCTTTAATTTTCCAGCTGTATTGTAATTAATCTATTGGTTATGCTTTTTGAAAATGTTGGTTCTGTACTCTGTTCTGGGAATATGTGTTTTTGTTTTTCTGACAATTAGATTTATTTCTAAGTATTAAATTAAACGTAGTATTTTACTTAGAAATGAGTGGTACTGCATCTTTGAAAATATATGGTTCAGTTTGATCGGATGATCAGACTTGCGCTTATGCGATTGTAATTGAAGGCAATCGAAATGCTGTGAAATGTATGTTTTGTGATAAAGTTATCAAAAGGGGCGGTATAACAAGATTTAAGGAGTATTTGGGTTGGAATTTTTGGGATGTGGTAAAGTGTGTGAAGGTCCCTCCAGACGTAAGATGGGAAATGGAAAAATTAATTTTACAATCTGAACTTGAAACATTAATCAAGCATGAGAAATGACTAAAACCAAATAATTTAAAGATGATACCTTGACAATATAATGTAAAATTTCACATTGTATTTACCTTTAGACATTGTCTGATTTTGGTCGGGGAGGTGGTATTTTATGCTTCATGCACATGCATATTCAAAACATCAGTTTATTGTCAGTTTTATGGTAATTTTTGTGTAGACTCATTTGCGATACATGTTTAAATAAGCTTGATTGAAATTTTCACATTATTGTTTAGGTATTTTAAATTATTTGGTTTTAGTCATATCTACTATCATATTACTAATGAATGACTCCTAAGATCTTTATGTTCACATTTTGAAGTCTTTGGTAAGATGGATGTTCAATGCCTATAACCAAGGAAATTTTTATGTTCAAGTATATCAATTGGTTCAAAATCGCACACCGTTTGTGAATGAGTGGAAAGATTGTGAAAATAACTTCTAAACTTTCATTGATTATTTGAATTTATTAACTTGTTATTTTATACATCATTCATAATTTATCGTATGTTAGTTGTCATATTTAGGGATGATTTTTGTCAAAACTGGAAGAATTATTTGAGCTCCTTGTAAAATAAGTTATTTATTCAAAAAGAAAAAGAAAAAAATAGTATTAAAGAGAGAGAAAAAGAATAAGAAAAAGAATAAGAAAAAGAAAAAGAAATTCAGTTAAATAAAGTCTTTCATCATTCTAAGAAGACAATGTTTTTTTTATCCTTTATTTTTATGGCTCTACTATCCTTTGTTTATTTCAAAATTGACCATTTGAAATTCTATGCATGACTCTATTTTTCATAAACAGAATAAAAGTGAAAATTCCTATCTTATGATCAATGTTCGTTTCTCTGTTTGTCTTAAATATTGCCTATCCAAATTGAGTGTTTGCTTTTCTTTGCAACCCCATGAGTGAAAATCCTTACCCATAATTAAATTAAAATATTTACCCATAAGAATATGGAGTTGAGGCTTTTACATGATTAATTTTTAAGGTTATATATACTGTAGGTTATGATGAGAGGACTTTGGACACACACAAAAATTTGGGAGGTATGATTGAAATAATTTAGATAGCGGTTTGTGATGTTTTGTTGAATGTTTGTTTGAAATACTTAGATAATCTTGTAAAAATTTCCTTCTAAATTGATTTTTCATGCTTTGTTTTTTGTTTATGTTTGAATTGCTATGGACTAACAATAAGTTAGTTGAAAGTTCTGATAAGTGCTTCAAAATGTACTTGAATTATTCAAAATTGTCAAATTAAATTATGTTTCAATTAAATTTTTTCATGAAATTGATATAAAAATATCGTGATTTGAGAATATTTAATTTTAGTTTAGTAAAAATAGTTTTTATAAAATATAGCCCGAAAGAAGGAACCCAAATGAAGAGTCCAAGTCAAAACCCAAACCCAAGCCCAGCTGAGCCGCCAACCCCTTTATCTGTTCGTGTCGCGCTCTCAAGCAACCAGAGGAGCCAAGTCGAGCTGCCAAGTCGCCTCTCCACTTTCTCTTCCAATAGGTCTCACTTGCTTTATTGTTGACCAATCAGACTCTGACACAATGAATTACATGATGACACATGTCTTTCTTTTGGTTTTTTTATTAATTAGCTTAGAGTGCATTTGGAGATGTATTTAGTGTGTAACTCTCCAAATTAAGTAATTTTAATTGTAGTTATTTTATATTAATGTTTTTTTATTTATTTTATTTTATTTTATAATATTTTGGTAACACAAAAATACTATAAATTGGGGGTCTTACCTTAAGTTATGCATGAGTATTTCTTTAATAAAATTATAGTGAAATTTAGTTTATATTCTTCCTTTTTTTTCTTATTTTTCTTACTTTCTTTTTAGAATTTGTGAGAAATGTTTAGTGAGATAGGCTAAATTCATTTGATAAGATTAAAGATGTGTAGTTTCTTATTTGGATTTTTATTCTTTAATATTTTTTCAAGTTTATAAATTTGAGTATATTATATTTCTTCTATCTTTTTCTTTAAATTATCTGTTAATATAATTGTGTTATCAATTTCATATAAATTTAGTCAAGCTCTTTTTGTGGGATTTTGTATGATATAATTATTTGATAAAATTATGTTTATTTTATAAGTAGCCTTTTATTGTAATATTACCTAAGTTATATTGTCATTTTTAGATTTCTTATAAGATGATCTCATTTTTTCAAGTGCTAAATGTAGAAAATTGATTTACTCAAATACATTATTTTTTTTAAATATGTTCTTTTAACTCTTTATTTTACAATTGATTATTTGAGATGTGAAATTTTTAATTAAGTAATTTGGTGAATCAAAATCAAAATAGGTAAATAAAACAAATAATGGATTGTTGTCACCTTACCACATTTTATTATTGGCTTTTTATCATATCAAATTTTCATATTTCAACATCAAAATTAAAATTTCACTCTCTTATATTTACTTTATTAAAATCACTTTTCTAATATATTTGTTTACTTATTTTTAGTTACTTCCTCATAGACATTACCGCAGAATCTACATTACATTACTCATTTTATTTCGACAAGTTTGAGCGTAATCATATACACGACACTCATTTTTTCTCAACGGAATACTCACTTTTCTCCTTAAACTATTCTTTCTTGTTTGGGCGTTAAAAAACCCTACATCAAACAAAGTAAAAAAAAATTAATGGAAAAGAAAATGGTGGAAACAAATTTAAGAAAAAACAAAAATTTAAGTCTGAATTTGCAAGGACGAAACTAGAAAAATAGAAAAATGGACGAACACTACACATCGGTGACTTTTTGAAAATAAAATAAATTGTTTTTTGATAAAAATAAAATAAAAACAAAAAATTGCATAAGAAGATAAAGGATGAAGAGGAAGAGAGAAGAGTATTAGGGGCGTACAGTGTACTTTAGCAAAAAAAAACCCAACGAAACCTCGGGTACTCCACCCAAAGTCTACGTTGTTCGTTTGTTTCTTATATGCTGCTTCAGTTTCAGTAATTCTCTCTTGCTAATTACATCAACCATTTGCGTAGCTTAAGCAAAGTTAATCACTAAACAAAAAGGAAAGGCCTGCAAATCTCCATCGATTTCTCATAGTTTCGCTACAAGCTCACTCTTACTATTCCGATTGTCTTCTTCATTTTCAACCTTTTATTAAAAATCCAATCTTTTCCCCCATTTTGATAATCTTTGTATTATCATCGCAGCAGCCTTTTCTGATGCCTCTATTTCGCTAACAGCTGCAAGCCAGACCCCCCCC